>CAUYUJ010019955.1:0-30000 GCA_963575745.1 Prorocentrum cordatum
CTCCTCCTCCTCCTCCTCCTCCTCCTCCCCCCTTCCTCCTCCTCGTCCTCCGTGTTCCCAGATCCCAATCTACTTCAAGCGCCTTCCTACTTCAAGAATCGATATGTTTCTGCTGTGCTCTGTGTTACCTTTTGGGAGGGCCAGAGCCCAATCTGCTTCTCTCCGCCTGCCTGCTTCATGTTTGCACCTGAGTGTTTCTTCCGACCTGCGTGTACTCTTTCTGACGCTAGGCAAAAAGGGTGCAACCACTCATGGGCGACCTGTTTACGGACGGCAGCGTCGTGGACCCGAGCCTGGGCTGTGCACGCGGCGGCTGGGCGGTGGTCGTCGTGGGGCAGGGCGCCGAGGCCGTCGGCCTCTTCGGCCCGCTGCCCTGGCCCTGGCCGCAGCTGTCGGGCGCCGCGGAGCTCGCCGCGAGGCAACAGCGGCAGGCCGCGGCCGACACGCTGGGCCGAAGCGAGCGCCGCTGGGCAAGAGACGAAGGCCCGCACGGTGAGGGGGGGCACGACGCCTGCGCCCGCGCGGTCGTCTGCGGAGGCGGCTCTGGTCTGCATCTGACAGCCCCCACACGAAAGCATGAGAAGGAGCACGGGGCAGTGGGACCTCCTCCTCCTCCTCCTGCTGCCTTCCCCCCCTTCCTCCTTCCTCCTCGTCCTTGCCTTCTCGCGCCCTGGCACACAGCACATAGCTCCGTGCCTCCTCCCTCCTTCCTCCTTCCTCGTCCTTGTGCATAACTCCTCCCTGTCGCGCCCCCCCAGACGTGTCGGTAGGGCGGGCCCGGGCGTTTCGCCCGAGACTTCCCCACCGTGTGTGCGTGTGTGCGTGTGCGTGTGTGTGTGTGTGTGTGTGTGTGTGTGTGTGTGTGTGTGTGTGCGTGCTTGTGTGTGTGTGTGTGTGCGTGCGTGTGTGTGTGTGTGCGTGTGTGTGTGTGTGTGTGTGTGAGAGAGCCTGCAGCTTGCGGCGCGCAGCAGGTCGAAGGACGGAGAGGGGGCCGCTCTCAACGTGTGGTTTCGGGCTCCAGCGCCGCGAACATTCGATGCATTAAAGAGGACGGTTCCTTTGCACTCTGTGGTTCTCGCCTTGGCGTCGGCGTCACCCCGACATACTTATACTATATGTGCGTCGCCCCCCGGGGGCGATGCGCGCACCGAGGAATCTTATAGTATATGCGTTGTGGCGGGCGCATTCTGGCCACACCGCTCGGGAAACGATATACTACAAAATGGGTATACTATATGTTCGGGTCGGACGCGCGCGTCCAAGGACTACATATAGTACTAGTACGTCTTTGTGCATCCCATAGCGTGGCGCGCGTTCATTCGTTCGACGAGCGTGCAACAACTTCAGGGATGTGGAGGGCGGCTCCTTTGCGGAGCGCGGCTCTCGCTTCAGCGCCGTGCACACTCATCGTAAGCGCTTGCGGCAGCTTCGGGGGCGGAGGGCGGTTCCCGTTCGCCGTGTGGCTCTCGCGTCGGCGCCGCGCACACTCGTTTTATATGTTTTGCAGCAGTTTTATGCGACGGAGGGCGAGCCTGTTCAAACGTTGGCTCTGTTGTTGAAATGTTGGTTCTCCTTTTAGCATTGCGTCCTCAATGGAGAAGGAGCATGTTGCCAAATAGTTCCCATATGTTTAAGACCTGTGTTAAACATGTTTAAGCACGTAAAAAACATGTCTAACACATGTTTATAACAGGTTTCTTACACATAAAACCATGCTAAGTTCAATGATAGGACTGTTAGGGTGTCCGTTGTCGTGGCATCCACAATTTTAGCGCCGCGCGCGTTCGTTTCAAAAGTTTGGGACGTGTTCAAGGGCTCGTGGAGCAGATGTCCGCCGACTGGTTTCTGGCAGTATTCAGGACTGCCAGGACATAGCAGTAACGTTG
Organism: Prorocentrum cordatum; assembly: GCA_963575745.1. Lineage (NCBI taxonomy): Eukaryota > Dinophyceae > Prorocentrales > Prorocentraceae > Prorocentrum > Prorocentrum cordatum. Next base: position 1,887 of record CAUYUJ010019955.1, read on the forward strand.
ATTCGTGGTGTTGACGTCCCAGAGCTTGTGTTCTAGCACGATTTAGGGCCGCCAGGGCGCAACAGTCACGCCGATCTGCGGCGTTGCAGTCCCAGTAATTACGTTTTGGTACGACCGAGGATTCTCGGACGGTTGTCTTCCAATGGGCCATTTCCGGCAACGAAGAGAAAGAAATATGGAATTTGGGGATGAAGGTTAATTGCAGCATCGTTGATTCATTTGGGGTTTACGCTGGTCCCCCTCGACTCCTTCCTCCCTCCCTCGCTCCTCCTCCTCCGCCTCCTCCTCCTCCTCCGTCTCCTCCTCCTCGTCATCCTCCTCCTCCTCCTCCTCCTCCTCCTCCTCCTCCCCCTCGTCGCCGCCGCCCCCCCCCGTCCCAGAGCCAGGTACTTCCTGGAGAGGGCCGTCCGCGGGGCAGGACCCGCCCCGCCCGTCGTCCCCGTGGGTGGGGGATTGGGGGGGGGGGGGAGCGAGGGCCTCCTTCTCCTCTCGGCAGCGCATCCGGGGGGTCGCCAAACATGTGGACATGTGAGGAGTAGGAGGATGGAGGAGGAGGAGGAGAGGAGGAGAGGAGGAGGGAGGAAAGGAGGAGAGGAGGAAGGAGGGGAGGGGGAGGAGGCTGCGGAGGAGGAGAGGAAGGAGAGGGAAGAGGAGGAGGAGGAGGGGAGAGGAGGAGGAGGAGGAGGAGGAGGAGAAGAAGGGGGAGGAGGAGGCGGAGGAGGAGGAAGAGGATGGAGGAGGAGGGGGAGGAGGAAGAGGAGGAGGAGGAGGTCACCGAGCGCGTTCCACTACTCGCGAAGTGCCCACACGCAAACGTTCGAAGATCACCTGTCTTCTTCGACGTGATGGATCGTAGGTCCCCCGCGGCGGATCCACGCCATTTGCAAGCAGGTAGTGGAGCGCGCCAGTTTCAGGGGAGTCACCAGCCCCCTCTCTCGAAGAAAAACAAGTACCATAAACAGGGAGGGGGGTCCAGCGCAGATCCAAGAAATCCGCGCGGACCGCCAACAGTTTATGTTTATGCTGCTTTGGGCGCACTCAGCGTGGAATTCTTCCACGTCTGAGTGCCCTCCTCCTCCTATCTTTCGCGGCCGCCCGTCTTTCTTGCTCCCCCATCTTGCACGTCGGCCACTTCGCGCATCGGTTGGCCCCGGATCGCTGCTCACTGTTGCAGTTCCTGCCTCGCTGCGGACGTAAAAAGTTTAGGCCGTTTTTTTCCCTCTGCGCCAGGAGGACCAGGATCCTTCGGGAAGGGGATATGAAAGTGGAACCCCTTCGTCTTTGACCCCGCGTTCGACTCCATCCCTCCCCCCAAATTCAAAGTTGGCGTCGGCCTCCCGGAGGCCCTGGGGGGTCCACCTTTTTTGTCCTCTCACGCCTGTGCTGCCGAATGCTTGAGGCCAACTTTGGAATCGGGGGGAGGAGGGGAGGCGGAGGCGGGGGCGGAGGCGGAGGAGGAGGCGGAGGAGGAGGCGGAGGAGGAGGCGGAGGAGGAGGCGGAGGAGGAGGCGGAGGAGGAGGAGGAGGAGGAGGAGGAGGCGGAGGCGGAGGCGGAGGCGGCGGCGGAGGCGGCGGCGGAGGCGGCGGAGGGGGGGGGCGCGGTGTCAAGGGTTCCACGTTGCTGTCCATCTGCTGTCCTGAGGTTCGAGGCTCCGAGATCGAAGTCCGTGGCCTCCGACTCCGTGCCGATGGGTGCAAGTCGGGCCCGTCCTTTTGCAGGAGGAATCTGCACACATAGTCAAAAACTGGTCAGGGGACGATGTTTCGACCATTCTTGAGTATTCCTGGGGTACTTTTTGATTGTTCGTCCAAAAACCCCCCTGTAGGGGGACACGCCCGACTCCGTGGCGATGCATCCCAGTCCGACGTGCTGCGGCTCGCCCTTGGCTGGCGGGCTCGAGGTGCGCTGATGCTGCCGCCCCTCGCGGGGAGGATCTAGTGTTAAGTCGGGCCTGTCCCTCCACAGGACGAACATTCCAAAATAGTCAAAAAATAGTCTGGGGACCATTTTTGGCTTGTTTTTGAGCATGTTTGGAGCATCTTTGGGGTATTTTTCATTTTTCGTCCAAAATCCCCCTCTAGGGGGGCAGGCCCGACCTACATCCAGTGGGAGCGGGAGCGTGGCCGCCCGCCAGCTCTTTCCCGTGAAGGCGAAGGCAAGGCATACCAAATATTCAGTCGGGCCTGTCCCTCTATAAGAGGAATATTCAAAAATTGTCAAGAAATAGTCAGAGGACGATTTTCCATCATTTCTGTTGTTTTTGGGGGATATCTTTATTTTTCTCCCAAAATCCGCCTGTAGGCGGACATGCCCGACCTGACTCTTTCCCCGCGAGGCGAAGGCAAGACATGCCGGAGATCGGGGGAGGGGGGGAACAGCCATCCCTCAGAGGAGGGAAAGGTGCCCCACACCTCTGCCCCTCCCTCGTCCTCCCCTCCTCGGGGACTCCTCTGGGCGGCCCTCGTCGCCGCCGCTGGATCCGCGCCGAGATCCTTCCTGGCCAGAGCGCACCCCGGGAGAGGCCCGGGGAGTAGGGGGCCGTCGGAGGAGGAGGAGGAGGAGGAGGAGGAGGACGAGGAGGAGGCGCAGGAGGACGAGGCGGAGGCGCAGGAGGAGGGGGAGTCCTGGTCGGTGCCGGTGGGCCTCCCCCGGCGCCCCCTCCGCGGGCGCCTCTCGGCGCGGTCCCGGGCGCCTGTCGCTCCGCAGGCGCGGCCCCGCCTCCGAGGCCACCCTCGGGCGCGGGGCGCCGCGGGGCCGCGCTCGGCGGAGCGACGCTGAGGAGGGGGGCCTCTTCCTCTTCCTCTTCCTTCTCCTCCTCCTCCTCCTCCTCGTCCTCCTCCTCCTCCCCTCCTCTTCCTCCTCCTCCTCCACCTCCTCCACCTCCTCCTCCTCTTCCTCGCTCGGGCCAGGTGCGTTCCTCCCCCGCCCCCTCCCGCCGGGAGGCCTGCGGGAGCGCCCTCCCTCGCCTCCCGTCTCTCCGCGGCGACGACGGGGCGAATGCGTGTGGTGCCCGCCCCCGGGCTGTGCGCCCCTTAGCGTCCCCGGGACCACGTCCACCGCCCGCTGAGGCACCAGGACGTCGGTTCCCGGGCGGTGGATCTGGATAAGTCCCCGCCTCGCACTCCCTTCTCTCAGCGGCGACGATAGGGGCGAATGGCCCAGGGGAGAGCAGTACATGTAATTATTCACGTTCTTCGAGAAGGCTCCCGGGCGAGTGCGTGCAGTGCCCGCCCCCGGGCTACTCGCCCTTGTCGTCGCCGCCGATTCTATCGTCCCTCCTCTGGCAGCGGCTTGACTGGCAGTGGCGCTGCAAGGCGGCCCAATACAGGCTGAGTCGGGCGTGTCCCTCTACAGGGGGAATATTCAAAAATAGTCAAAAGATAGTCTGGGAACTTTTTTTTGAATATTTCTGGGCATCTTTTGAGCATTTCTTACGTATTTTTTATTATTCGTCCAAATTCCCCCTGTAGGGGGACAGGCCCGACCTAACAAAAGAGCCCCTCCAGAGGCCCAGTCGGCGTCCCCTTGCGAAGTGCACAAGTGACTCGAATTTCCGGGTTCGAGGCAGACTCGCCCGGAAACCCGTGGCGAGCCCGGACAACCTAGCCTGCATTCTGACAGCCGGTGGGCGCCCCAGGCCAGCGGATGCATTTGAACAGCTGGCCCCACTAGCGGCCACTGTCGACTGGGTTCCGTTGGCTGGGTAGGCCCCCCCTAAGGGGCCAGCTGGCGTTCCTTTTCTGCGGTTATAAAAGGAGTGCGCCTCTTCCTTCCTCCTTCCACCTCTCCTGACCACTATGTGCCCTGAGCCCGTCTTACCCTCCCTGCTGCCGCGGAGCATGCGTACAAATGTGTACGGATCTCTTGAGCTTCCTGCTCGTCCCCCCTCTCTGCGATGCGCTCCTCGCGCCTCCGCCAGCCCACCGGCCGGCGGGGGCGTCCCTAGTGGGCGGACGAAGGGGGGGGGCCCGCCCCAAAGCTGCCGCTGTGCCGAGCGCAGCATTCGGCGATGCTTGCAAGGCGGAGGTCTAGCAGACTCTGCTATCGAGATCTTTCAGGATGCGCTTCTGGATCATCGGTTGGCTGTGCGAGGCGCAGCCGAGATTGCAGGGTGGAGGATCAGGGTTCAGCAAAGCCTCTCCTAGGGTATTTTAGGACGTGCTTCTGGGTATCTCAGGAGGGAAAGAAACACACAGACACAATTAATCGTCGATTCCCAGGAAAATATAGGAAACTATGGGAAGTAGGGGGGAAGACAGAAACCCAGATAATATGGGGAACATATGGGGAATATGGTTATGTGTGTCTATTTATTTGTGTGCCCCAGTTTCCCTTCAGTATCGTTTGTTGTCTGCCCTTGCGGTTACCACGCTGCTGCAGTCTTCTATGCCGTGCGCCCGACTATCTTGCCTGCCTGATCGGATCCGCTTCCGTCATGCTGCTGAAGATCCGCTGCTGCCCAATGCCTAGCCTAGCATTAAGTCGGGCGTTTCCCTCTACAAGGGGAATATTCAAAATAGTATGAAAATAGTCTGGGGACGATGTTTGGACTATTTTTGAGCAGTTGGGGGGTATTTTTGAGTATTTGTCATTTTTCGCCCAAAATCCTCCTGTAGGGGGACACGCCCGACTTAAGCCTGGCGCCGTCGCGCTTCCCGTCGCGGCCGTCGCGACTCCGTGCCGATGCAGCCTGGTCCGACGCATGCTCCAGTCCCAGACATGATCGCGTCGTAACAAAAATCTGGACGGGAGGTTTTTGGCAACTTTCGGCCCCTGGGGGGCCCTCGCCGGGCCTCGGGACCGTCAAAAAACGACTAGGACGAAAAACCGGTCACGGGGAAAGGGTCGGGACTTGCGGGAACGCCGTCCTGAAAAAATCTGGACGTCGCATGTTTGGGGTCTGATCCGATTCCGCGATTCGATGTGGGCTTCTCCTGCCATCTCCCGCCAGGAGGCCAGTGGGAGTGGGAGCTGCCGCCCGCGTCGCCCGCGCCCTCGGACCTCTCCGGCGGCTCGCGCTGGGTGCTCGGCTGCAGCACGCGAGGCGTTCCCGTCGTCGTCGTCGTCGTCGTCGTCGTCGTCGTCGTCGTCGTCGTCCGATGCTTCCATTTTCCTTGCTTCTTGATCTCACTGTGTCCTCTGAGCCTTCCCTGCTGCGTGGGCCTGCTCGCTGGGGCCCACATCGTGAGCGATCAGTCTGCCCCGGCTGCTCGCCAGGCCCTGCCCCTGGCGGAGATCGCACACGAACGGGCCGGGCCGCGGCCACGGCGGTCACGGAGCCGCTGGTCGCGGCCCGGGCTGCGGCGGCGACGGCGACAGCCGCGGCAGCAGCGACGGCGGCGGCGGCGGCGGCGAGCGCGGCAGCCGCGACCACCGCGGCGGCGTCGGCGGCGGCGGCGACGGCGGCGGCGGCGGCGGCGGCGGAGGCGGCGGCAGCGGCGGCGGCACGCCTCCGCGCGAGGCCCCTGCAGCTGGAGCCTCGGCGGGCTGCCTGCGGCCCTCTGGCCCCGGGCGGCGCTGCAGGCGCGCGCCCGCGGCGGCCTCAAGGGGGCCCTGGACGGTGGGGTGACGACGAGGACGTCGACGACGAGGACGACCACGGCGATGACGACGACGACGACGACGAGCCCCTGGCTAAGGATCGAGATGCTATGTTACAACAGAAAGTCAACCAGAGGCGAAGATGGTAAGGCCTGGGCAAGCACTACCCCTCGGTCGTTGAAAGTACGTATGTTTGGATGCCCAGAAAACAATATATCTCAAGCGCCTTCCTACTTTAAGCATCGATCTGCTTTTGCTGCGTTGTGCTAACCTCTGGGTGGGCCCGAACCCAATATACTCTATCCGCCTTCCTGCTTCATGTTTCTATCTACTTCTTCCGACCGATGGGTATGCCAAGCAGAGGCGAAGATGGTAAGGCCTGGGCAAGCACCCAGACCTCTGCATGAATTGCGCTGTGCTTTTTTTTTTTGTGTGTGTGTGTGTGCACGACGCGGCCGTCTCGGCCTCACTATACGTAAAAGCAGGCGTTATGTTGCTTGCTTTTTGCTTGTGCTAGGTCCTCCTCACCGCACCGCTTCGGGACCCCCACGGCACAGCCCATTCGCACCCCCCAGCGAGCGCGAGGCGGGCGGGCCGCGAGAGCGGCAATCCCAGATCTCGGACCCTAGATCCGTAAGGGCTTCGCCCCCTGCCGCCGGCTCCCTCTCTCGGAGAATGGGCCATGGAAGAGCGAGGTCATGAGGCTTTGGCTTCGCCGTGAAGCAGTGTCGGGACCTGTTTGTTTTGCGACCCTGACCCAACGGATCTGCGTGAGGGGTGCCGCCGGATTTCAGAAATGTGGCAAATCCCCTGTGTTTTTTGGACCCTGACCCTGCGGATCTGCATGAGGGGTGCCGCCGAATTTCAGAAATATGGCAAATCCCTTATGTTTTTTGGACCCTGACCCTGCCGATCTGCGTGAGGGGTGCCACCGAATTTCAGACATGTGACAAATCCGTTGTGTTTTTGGACTCTGACCCCGCCGATCTGCGTGAGGGGTGCCACCAGATTTCAGACATGTGGCAAATTCGTTGTGTTTTTGGGCCCTGACCCCGCCGATCTGCGTGAGGGGTGCCGCCGAATTTCAGAAATGTGGCACATCTTTTGTGTTTTTGGACCCTGACCCCGCCGATCTGCGTGAGCGGTGCCACCGAATTTCAGAAATGTGGCAAATCCCTTGTGTTTTTTCGACCCTGACCCCGCCGATCTGCGTGAGCGGTGCCACCGAATTTCGAAATATGGCAAATCCCTTGTGTTTTTTGGACCCTGACCCCGCCGATCTGTGTGATGGGGTGCCGCCGACTTTCAGAAATTTGGCAAATCCCTTATGTTTTTGGACCCAGACCCCAGCGATCTGCGTGAGGGGTGCTACCGAATTTCAGAAATTTGGCAAATCCCCTGTGTTTTTGGACCCTGACCCCGCCGATCTGCGTGAGGTGTGTAAATTTTTACCCACCCCAGCAATTCAGACAATACGATTTGGGCGTGGTGAAAATGCCCGTTTTGGACCTCCCCCCCTCGCGCGGTCCATCAACAGGGAACAGTGAGCAGCAAGAAGCAGAACTGCAACAAGGAACAGTAAGCAGCGAGGAGCAGAACTGTGACAGTGGAAACTGGAAGCTGCAACTGGTACATGAAACTGCGAACCTCCGATCTACAGCCTGGTGGCCCCACAAGGGGGCCGGCGGATTTAGGTCGGGCGTGTCCCTCTACAGGAGGAATATTCCAACATTGTCAAAAAATAGTATGGGGGCTTTTTTGTGTTCTTGAATATATTTGAGTATGTTTTGGGGTATTTTCAATCTTCCGTCCCAATTCGGCCTGTAGGGAGACAGGCCCGACCTAGCGCTAGTCCAGAAATCAAACTCACTAAGGTGGTATTGCTCGATTTCAGTTCAGTCTTCCTTTCGGTAGAACTTCCACACGGTGGCCGAGTATTCTGGCTCGGTTTCAGCCTTCGCAGACCCAGAAATGAGACTAATTCTGGTGTTCTGGCTCGATTTCAGCCGTCGCAGGTCCAGAAGTTAGGGCAGGGACAACGGATTCTCACCATTCCAGTTGTCCTAGGTCCAGAAAGTTTGGCAGGGCCATCGGCTTCTCATCATTCCAGCTAACAGGAGTAGGGTCGATAGGCCCCTCATGTTATGATGTTCCAACCTACTTTTGCCTTGATCGCCAGAAAGAACTTCGAGCACCACTTAAGTACCGAAACTGGAGGGTCTTTACGTGTCGGGTCCTGGGAGGCGATACTCGTTCGACGTTGTTTGGATATTTTCAGGTGCTCGGAATTAATTTTGGTATGTGGTCCTTAAGTACGATGGGAGCAGCATAACTCTAATGCTGTTCCAAGCGCGTTAATGTTACCATGTCGACATCACGCACGTCACCCTCATCATCATGTTCAATTCCGTAATTGCATCGGCAATCTGATGAGGTCGTTTTCGCAAGCCGACGTTTGTGGGGTCCGTCCGCATCCACACCTTACCTGCTACTAGGGTCCTAGTAGCGTTACGTTAGAGGGTTCTACCAGGTGTCAAAGATTCGGTCGCCAGAATCTCCACAGGGGAGGACGGGTGGAGGCGTCTTACCAGCTTGGCGGCGCGGCCCGGAATTTGCCGGCAGCGTTCACGAGTGCGTGCTGGTTTGATTTGGCCCAGCAGTGCGACAATCAAGTGTGCGTTGGCTCGATTTGGTCGAAACGAGGTTCGCTATGGTATTCTGGTTCGATTAGCTCCATAATTGCGCCTCGCTGTTGCGTTCTAGCTCATGTCTTTTCGCCAAAATCGCCGCTATGGAGGCAGGGCAGAGGCATGACACCGGTCCGGCGGCTGTCTGGAATAGATACTTATGGAGGTACTATCCAGATCGGCTTGCCCTCTTGGAGTTTTCATCCATTCTCTACTAATTGGTCCGTTGCCCCTCACAAATTCCAATGCCCTCCCCCTAGCTCCTATGGCTATGCCTATGCCTATGCCACTGCCTCCCCCTAACTCCTATGCCTACGCCTTTGCCTATGCGTGCCTGCTTGCTTGCTTGCTTGCGCGCTTGCTTGCTTGCTTGCTCGCTTGCTTGCGCGCTTGCGCGCTTGCACGTTTACTTGCTTGCTGAGTTGCGGATTCCAAGCATGCTTGGTTCCCCTGATTCCTTGATTTGAGTCGTCTAATCTACTTGGAGTCAACGCTGGCTGATATGATTCGGTTTTTCGCTCTCGCACATCCGGACATGAAATTAATTCTGGTGTTCTGGCTCGACCTGGTCCAGAGATGACGCTGCCTCGCGCACCCTTCCCCCTCTTCCCCCGCTCTTGCTCCATTTGGTTCATTCCGAGTCCTCTGGTGTTTCTTTTGCGTTGTGCGTCGCACTTCCCCCATCCATCAGTTGCGCCATTTGCTCGCGCTACTGCTCCGCGTCCTTATGCGTCTTTCTCCTTCATGGTTCCTCCGCGGCCTTCCTTCCGTTCATTTCCTTTTCCTTTTCCTCCGAGCCGCTCCCTGCCCTGGTTACCCCCTTTGGTTTTCCCCTTGTCCCCCCGCCGGTTTCCTGACAAACCGCGCTATTAGCGCCCGCCGCTCTCCTTTTTAAGCATTCTTTTCCGTGAAATGTTACTACTTGGGGGTGCCAGGTCGATTCGGGCCAAATCGGGGGTGTTGTGTCTTCGCGCACGCTTGGTGATGACTGGCGCCTTTGCCCTCCCCCATACGCACGGCGCCCGCGCAAGGGGAGGGGAGACGCCCCTGGCGCGCGTGAGGGTGCCATGTCGCTCGCCTCCGCGCGCGCCGGTGCCCGCGTGGCCGTGTTGCGCGCGCGCTAGGTGCATCGAAACCGTCGCCGTCCGCTTTTGCTTTACGGGGTGCGTGTCGCGCAAACTCGTTCGCTGGTGGCGCGTTGTGTGGTGCCCCCGTAATCTGCAACACCCATGCGGTCGTGGTGCGCGCAAGCGGGCTGTTCCGAACTGGTCGTCTTCGTCGCCCTCGTTGCCGTCGTCTTCGTTGTCGTTGTTTTCTTTTTCGCGGCCGCGCAGAACAAATGTAACCAGGGCCCCCATGGCGCTTCGTCGCGCAATGCCGCAGTCGGTTCACATGTTTTAGATTTGAAGAGGAACCCGCATCCACACGCAGGTTTGGGGGATGGCGTTTCAGCCCGAGGTAGTTTCGATATTATTGCACTTGGCGAGTGCATGGGACCCTCGCGATGCGATTGGAATGCTGGGTTGCGCGGCGGCCTCTTTGTGCCCACTAGGTGGTATGTTGGACCACAGGGGGCGCGCGAACTTGATTCAAGTGCGCTTCCTGTCTCGTGTCCTCTAGTCTTGCCCTGCGTTGCTGCGCAAACCAAAATTCGCGCACGGGCTCGCCTAGTGCAGGTTGGTCCTTGCGTGGTTCAAGTTTCGTCTCGTCTCAGTGCCACCGTCGCTCGTCGCAGGGGGGCGCGATTGCCTTGTGGGAAGAATGTGCATCCACCGCGTGTCAGCACAAGGCGACGCCAAGTCCAAACTCCGATGAACATAGCAACCACGCGCCATTCGTGTATAATTCCGCAGGTCTCTTGGCTGTTTTTTGTTTTGCTTGCGGTTTTTTGGGGGCCTCTTGGAGGTTTCTTGGTGGTTTTTGGTGGCCTCTAGGGTGCCTCTTTGTGGCCAGTTGCGGCTTCTTGGGGGCGCTTTGGGGCGCCATTTGGCCGTCTGGCCGTTTCGCAGGCCGTCTTGTTTTTTTTCGGAGCCACCTTTGGGGGCCGTCTTGGGTTTCTGGTTTCCCCTTGCAGCGTTTCGCTAGAGGGTTGGTCCTACAAGAGGGCGAATCTATCCCTTCCACCAAAATCTCAACAGGGGGGGGAGATGACTCACGCTGCCGGATGCGCTACCGCGGATGAGGTTTGCTTACTATTGTGTTCTGGCTCGATTTCAGCCATAGCATATCCAGAAGTTAAATTATGGTGTTTTGGCTGGATTTTGTCTAGAAGTGAGGCCCACTGCGGTGTTCTGGCTCGACCTCAGCCCTCCCAGACCCAGCAATCGATTCGCCATGGTGTTTTGGTTCGATTTGGCTCGGAAGCGAGACTCCCCATTACGTTCTGGCGCGATGCCATGTCATTGGTTTTGTTCAACCGAATCGTCACAGGGGGCCCAGGGGAGGCGCTTCACCAGTCCGGCGGCGGTCCGACGTCGATTTCTTCTGGCGGCTTGGCTCGGTTGCAGTCTTCGCAGATCCAGAAATGGCGTTCTGCTCGGTCTGGTTTAGACATGATGAGGCTCCCTGTGGCGTTTTGGCTCGATTTCTTCAGCCCTCTCAGATTCAAAAGTGAGGTCGCTATCGCTACGGTGTTTTGGCCCGGCATGGCTTAGAGATGGGAATCACTAGTGTGGTGTGGCTTGATATCAGTTCGAAGAGTTCTCTCGCCTGAATCTCCACGGGGGGAGCCGAATACTTTGGCTTGATTCCAGCCCTCGCAGCTCCAGAGATCGTGTTCCTTCTTGTGCTCTGGCCCGACATCAGCCGCCGCAGGTCCAGAACCTGTGGCAGGGGCATCGGACTCTCACCATTCCAGCTGTCCCGTTCTGGCTCCCGCGCTTCGCGCGGGCAGCCGAGCCATTGACTCGAACTGGACCCTCAGGTCGGCACTCGTGCCTTCCTGAGGGCACATCGGTCTGTGCCCCCTCGCAGATCCAGACATGAGACTCTCGGCACTCTGGCTCGGCCCCGCCCGTCGCAGCTCCCGAGGGTGCTGCAGGGGCAGTCCACCGTTCCGGCTGCCCTGGGTCCAGGAGCGTGTGGCAGGCCCATCGTGTGTCGCCGCTCCCGCTGCCACTGGCCAGAAGGCGCGTCAGGGGCATCGGATTCTCACCGTTCCAGCTGTCCTGGGTCCAGGAAGTCCGGCACGGGCAGCGGGTTCTTACCATTCCAGCCGTCCTCCTGCCAGATATTGTGGCAGGGGCATGAGATTCTCACGGTTCCAGTTGTCCTAGGTGCGTTCCGCGTGCTGAAGGTACGGTGACTGGTACAGCTGCGTGTGCGTACATGCGTATGTAATCTTGGCGATGTATGCAACCATATGCAGCGGCGAATGCCGCAAAACGGATGACCCGAAGGAAGTCGGCGAGCAAATTACGTGCGGCGTGGGATACGGCCCTCGCCTTCCAGGCAGCGCGCCCCCAAATGGATGTAATTCGAGCTACGCGGGCCCTGCCACTGGGATCTTCGGTGAAACTCCCGATGGGGCCGCGAAGCGAGTGAGGGGTGTGCCGAAGTTGCAGCGGAGACGCACCCGGACTCTACCATTGGGTCCTTTGGTGGAGCTCCTCATAGGGCCACGAAACATATGAGGGATATGCCCAAATGGACCCGAGTCCGCATGCGGGCCCTTCCGTTGGGGCCTTCGCTGGAGCTCACTCTGGGGCCACTAACCGTGTTGCGGTTCGCCGAAGTTGACAGAAAGAGTTATTGGATTGGAAATGTCGCTACCGTCGGAGGTCTAGGTCGTCGTGAGGTTGCGGGGCGCTGTCTCTTCAAAGCGATGGCCCCAAACCACAGGATGGTTGGGAAAAGGTGCAATCGTTGCCGTCGTCGCCGTCGCCGTCGCCGTCGCCGTTGCCGTCGTCGTCGTCGTCGTCGTCGTCGTTGTCGTCGTTGTCGTCGTCGTCCTGGTGGTCCTTTCTTTCCGTGGTCGTGATCATGGCCGTGGTCGTCGTGGTCGTCGTGGTCGTCGTGGTCGTCGTCGTCGTCGTCGTCGTCGTCGTCGTCGTCGTCGTCAGGACGGCGGCGGCGGCGGCGTCGGCGTCGGCGTTGGCGTCGGCGATGGCGTCGGCGACTTCGCCGACGACCGCGGCTGGCGTCGACGGCGGCTGGCAGCCGCGCGCAGCGTGGAGCCCCCGCGCGCGGGAGGCGCCGTTGGAGGCCCGCGGCGAGCGGCTCGTGCTGGTCCGCGTGGTCTCGCGGCTGTTGCCGCAGGCCACGGCCGCGCGGCGCCCGCCCGCAGCGCCGGCCGTGCCCACCCTCGCCCCAATCCTTCCTCCTCCTGCTATTCCTCCTCCCTCCTCCTACACTGGTGGATTCCTCGAGGTTCGCTCGCTCGCTCGCTCGCTCGCTCCTCCTCCTCCTCCTCCTCCTCCCTCCTCCTCCTCCTCCTCCTCCTCCTCCCCTCCTGCCCATGCTCACTTTCTCTACTCCGTAGCCTTTCGGCTCAATCCTGGCCACTTCCATCTCATGAGCGCACTGTTTTCTCAATGGGTCAACACTGTCGAGGATGTCATTTATGCTTATTATCAGGTCGTGCCATCTGAGGGCCCTCGACGGGGCACTGGATGTTTTTTCGTGGAAGAGTCAGTCAAGCAGAGCTCGCGATCTAGAGCTGCTCCGCTGAGAGATCAAGTTGCATTTTGGTGGAAACGTGTTGCATTTATCCTCTCACAGTTCGAGCGGCATCGTGGGCGAGATAATGGTCGTTATCAATTGGGTCAGTTGCAGCAAGCAGCCAGGCACCGTGCTACCGAGAAGCCCGATGGAGTTGATAAGATTCTGTTGAGCCAAAAGGATGTGGGGATTCAAGTCTGGACGGGTTTGCTCCTGTACTTAGCTGACACGCGTAATATGGTGATTTTTATTTTTCAACAACAGGCGGACAAGCTCTCTAAACGCGCCCTGCGACGGGCGGTGCGAGAGTCCTTGTGGGAATTTCGGTCTTGGATTACTTCTCAGGAGGCCTTGGGAACGCTGCACAGGAGTATGGGAGAAGAATCACCTCCAGCTGAGGAGGTTTGGTGTGGCAGTACTGTTCTGGTGCACCCCAAGGATATCTTAGATCGCAAGTGCAAGGTATGGAAGGAGCTCTGGACTTCTGCAGGTCGACGTGCAGGCACTACGTGGAGGTGTTCTACGGAAGCGTCAGAGCCGAGCTATCGACGTGGAGGTTCTGCGCCATGCTTTGCCGAGGCGTCAGAGCTGAGCGGTGGGCGCTCCTCGAACCCAACCGTCTCTCAAGTCGCCAAGGTTTTGTCGGGGGCCTTCCAGGCCACGTCATGTTTTGCTGGGGCGTCAGAGCCGAGCGCTGGGTGCTCCTCGAGCCCATGCGTCTCGCATGGCGCTAACGTTTTGCTGGAGGCCTGTCAGGTCATACCATGTTCTGCTGGGGCGTCAGAGCCGAGCGTTGGGTGCTCCTCGAGCCCATGCGTCTCTCACGCTGCCAAGGTTTTGCCGGATGCTTCATGTGCTGCGTCGGCTGGGTTAGAACGCATTGGTTTCGTTGGCGCTTCTCAGGATGAACGACTTGCCGATGCTTTTGCTGCCATCAAGGAGGCGGCACGTGACGAGCCCATGGAGCCCATCACCGCTGATCAAGTGCGTAGTACGGTTCACCGCATGCGTACCAGGGCAGGACTAGGTGCTGATCGTCTTTCTCCGCTCGATGTGGAACGGCTACCGCAGGCAGGTCTTGAGGAGCTTGCGGAGCTGTTGAACGTAGAGAGGTTTTTTTGCGGGGAAGGTCTTGGGCAAGGCATGGATGTAGTATCTCTGCAGCGGCTTCTGAAGCACCTGGAGCAGTCCCCCCGCGGGCGCAGGCTTTCTGAGTTGTTATCGACGGTAGTTGCTGGAGGGTCGTGGCCGAGGCTCCGTCGAGCTGAGGCTTCCGCTAAGGTCCAAGTTTGTGTGCTATGCCCTCGCTGCAAAAGACGTAAAGAGTCAGCTTTCCACCGGATATGGGAATGCGATCACAACGTCAATCACCCTATCTATACCAAGTCGGACGAGGTGTACCTGCAAGCGGCATCTCAACATGAGTCAGCCCCAGCGTACTGGCTCCGTGGAACTATGCCAGCACAGTGGACTGCAGTACCCGAGCCGCCTGATGAGGAGGTTTGGTCCCAGACGGGGCTCAAAGAGAGTGTGGCTGATGGAGTCCTAGTTCCAGGTGAATGTGCCAGGCCAGTGCTGCTCTTTGGCGACGCTAGTAGAGGGGCTGATTCATCCGATGGGAGGTTCAGACGTATCAGACGTATCAGTCTCGGTCTCGCACATTTGGAAAGTGAAACGGACCCTCAGCTGCAAGTCTCCATCTTTGGAGCTCTCTCAGGCGTTGTCCAGACGGTGGCCAGGGGTGAGCTGTATATCTTCTGGGTAGCCCTGCGGGTGATGGAACAATATGTAGCGTATGTAACAGACAACCAGATGGTGCATGAAGGTTGGTGGCCTCAGAAATACCGTCATCCAACTGGAGAGCACGCTGAGTCGTGGGCGAAGATAGGGTTGCTGTTTCGTAACACGGGACGGCGATCCGAGCATGTGACAGTATTATTCACGAACTCGCACCTGGAGGCCGAGGATGTCGTGCAGCGAGATGGATCTTCTTGGATGGCGGTGGACAATGCAGCAGCGGACACGTTGGCAGGTGAAGGTGCGACCATCGCCCGCATACCTGAAGCTGTTTGCGCAGCCATTCTGGAAAAGGAGCGGGTGTTGCACCTCATCCGCGCGAGGATTCTCAGGTCCCACCTCGACGCCATGGAGGCCGAGAAGACGACGCAGCAGGCCCCGCTGCACGGTCGGCACCAGAAGCGAGGAGCTCGGGGACGGAGGGGAGTGGGGGAGATCGGCGAGCCTGCCGCTGCTGCCCCTGTCGACCCTCCGCCCCCCCCCCCCCCCCCCGCCTCCGAGTCAGAATATTCTGTCGGCCTTTGAGACGAGCCATGATCTATCGGAGTGTGGTAGGCGTTGTCCGAGGCGCCGCGGGCCCGCGTCTGCTGCGCGAGTCTCGGTCTGGTGTAAGTCTCCGTGTTTCAGGTTAGTTGCCATTGATTGCTCCCTTCGTGCACTTCCTGAGGGGGCCACCATTCACCTCGCTGGGGGGTTTGTGGGTCCCTACCATTTTTTTGAGGTTTCATGCCGTTTTAAAGCTGTGGTTTTGCGCGTGTTGTGGGATGCATGGGGACCTGCAGCTTTGCGGCCTCGGGAAGGCTAGTGTCCCCCGCCCCGCCGCGACGAAGTGTGAATACCTTCATTTGATTATGTTGGGGCAATGACCCAAAGTTTACAGTAGAGCGGAATTAGCTCGTAAAGCCCTGAAGAGGTGTAGGTGATGAGTGGAAGGACTAAGTCCAGGGACTCCAACTCCTCCCCTCCTCCTCCTCCGCCCCTCCTCCTCCTCCTGATCCCCCTCCTCCTCCTCCTCCTCCTCCTCCGCCCTCTCCTCCTCCTCCTCCACCTCCTCCTCCTCCTCCTCCTCCTCCTCCGCCTCCGCTCCGCCTCCGCCTCCGCCACCTCCTCCTCCCCCCCTCCTCCTCCTCCTCCTCCTCCTCCTCCTCCGCCTAGCTCTGTGAACGTGATTGTTTGTCCAGAGCGCTCGGCCGCTGGCTGCGCGGCATGCAGAGAGAGCATGTCCGATGCGTGCTTGGCCCAAGCCTTTCAGATAGCGGCGGTCGCATGCTTCAGCAGTTCGCCGCCCATTCAGGCCATGGCGCGGCTGTGGAGGTCGCGGCCGAATGGGCTCGGCGAGTCGGCGGGCTGGCGTTCGAGGCAGGCCAGCTGGCGGCGGCAGCGGAGCAGCTGGGCGGGACGCGCGTGCTCCTGCTCGTCGTCTTCGCCGTGGAAATGCTGGCCGGCTGCTGCTGCTGCACGGCCTGTGCGCTGGCGGGGAGCATCGTCTGGCATGGCGCTAGCCTTTCGCGCCAGCACGAGGGTGCTGGTGCAGCGGCGCTCGCAGGATGACTTCCAAAGTCGTCTGCTCCTGCGCCCGTCCGACGCCGTCGAGTTCGAGCACGAGCTCGGGGTGGCACCGACGAGTCCGACGAGTACGATTTGCACGGCAGCGACACCAGACGAGGACATCTACCCGCACGAGCTGGAGGAGCCGCCGCCCCACGCGATCGCCCCGTGCGATCGGACGGGCCAGCCTCTCTGGCGCGAGAGAGTCGGCGGGGGCGGCCGCCGAATAGCGCGCCCGTGCTACGGCGCCGACTCCTGCAACGTGAAGTCGGGGCCGGAGGCGGAGGAGGCGGCGCTGGCGATGCTGCGCGAGGGACCGAGCCCAGTGGGTGGGACAGCGACTCCTTCTGATGAGCTGGTGCGCGGCTCGGGGCGCCTAGTGGCGAGTGACAACCGACGCTGGCTGATCACCGCCAGCGACGACGACAGCGACGTGAATGTGGTGGCCGACTTCGACAGCTGCGAGTGGCATGCCGCGTGCGACTCTCTCGCGATTGTGAAGGCGGCCGGGAAGTACTACCTGGTGAAGGCGGTGACGGAGAAGCAGGCCGAGAGCTCGATGGACGCGCGCGCGATGCCGATCCTGCGCGGGTTCGACGGCGAGAGGAGGCGCGTCTTCAAGGACGCGGCGCGGGGGATGTTGGAGACGGCCTGGGCGGGGTGGCCTGTGATGGGGTCTCGCACCGCGCTGTGGTGCGTCCGCTTCCTGGAGCAGGACTCGCACCCGCGCGCTTGCCACTCCAAGTGGCGCGCGGAGTGCGGCCTCGGCCCGGCCGACGTCGGCGTCTCGGACCACGAGCTGGCGATGCGCGCGCTGGAGCTGGGGGCTGGTTTCGACCAGCTCAACTTGACCGAACTGTCGCTGGTGGAGCTCCTGGTGCGCCAGGCGCAGCCGGCGGAGTCCTCGGAGTGGAGGCGCCGCGAGCGGCTGCTGAAGAGCAGCGGCGACGAGTGCCTGGAGGACGAGTACCTGTACATGGGAACCTCGGAGACGAGGGGGCCCCTGATGGTGCGCCCGACGCTCGTCGAGCTCATCCAGGCCGAGCTGCGCAAGAAGGCGACGCTGATGAAGGAGAAGCGAGAGCTCCGAGAGGAGAGGATGCTGCCCCGCGGGCAGGGCGGCGGCGGCGGCTGCGGCGGCGGCGGGAACAAGGCGCTGCACGACAAGGCGGCGGCGCAGGCCGCGGAGACCAGCAAGCTCCAGGCGAAGCTGAAGGGCTCCAGTCGGGCGACCAGAATGCCGGCGGGGGCGGAGGCAAGCAGCCCGTGGTGGTCGCCCGGGAGCTGCTGTCCTGCCCAGTGCCCCACTTTGGCCGCGATTTGGCCAGTCGGGGTTGCCGGGCGGTGCGCTTGCGTGCGCGGCAGCAGCAGCCCGCGACGCAGTGGCTCTCAGAGGCTTTGCGCGCCGCGAATTCGCTGCGCAGACATGGAGCGCCGCGACAAGATCTCCAGGCATCGCGCGCCCAGCTCGCGGGCAGCGACCGCGTCCGCGAGATCATTCAGGAGGCCGGGCCTCCACCTGTTTCAGGAGCGGCAGCCCGCGCCGAGCTGTGCTCTCACTTGCCGGGATTGCAGCAGACACCGTGCGCCGCGCCTCCTACTCCAAGGGGCTGGTTTCCCTGCCGGCCGCGGGCGGGCAGTGCGTCGGCGCTGATTGCTTGGCAGGTCGCGCCCGTGAGTTGTGGGCAGGATGGCAGAAGCGTCTTCTTCGCGAAGAAGGGCCGCCCGATGGTCCGCGTCTTCGTCCTTTCTCCGATCCGAGATTAGTGCATTGCAAGAAGACCTACGCCCGATTTGTCGGCGAGCTGCTGAGGCGTGGCCTGATCGACCTCAGCGAGCGGACCGAGAGCACGGTGGGCATCTTCTTCTGTTTCAAGAGCGACAAGCGGTCCATGCGCATGATCGCGGACACGCGGGTGGCGAACAGGCGTTTCCGACTTCCAGCAAATTCGGAGCTTCCGACGGCAGGGGCTTGGAGCAGCCTGACCGTGCCGGAGGGCAAGTCCTTCCACTTGTCCCAGATGGACGTGGACGACGCGTTCTACAGGATCGCCGCCCCACTGGGGCTGCGGGACCATTTCGCGCTGCCCGTCGTTGACCTCGACGAGCTCCGGGCGGAGAGGCCCGACCTGGCCGGGCAGCTGCCTGCCTGGCGGAAGGCGTCTCCTCGGCTGGCGGCCCTCGCCATGGGCTGGAGCTGGGGCCTCTTCTTCTGCCGGCAAATGGTGGAGACGCAGGTGCTTCGGAGCGGCCTGGCGTGGGAGCGGCTGGCGCGTGACCGGCACCCCACGCCGGCCCTCGAGGAGGGGCCCGCGGCCGCCGTCTA
The DNA here is from genome assembly GCA_963575745.1 of Prorocentrum cordatum. Classification (NCBI taxonomy): domain Eukaryota; class Dinophyceae; order Prorocentrales; family Prorocentraceae; genus Prorocentrum; species Prorocentrum cordatum. The sequence goes on from CAUYUJ010019955.1 coordinate 20,446, forward strand.
CGTCGATGGGGCCGCCGTGGTCGGGCTCGACTACGCCGAGACCCTGGAGACGGGCCAGCGGGCGCGCGACTCGCTGGACGCGGTGGGCCTGACGTGCAAGGGGCTCGGGGCCCAGCGCGGAGGCGACATTCACCGGCCTGGCGTTCGACGAGGCGAAGGGCCGCGTTGGGCTGAGCCGCCGGCGCGCGTGGCCCATTCGGTTGAGTCTGCTGCACGTCGCCGACCGCGGCTCGGCCACCGGCGACGAGATGCGGGTGCTCCTCGGCCACTTCACGTGGGGCGCCCTGGCGCGGCGGGAGCTGCTGTCGATCTTCTCGGCGGCCCACCGGTTCGCGACCTGGGCTGGCGGGCGGCGGCGTCGCCAGTGGAGCGCCGCGGAGGCGGAGCTCCGCATCGCCGCTGCGCTCATCGTGTTCGGCCACGTGGACTGCCGCCGCCGCCCAGACCCCGCGGCGCTGGCCACCGACGCCTGCGGAGCCACGGACAACGACGCGGGCGGGTTCGACGTGGAGAGTCGCGCTTGGGACCCGCGCGACGTTGCTCGGGCCTGCGCCCAGGCGGAGCGGTGGCGCTACCGCGTCGCCGAGGCGGTCACAGCCCGGGCGCACGCCCATGGGTTCTTGGAGTGCCCGCCTGCCATCTCTCCCTCGTGTGCTGGGAAAAGTTTGAGCGCCCCCTTGGGTTCGCCGCTCGCGCGGACTCCGCCACCTTCCTCGGACTTTGACCGGGCCTTCGGGGACATGTACTCGGGGACCGTCTCGTTCGAGCAGATCACATCAGAGCACGTCGGCAGTCTCGAGTCGCGGCAGCTCCAGGTCAAGGGCATGATCAGCCGAGCCGAGAACATCATCCGTCTCGAGGGGCACGGGGTCGTGATCGGCGTTCGACGCCATCTTCGGCCGTCTCGCGCCGGGGGCGCAAGCTGCTCGTGCTGTGCGACAACCTGGGCCTCGTCTTGGCCCTGGGGAAGGGCCGGGCGGCCGTTCCCCGCGTGAACAAAACCTGCCGCCTGGCCGCCGCGTTAAGCATCTTCGGAGACTTGTCGGCGACCGTCCGGTGGACCCCCTCGGAGCTCAACCCTGCCGATCGGCCGTCCCGCATGGCTGGCGCTTCGGCTCGAGATCTACCCTCTGCCCGGCGGCGCGGCCCGTCTGCGCGCTGAAGCGGAGGCCGGCGGCGACGCCCTTGCCGATCGCGCCGCTCGCGGGGATCTCGCGGCCTGCCGGCTTCAGAGGCCAGCAGCAGTTCGAGTTCCGACGCCGGCTCTGAGGGCGGCGATGACTCCACGCCTGACTGGTCATCGCCCGCCGGCCCCAGCACCTCTTGCGGGGGCGGGGCGGCGGCTGGTCCGGGTGGCACTGCCGGCGCTGGGCGAGCGGCCGACAGCGCCGCAGGCGAGGGTAGTCGAGAGGATCGGGCGCCGGGCTGCTCGCCGCCGCTCGACGGCGGCGCCTGCGCCGCTGGCGCGGCTGCCAGGCGGCAGCTGGTCGCTCGGGCACCTGGAGAGCAGGCGCGTGACCGAGAGGAGCCGCGACACGCTCTGCCGCGAGGTCGGGGCGTTCACAGCGCGGTGCCGAGCGCAGCGCAGGGGCGTGAGCTCCCGGGCGGCGCTCGACGACACGCTCGTGGAGTACCTGGGCTGCCTCTACTTCGACGGCTACAACCACGAGAGGGGCGACAAGCTGCTGTCGGGGCTGGCGTTCGAGGAGCCGAAGTTCAGGCGCGGCGGGGAGGAGGACCTGGCGCGGGCCCGCGCTGCCCTCCAGGGCTTCCGCCGCCTGGCGCCTGGGCAGGCGAGGATGCCGCCGCCCCGGCCCGAGTTCGCCGCGCTGCTGGGGGCGGGGATCGCGGCGCTGGGCCTGGACTTCGGACTCAGCCTGGCGATGGTGTGGGGCGGGGGGCTGCGGCTGCCGAGCGACGTCAGGAGCCTCCAGGGGCGGTCGCTCGCCCCTCCACCCCCGCACTCAGGGGTCAAGAACTGGGGCCTGTTGCTGTGCCCAGCCGAGGCCGAGGCGAGGGGCAAGACGGGGCACAAGGACGAGGGGCTGCTGCTCGACGGCGTCTTCACGGCGGGCATCGAGGCGCAGCTCTGGCGGCTGAAGAGGGCAGCGGGCGAGACCGGCTGCCTGTGGAGCTTCGCCGCCGCGGAGTTCAGGGCGGGCTTCAAGCGGGCGGCTGCAATGATAGGGCGGCCGCCCCCCCATCCGCACCAAGTGCGGCACGGTGCAGCCAACGACGACGCGCTGTACCGCAGGCGGACCCTCGCCGAGTTCCAGGAGCGCCTCAGGCACTCCCACCCGAAGAGCACTCTGAGGTGCAAGAAGCACGCCCGGCACCTCGCCGAGCTCGGCAAGGCGCCGCCGCGCGTGAGGGCGCGCGGCGAGGCGGTGGAGGCGCATGCCGCGGCCGTCTTGAACGGGCGCCTGGCGCTGCTGCCCCCGCCCGACCAGGCCGCGGCGACGCGCTGGAGGCCGGCCGCCTGCGGCGCCTGGGCGACGCGCTCGTGCAGGGCAGGCAGTTGGCTGCCGGCGTGGCGCGGGCTGGGCTGAGCGACGCCCTACGCCGTGAGCTAGGCAGTGCTGCAGCGTGCTATCTCGATTTTTTTTGTAGGCTCGGGCGGTGTCGCCCGTGCGCACCGAAGGCTCCATCGCATCAGTCTCGAGATGGATCTTCGGCAGTCCGAGTTCTTTGATCTGGCACCCAAAGTGGTTGGCCAGACTATCGTGGGCTGGACCTCCAGCCGCCTCGTCCAGGCGACGCGTAATTATTACAGGAACCCTAGCAATATTTATGGCCACGCGCGCCTTGAAGGCAAGGCGCTAGAGCGCCTCCTGGTAGGGAACGCGACGTTGGCCGTCGCCCAGATGATAATCCGCGCTTGCTTCCATAATGGGGTGCCCATCATATGCGAGAATCCACTCAGCAGCTATGCGTGGCAGGAGCCTGTCATGCGCAATTTGTCGCAGGGCCCTCGCTGTCGTGATGCTGTGTTCGACGTGTGCCAATTCGGGACCGCCTGGAGAAAACCCACGCGCCTCCGAGCGTGGAGCTGTGTGCTGCCTCCTCCGTCCCTGTGCGCGCGCTGCAAGAGTGCGCGCGGCGTCTGTTCTGTGACCAACCAGCCCCGCCGCGTGCTGCAGGGCCCCGGACCACATAGTGTGAGGTGGAGCCGCATCGCAGAAGAGTTTCCCAGCAAACTGCGTAGCCAGATTGCGCGCTGGTTAGCGCAGAGTGTTGACAACATCAGAGAGCTCCGAATTCGTCGCCTCGCGGATTGCTGAAGCATGCGGCCTCCAGGGCACAGAATGGGAACGGGCGGAGCGTGGCCCCGGGTCGCTTGCAAGCTGGAAGCCGCTCTCGAGAACAAACCTAGCCTCTGGCCTTGAGAAAGAAGGACCGGCATGTCTAGCTCTGTGAACGCGATTGCCTGTTCAGAGCGCTCGGCCGCTGCACGGCATCGCTGCACGGCATGGAGAGAGCATGTCCGATGCCGTGCTTGGCCCAAGCCTTTCACTTCCCTTTCCCCTCCTGCCTCCCTTCTTTCTTTGGTCTTATTGCACATCCATTTTCTACAGTTGAGAGGGCGGAGCGTGGCTCCGGGTCGCTTGCAAGCTGGAAGCCGCTTTCGAGAACAAGCCCAGCTTTTGGCCTTGAGAAAGAAGGACCGGCACTCCTCCTCCTCCTCCTCCTCCTTTTCCTCCTCCTGCCTCCTCCTCCTCCTCTCTCCTCCCTCCTCCTCCTCCTCTTCCTCCTCTCTCCTCCTCCTCCTCCTCCTCCTCCTCCTCCTCCTCCTCCTCCTCCTCCTCCTCCTCCTCCTCCTCCTCCTCCTCCTCCTCCTCGTCAGACCGAGTCGGGCGTCCTCCTCCTCTGCCGGGGGCTTCCCCTTCTCTCGCCACTCGCAGAAGTAGACTCGAGGCGGCTGGGCACAGTGTCAAGCTTGTGAATTCCAGATATAAATGCATTGTCTGTGGCCGCGTTTTTGAGGCCGTGAGGGGAAAGGTTTCCGAGTTCTTCCCTGGTCGGTGTGTGGGGGCGCGACAGATAACGTGCGGGTCGGAGCGTGAGGCCGCGATCTCGCACCCTGGGGCTCCCCGTGCGCACTCGTCCCACGACCTCGCGGTGCTGCGTGGTGTCCTGTTTTGCCGAGTCTGCGGGAGGTTCATGGTACAGAACTCCCAGCTCCTCGGGGAGGAGTGCCCACCAAGTCGCACTCCGACGAAGGCAGGCGCCAGCGTGCTGTCTCGCCTTAGGCGAGGCCTTCCGCTGAAGAGCGGTATGAGTTTCCCAGATCCCTGACGTGTACAGTGGGATCACTGACGGGTTGCTGTGAATGTGTGGTGTGAAGCATGCGCCCTGGCCAGACCAGGTCCCCGCCGAGCGCCCAGCCCAGCCCTCCTCCTCCTCCTCCTCCTCCTCCTCTTTTTCCTTTTCCTCTTCCTTCTCCTCCTCCTCCTCCTTTTCCTCCTCCTTCTCCTCCTCCTCCTGCCCCTCCCCTGAGTTTCTGAGTTCGGTTTGTGCAGAAGCATGCGTTGCTGGAGTGCCCAGTGGTTGGACACGACCGCTCGCTGATGTTCTGTACCACCTGCTGCAAGTACTCGGATACAGGCAGCCTCAACCATCGGGGGTTTGACAGCGTTTGCTGCGGCAGAGAAGGTGGCAGCGGCAGGATTGTTGAGAACACGAGGCACTTCAGCAACTAGACATCCACAGTCGCTGCATACAAATATCTCGCTTGAGGACGCTCGGAGACCTCCCGCCAGAGCCCGAGCCCTGGTGTGCAAGTCAAAAGGTTGGCGTGACCCGCTGGGTGACTTGCCTGAGGTTGACCTTAGGCCCACAGGTAAAGTCCGAGCCGAACCCCAGCGTTATCTGGACACCAGCTTGATTTTGAAAGACCATGGTCTCTTATACCCTGAAGCTTTGGAGTTGGGTGCTCCACACGAGTCAGACAGTGATGATGATGTGGACCCCGACATGGTATGACGGGTCGGCGAGGATGCCGACAAATTCCAGGAGTTGGTGTGTCAGCCCACAGTGGGGGAGTGCTCCACATGGGCGACTTGCAGTACTGAATGAGGGCTGGATGTGGTGCTTGATCCTCGCAGGCCTCATCAACTCGTTCGCTATTTTCTTGCCAGGGCTCGGTTCGGTTTGGCCATGCCCAGGCACTACACTAACTCGTCGCGGCGTTGGGCGACGTCCGTCCGAGGGCCTTGGGTTGCAGCGCTGGCTCTTGGACCCTCCAAGCGGCGGGCGCGCCGAGGGGCGACGTCCGTCCGAGGGCCTTGGGTTGCAGCATGGCTGGCTCTTGGACCCTCCATGCGGCGGGCGCGCCCAGCCTGTTTTGCCGTGCGGCTCGAGCGTGGAGATGGATGTCTGCGCCACGCTCGTTTTCCACGTGCTCTTCTGGGACGTGGGCCTCGAACTGCACCACTTGTGCGCGGGCTCCCCGCTCGTGGCGCTGGGAGCCCTGTGGGAGCTCTTCCCCGCCGCGGCGGGCTTCGTGCAGGTGAGCAAGGGCCTGCCGCAGGCCCCGTGCACCCTGGCCGCCCGCGCCTGTCGCGGGGTAGGCATGCTTCTCGCTCCCCTCCCTGGTGCTTGCAAGGTGGTCCTGGCCTTCGGGCTCCACCGTGTAGGTGCTGGGGAGGGGGGTTGAGGGGTGTGCCTGCCTCCTCTCTGCTCGGATCCAACTGCCCCTTGGTTTCTGCTCGCTCGCTCGCTCCCCTGAGTTCGGATCCGCCGTACTCTTTGCCGCATTATCAGATTTGAGTTTTGTGTCGGCAGATGCATGGGAAACGTATGGCAGAGACAGCGACGGCAAAAGAGCCTGGAAAGGGGAGCGTGAATTTCCGCCATTTCGAAATCGCCCTCCGTGCCCTGATCGCCCGTCCCCAGCGCCCGCCGTGCCGAGATCTACGACGATATCTGTCACATCGGGCGTTTTCTCTCCGTGTCGGGCCCTTGGATCACAGATCGACCCCGCTCGCAAAGTACTGCCAAAAGATGGGGTCAGGGGCTCCCGTCGTGATCTTTTCGCGATGATGCATCTTGTGTTGCAATGTCGGATCTCAGGGTGGTTTCTGTCCGCTGCGCGTCGCCGAGAGCACCAGGATCGTTCCGAGCGGCCGCCAGAGGCCCGAAGCCAGAGGGGACCCAGATCTCCGACGAGATACAGTTTGTTCAATCCATGGGCCAGTGCTACCCCTCGAACCTTCGACCGGCGGCGCGCACCCTCCTCCTCCTCCTCCTCCTCCTGCTCCTCCTCCTCTTCCTCCTAATCTTGCTCCTGCTCCTGCTCCTCCTGCTCCTGCTCCTCCTGCTCCTGCTCCTCCTCCTCCTCCTTCTCGGTTTCGGCCCTCGTGGGCCGCTTTCGGGCCCCATGGATTTGCATGTGGGATAAAGATGTGCAATATCGCGAAAATCACGGCTGGAGCCCCGGACGCCGTCGTCCTGCGGCATGTTTCGAGCCGGATCGGCCTCGTCGACTTTCCGACGAAATTGTTGATGGAATTCATGGGCCAGTTTTAAGTCGGCCATGTCCTTTACAGGAACAATATACAAAAACAGTAGAAAGATAGCCTGGGGATGATTTCTGTTGACTATGTTTGACTATTTTGGGGCATTTGTTCTACATTTCCCCACCTAGTCTCGGCCTAGAAAGGTTCTTACTCGGTGTGCTTAAAGGGCCGGGCAGTGGGGCCCGCCTCGGGCGGTTCCCCCAGGATCCGCCCCGCGGTTCCCCCAGCTACGTCCCTTTAGCTTAGCGTTGCTTCTCTCATCTTAGCTTAGCTTATTTCATCTTAGCTTAGCTTAGGTTCACCTTAGCTCAACTTTATCTTAGCTAGCTTACATTCATCTTAGCTTCGCTGAGCTTTAGCATAGCAGAGCACAGCATAGCATAGCAGGGTAGCATAGCATAGCGCAGCATCGCATATCATAGCCTGGGTGTAATTCCCTACCTAGGCTCTGCTTAGAGGGTTAGCTTAGCTTGGCTTAGCTTAGCATAGCGCAGCGCTGCATTAGCATAACATAACATAGCCAGTCATAGCATAGCATAGCGCAGCATAGCATAGCATAGCACAGCATAGCATCGCATAGCGCAGCTTAGCATAGCATAGCTAAGCTTAAAGGGCCGGGCAGTGGGGCTCGCTCAGGGCGGTTCCCCCGGCATCCGCCCCGCGGTTCCCCCAGTAACGTTCCCTTGGCTTCGCGTTGCTTATCTCATCTTAGCTTAGTTGGACTCCTCCTGTAGAGGGAGACGCCCGACTTAAACGGAGGGACTCGGCTCGGAAGCCCGTGGAGACCAGGGCAAGCCAGGGCACGCTTCGGGGAACAAACAACGACACAGTAAACATGACAACTCGGAGGTCCGCGCGGACCTCCGAGTTGCCCTGTTTGTTCCCTACCTAGGCTCTGCCTAGAAGGGTTCTGACTTTATAAGCTTGAACGGCCAGGCAGTGTTCCACGCCCCGGGCGGTTCCCCCAGGATCCGCCCCGCGGTTCCCCCAGTGAAATTCCTTTAGCTTAGCGTTGCTTATCTCATCTTAGCTTAGCTTAGTTAATCTTAGCTTAGCTTAGCTTCATATTAGCTCTGTTTTATCTTAGCTTATATTACCTTCATCTTGGCTTCGCCGAGCTTTAGCATAGCAGAGCACAGCATAGCATAACAGAGCGTAGCGCAGCTCAGCATAGCATAGCATAACTTAGCATAGCACAACGCAGCATGGCATAGCATAGCTTAGCATAGCATAGCATAGCATAGCGCAGCATAGCGCAGCATAGCATAGCATAGCATAGCATAGCATAGCATGGCGCAGCATAGCATGGCATGGCATAGCATAGCATAGCATAGCATCGCAACTAATGCTGCTTTCCTAGGGGGTCCAACTTCTAGGTAGGGTCGCACTGGGGTAATTATGTGTTTCTTTCGAAATCCTCCTGCGGGTGGACACGCCCGACCTAAGGTCGGGCGAAGAGATTTATGCACATGCACCGATCCTGGCAAAGCCCATCCTTGACCCATGGTCGGTGCATATGCCTTCCTGGCCAAGGTAGGAGGGCGTATGCACCGATCCTGGGCTCAGGATGGGCCTGGCCAGAATCGGTGTATGTGCATAGTTCTTTCTCCTCTATAAGGTCGGTGTTATCCCTCGGTTTCCAGCCCTCGGGGGCCGCTTTTGCGGCCCAGTGGCCCTCAGAAATGGGCTCCTCCTCCTCCTCCTCCTCCTCCTCCTCCTCCTCCTCCCCGCCTCGTCCCGGGCTGCCTGCTCCGTCCTCGCTGCTCTTGCTCCCTTCCGTCCCGCCTCCCCGCCCTCCCCTGCCTCTGCCTCCTCGGCCACGCCCGCCTCCCCGTGCTCACCTTCCCCTCCCCCGCCTCCCCATCCTCCTCTGCCTCGCCCCCATCCTCGAAACAGCAGCCCGCGCCTCCTCCTCCAGCTCGTGCATGGCGCCAGGTCGGCGTGGCTGCCCGGGAGGGAACATGAGGCGAGGGGGGCCACGGGGTGGGGACGACACCGGGCGGGTGAGAAGAGGTCTTGAGCAACGGCAGCGCTGATCCTCTATATTATGTTTCAGTCGGGCGTGTCCCTCTACAGGAGGAACATTCAAAGATAGTAAAAAATAGTCAGGGAACTATGTTTGAATCTGTTTGGGGTATTGTTGATTTGTCGTCCAAAATCCGCCTGTAGGGGAACTGTGTTTGCCTCTTCTCGCCTCCCTTCTCCCCTTCCCTTCTCCCCCCATCGCTCTTCCCTCCCCCCGCCAGCCCTCTTCGCCCCTTCCTCCTCCGTGCACCCTCTCTACTTCTCCTTCGTCGGCCCAGGGGCACCCGAGAGGTCCCCCCCTCACCTTGGAGGGTTTCTCCGAAAGGCGTAGGCGACCCGTCCTTCTCCTTCTCCTCCTCCTCCTCCTCCTCCTCTCCCTCCTCCATCTCCTCCTCCCCCTCCTCCTCCATCTCCTCCTCCCCCTCCTCCACCTCCTCCTCCTCCTCCTCCTCCTCCTCCTCCTCGGGTCGCCTACGGCCCCGGGGGAAACCGTGCACCTCACCCCTCCTCCATTTCCTTCGTCTCCCGCTCCCAGCATCCAACCCCCCGAGGAGCGCTGGCTGAGCGCCAACCTAGACGCACCGCTGGCAAATCTCTACCAGGAGCCCGCAGCTACGCGCCCGCCTCCCTCTCTTTCCCTCTCTCTCTCTCTTTTTCTCTCTTTCGCTCTCTCTCTCTCTCTTTCTTCCCTCTCTCTCTTCATCGTTCTCTTGTCTGTTTGTTGAGTTGTGCTTGTTGTTTGCGTGTGTTTTGTGATTGTTGTTTTGTTGTTATCTCTCTCTCTCTCTCCTTCTCTCCTCCTTTTCCTTCTCTCGCGAGAAACAGTGGCAGCTGGACGAGCAGGGCGGAGTCTTGCAATATATTGGGAGGAGGCGGGGGGCTCCAGAGACGCTTCCCAGGCCTCCGGAGACGCCTGGGGACCTGCAGGGGCCTTCGGGCGAGGAGGGAAAGGAAGGAGGGGCAGGATCGCGCCCCACCGAGAACAGGGTCAGCAGTGGGCCCACGAGGGCAG
>CAUYUJ010019955.1:35000-105000 GCA_963575745.1 Prorocentrum cordatum
GACGTTGCCTCGACCCCTTCATCCGTGATAGCTGACAAGTTCGAAGCAGGAGTTCAGAGACAGAGAGAAAGCTTCAGCTTGCGAAGTTAGGTTTCCCGAAGGCATCCGAGCCATTTTCGGCATGATCGAGTTGGTCCCAGTGTCCGCAAGTTTTCCAAACACCAGCAATATGTGATAAAGAGCTGCGCATGGAATGGATTGTGGACCAATGATCGTGCGCAATGTGCTGGGAACTTGTGTGACGGTTTGTGTCAGTGCGGAGACAGGGGCACAACCCATCACATGCGCTACACTTGCCAGCTTGCGAGAGTTGCGCAGGCGCGTCAAAGTGCCAAGGTTCCTCCTGCGTTTCTGGAAGCAGCCAGCAATAATCTGGACGTGCCCATTTCCACGTACCCTGACAGTGAGTTTCCAATGCCACTTGTGTCCTTTGAGGGTGCTACCATCGACGGCAATGGCGACCCATTCGACGTGCAGCCATCTCAGGTTGCTGCCCTCACTTCTGCTGCTCCTTCCAGCCTCGCCTCTGACAGATCGTTCAGGAAGCAGCTTCTTCAACCATTTCGCCGAGCGTCATGGGCTATCACAGTGTGCCCAGACCATGGAGAAGATCCCGTTGCTATGATGAGAGGAGCTGTGCCAGGACAGCTCCCACAGACCCCAGCGATGGCCGAACACGTTGCTATCGCACTACGCGGCCAAGGGGCGACAAGAGAGGCTGTCCTTGTATCCGATTGTTTAGCAGTTGTGCGCATTTGTCAGCAGCAGGTCGCGCATACATTGTCTGTTTCCAGCAAGTTTGCAGATATCCGTCGTTCCGCCCTCCAGCTGGAAGGAAGCCCGCTCAGCCAGTCAGTGAAGCATGTCAAATCACACCGCTCCGAAGGGGTTCTCGATGAGTTAGAAGGGGGAGATCGAGTGTTCGCTGTTGTGAACGCGGCGGTGGACAGGCAGGCCAAGGTTGCCCTAGACCAGCACCCCAGCCCGACCCCTGAGGTTCTGTTTGATGTTGAGCTGGCGGCCCAACGAGCCTCGTGGTCTTTCAAAGTCGCCGCGGAGGTCCTGCACCAGTTTCAAAACGATGCGCGTTGGACTCGGGCCCGCGAAGTTGCCTCGGGACGAACGCGCGGGCCAGCTACGTGGCACGACTGGCAGCCAGGCGAGCTAGGATTACAGTGCTGTTTCTGCTTTGCCCTTGCTGAAGGCGACCCAGGTCAGCTCCCAATGGGCGGATGTCCAGGTCCGCCCTCTGTGCTGCAAAAGTTGCGCGTAAACCCCATGGGGCACACAGTCATCGCCTGGGCGGGTACGCTGCCTCGAGAAACCTTGGAGTCGGCCCCTGTCTGATCGTCTTGCGTACCGCGAACAGTACATAGTGTGTTTCAAATGTGGAGGGTGGTCCCAAGGACGAGCATTGAAGCTCGGCCGTAGTTGCGAGCCGCCGACGAGAAAAGGGGTTGGAGGTCCTTGGGAGGTTTGGAGAGGGCACGTGCCCAGATCGTCGCGTGCAGGCGTTGCTCGAAAAAGCTGTGCCGTTGTCTGCGCTTGTTGTTTCCGACGAGACCCCCAGGACCTCCAGAGCCCAGTCCACCGTTCGGACTCGTTTATCGGCCTCGGACTCGGCCCCTTCCTATGAGCAGAGCGCGTCTGCTCTTGCCGACCGAATTCGGTCGAAGGAGCAGGGAGGTGCCGCTCTCTCTCTCTCTCTCGGGGTCTGAAGGGCCTCTAGAGTCGGTTTTTCGGCCTGCTCCTGACTGTCTGTCTCCCCCCCTTCTTGTCTTGGTGTTGTGTGCACTCCCCCTTCGGGATTTAATTTCGTTTCATCTCATTTCATTTCTCCCTCCTCTTCTCCCTGGCCTCCCATCTTCGGGCGCACCCGACGCCCCGTGGGCTCCCCATGCATTGGGTCGGTTTGTCGAGGCTTCGCTTGGGGTGACCACCGGTCGGTGCCGGGTCGCGGGCGCCTTGCGGGCGCCCGGTGCGTTGGGCGGCCGTGCACATCAAGGAGGAGGAGGAGGAGGAGGAGGAGGAGGAGGAGGAGGAGGGGTGAGGAGGAGGAGGAGGAGGACGAGGAGGAGGAGGACGAGGAGGGAGGGAGGAGGGAGGAGGGGAGGAGGGAGGGGAGGAGGGAGGAGGAGGAGAGGAGGAGGAGGAGGAGGAGGAGGAAGAGGAGGAGGAGGAGGAGGAGGACGAAGACGAGGAGGAGGAGGAGGACGAAGAGGAGGAGGAGGAGGAAGAGGAGGAGGAGGAAGAGGAGGAGGAGGAGTGGCCTTCGGGCCATCCCGCCATCGAGCCTCTTTGGTATGAAGCCAAGTGGATGTTCGTGGGGATCGGGGGCCTCTTCGAGGCAGTATGGAGGCCTCTTGGGGGGCGCTTCGGGGCCTTTTGGGGCCTCTTTTGGGCGTTTTGGGGGCCTCTTGGGAGCCTCTTGGGGGCCTCCTGGACTCTTGGGGCCTCCTGAGCGCCTGTTGGGGCCTCCTGGAGGCTTCTTGGGGCAGAAGCCTGGGGTTTTCGGTTCGTGTTCCCTCTCTTGGGCCCCTCTTGGGGCCGTGCTGGGGCCCTCTTAGGCCGTCTTCGTCATTTTTACTAATTCTTTAGGCCGTTTTCCGGCCCTCTCAGGCCAGATAGGGGCCCTCTTGGATCCCTCTTGGGACGTTTTGGGGCGGTCTTGGGGGTCTCTTGGGCCGTCTTGGAGCGTCGGGAAGCCGAAAAGGCGAGAAAGTCAGAAACCTGCAAACATCTTAAAGACATTAGGCATGTTTGCCTCTTGGGGCCATCTTGGGAGGCTTCCTGGAGGCCTCTTGAAGCGTCTCGGAGGCCTCTTGGGCCGTCTTGGGCTCAGCTGGAGCGTCTTGGAGCGATCTTTCGGCGACTCGGGGCCCTCCTGGACCGTCTTCGGGGCCCCTCGGGGCCCTCCTGGCGCGTCGGGGGGCCCTCCCGGGCGGCAGGGGCATCGCGCGCCACGGCCTCCCAGAGCCCGGGGGGCACGCGCCGAGCCCCGGGAGCTCTCGGACAGAGGGGGGGCCTGGGCCCCGCAAGCGCGCCGGGGCAGGGCCGAGGCTCAGGGCACTGGGCCAGGGGGAGTGGGCAGAGGACCTGAGGACACGCCCACTCCGTGCCCCGCGGCACGGTGGCGGGTTCCTTGTCCTAAAACTTTGTATCGCTCGGGAGGGTGCACGTTTCTCGGCGAGGACGATAATATTACACCAGAGAGAAGCCCCAATCAGTGGATGCTTTGGTCGATAAGGAGATCGACCGGGAGCCCGGGAACGCAGAACCCTCCGAAATCGGCCTGGAACCGATAACCGGGAGCCTGGGAACCCGGAGCCAGGATTGCGGGAACCCAGCCATCCACTACAATCGGCAGGAAACTTTTCGCCACATCTTTCAATTTCTGCTGGGACCCCTTCAGTGCAAGCACTGACTGGGGAACAACAACTCGCACGAAGTCGAAGCATGCACGGGGAATGGGCGTCCTTAGGTTTTCCTTGCTTTAGATTTTCGATGGAAGATCAGAGTTAAACTTATTGAGAAGAGGGGTCTCGTTCCTTATTTGGGGTTCCTTAGGTCAACGCCCCGACTGTACCATCCAAGAGCTCGCACGACACCGAAACAATGCACGGGGCGTGGACGTCCGAGCGATGGCAAGAGCAATAGGTTCGACTCGTGCCCCACCGCCGCGAGACCGGGGTTATATCCGCCCCGCTCTGCTGCATGTTCTTAAGTCGGGCACGTCCCTCTGAAATTCAAGCAGAGTCATAGTAGTTGCACGGGATTGTTCCACGCAGACGCCCGCTTGTTCACGCTCTGTAGCCATCGCTTCTGATCGAGCTGCGCTGGTGATGGCCCTTCTCGCTCCCGCACGTTACCAAGTGCGAGATTGGGCCACCACAGGGCTACACGCGGCCAACCTCTGGAACTCCTTCCAGCGAGATTGCCACTGTACGTGCACGTACGCAGCCGAGCACGACAAAGATCTGGTGACGCTGCTGCAGCGGCAACTGGACAGGTGCGGGCCCGAGCAGTTGCGCAGTGCGCCGCCCAGAGATTGCCCCTCGGCGAACTGGGAGGTCGTGATCATCGGCTGGATTGCGGCGCTGGCGTCCTTCGCGTGCGGGTTCCTGGCTGGTCGACTCCATGGCCGTGGTTTTGCGCGGTCCCGAGCCCATGATGATGACGCTGCGGCCGGGGGATCGGGTGTTCTGCCTGTGCAGTCCGGAGGAGAATCTGTACCACGAGCGCCTGCTGTGCGGGCACGTGGTCGGGTCACTCGGGGCTGTGGCGACGCCTGACGGGGACGTCTATGTCGAGGACCTCAGCGACGAGGATCACGCTGAGGTCCATCGTGGCGGACCTCGAGGCGGCCCCCTGCCGCATCTGCGCAATAATCTGCTCTACCGTTTCGACACGGACTCGGTCACGTTGGAGGCGCTGGCCGCGGAGGGGGCTCAGCTGGCGGAGCGGGAGCGCGCGGAGCTGCCCACCGCTCGCCGCCCCCACGGGAAGCAGGCCCAGGCCCCTGCGCCCTCAGCCCCGCTGCTTGGCGGCACGGCCACGCCTGGCGGCTCGGACGCGGAGCGCGAGGACGGCCAGACGCTGGCGCCTCCAGCGCTCCCGCCGCCGCCGCGCTCGGGCCCTGGTGGCGCGCCGCTGCCGCCAGTCTGGCTTGATGGCGGCTGGGTCGCGCTGGAGCCGCGATTGGGGTTCTCCCGGGTGCGCCAGCTCTCGCCACCGTGCACGCCAGCGGTGACCGCGCGCTCGCGCCCTTCCCCGACGGGGTCATCGCCCTGGGTCGCGCGGGGACGCTGGAGGAGCTGCAGGCGTCGCCGCGAGATGGTGCTGCTGCAGTGCTGGACGAGCGGGTCGTGCAGTATCGCAGGAGCGGCGCTTGTCAGCGGCGGCGGGCGTTCGCGGAGGTCGTGGCCGAGCAGCAGGAGGCTATGGGCACCAAGGAGTGGCGCATAGAAGGGCCTGCCACCGTCGGCTGGTTGCTTCAGGCGCACCTGGGGCAAGGCGGCGGGCCCGTCCAGCGCCACTACTGGTGGAGAGATCCTGGGGTTGGCAGCCGCTGACCCTGGGGTCGACGAGCACTTGTTCCTGTGTCAGCTCCTGGAGACCGCGGTGACCGCCGACCAGCTCAACCTCCCAGGATGCGAGACGTTCGAGCTCGCGGCCAGGCGATTCCAGCTCTGGGAGGAGGTCTACTCGGAAGCCCTTCGTCAAGCCGAGGTAGCGGGGACCGCTGGCGCTGCAGCCGATTCGGACGGCTGGCTGGGCGAGCGTCGTATCTTCCTGGGTAGCCCGCGGACCAAGGGCCATGCGCTCGTGACGCCCTCCTTGGAGAAGCACGTCGCCGAACGGATGCAGGAGGAAAGCGCCATCCTCAAGGAGAAGCGCAAAGGCAGGGAGGAGCGCCGCTTGGCGCGCGGTGAGATCAGCAGCGCTGCCGATGCCGGCGGTGACGGAGGCGGAGGCGGCGGCGGCGCTGGAGGCGGCGCGGGCCCCCCAGGCCGAGGCCGTGGCCGCGGCCGTGGCCGGGGCTAGCCCGCCTCCTCTCTCTCGACTTGCGCGCGGCCGCTGCGGCCCCCTGGGCAGCGGGCGCTATTTCAGGGGAGGGCCGCCACTGTGGTGGGCATGGCGGCCTCGGCGCATGGGGCCATGGACGCGGCTCTGGCGCGTGATGTCCTGCCTCTTCCAGTCGGCGAGTCGCTCGATGAGCTGCTGCATGGCGCGGCAGCCCGCGCACTGCCCCGCGGCGGAGGGCGGCGCGGACGACTGCGGCGTCAGCAGGAGGCGTGGCTTCGCGAGGGGATTGCCGCGCTCAACGACTTGGGCGGTCGCGGCCTTGGCGCTCCAGCTGGAGCTCCAACTGCGTGCCGGACGGCGGCGGTTCGGCATCTCGCGAAGCTGTGCGGCAGGGTTGAGCAGCCGCCAGCTGACCTGGCCCCCCTGGGGGCGTGGCAGACGCCCGAGGCTTCGCGGAACGGCTATGCTGACGTCATGGCCGACGGCGCAACGACGACCTACAGGAAGGGGGCGATGGCGCCCCCGCGGGCTGCAGCTGGGCGCGCGCGACTCAGTGACGTGATGCCGCCGCGCCTGCAGTCTCTCCTGTCAGATTCTTCGCAGATGTTACGAGAGCCAGTGGCTCGCAGTTTTGCTTTGGGCGAGGCGCCAAGGGTCTGTGCCATGGGCCCAGTTTCGCAGCGCCACGGCTGCCGCTATGGGGAGTTCCTTTTCTGAGCTGCTCGCCGCGGGCATCATCGAGCGCGTGGGCGAGGGCAGCGTCATTGAGCGGGCGGGCCTCTTCTTCGTGCTGAAGAAGAACGCATCGCTGCGCTTGATCTTCGACACCATGAGGTCGAACGCCCACTTTCAGGACCCGCCGTGCACGCTCCTGTCAAGCGGCGAGGCGCTTGCCAACCTGGAAGTAGACGCCGCGCAGGGCGTCGCGGTGGCGTCCGCAGGCGTGGGCTGCTGCTTCCTGCCAGTATGAACGGCCTCCGTGGGCGCGCCTGTTCTTTGGCCCCCCCGCGGTGCAGGCGCGTTTTCTCCAGCCTGAGACTCGGCGGTTGTTGGGCATCACGGACGTCTCAGAGATGGTGCTTTTTGCTGCCAGAGTGGTTCCCGTGGGCCGGTCGCGGGCGGTGACCTGATCCAGGAGGCCCACGCCCACATTTTGAGCAGCGTCAGTCCCGAGGCGCCGTGGATTGCCGACAAGGTAGGTGCCCACGCCTGCGTTCGGCCCCCAGTGCGCCGCGGCCAAGATGCTGTACATCGACAACGTCGCGGTCTTTGCATCTTGCAGCGGCGACCCTGTCCATGATGTTGAACACGTGCTGGCCGCCTTGGACAGGCGAGGTATCCAGGCCTAGTTCGACAGTGGTGACGGGGACCTCCACACCTTGCTCGGGTACGTGCTGCACAAACCTTCGGCTACGTGGCGTCTGTCGAGGAGCAAGTTCTGGCGGCTGAAGTTTAGCCTCGATTTTGTGCTGGTGCCCGGACGCCTGGTCACGGGGCGCGAGCTCGAAGGGCTCATGGGCCACATCACGTCTGCAGTCATGCTTCAGCGGCCGATGCTCTCCCTGTTCCACGCCATCTATGAGTTCTGCAGGCGCTTGCGTGACAGGCGGCAGCCGCTGTGGAGCTGTGAAGCACGAGTTTGCATGCTTCCGAGCGCTTCTCCCTTGCGTGACCGCCTCGCTGAGCCGCGCCTGGTGCGAGCGGGTCGCGGCCACCGATGCCTCGCCGTGGGGCTTCGGCGTGGTGGAGCAGTCCTGGCCCGTGGGAGACGTTCGGCGTGTTGGGAGCCTCTCAGAGCGCAGCCGCTTTCGAGGCGTCCTCACGGCGGACTACGCGCCACGGGGCACGCTGGTCGAGCAGCAGCTCCTGCGGGCTCCCTCTGCAGCTGCGGTGGCGGAGGGCGCCCTCACGCATTTGGAGGAGGTGCCTGCAGGGCGGCTGCTGGCGGAGCCTTAGGCTGTGGCGGCAGCGAGGCGATGGCGCCGCGCGGCTGCTATTCACATCCTCGAGGCTGAGGGTGCGCGCTGGGCCGTGCGGCGCCTAGCTCGGAATACGCAGTTGCATGGTCGGCGGCATCTCGTCCTGGGCGACAACCTCGGGGTGATGTGTGCTTGTGAAAAAGGGAGAGCCGCTCATTTTGCACTGAACAGCATCTGCAGTGAAGTGTGTGCCATCTCGCTTGCCACTGGGGTTCAGTTCAGGTTTCGGTGGATACCCTCAGAGCTCAACCCTGGAGATGCTCCCTCACGAAGGTTTATGCCAGTATCTCGAGCTCGCCACTAGAAGTCCCCACACCGTGACGTTCTCGGTAAGGGCCTTTTTTTCCGCAGTGATCGGCTCGAACGACGACATCAATGCGGGCTCGGACTTCTTGGATCAACCCCGCCTTCGTGAAGCGAAGCCGCGATGGAGAGCAGCCGCAGCCGAGGACTTCCACCATGCGCGCCCCAGGATCAGCAGGCGGGCGCGAGCCGCGCGGCCCTTCGGGCCCCCACCTAGGCTGGACATCCCGAGCGCCAGTGAGCGCGGGCCCTTCAGGCCCAACTGGCAGCGGGCGCAGCTGTGTCCGCGGCTCCCGCGGCTGGCAGCTACCAGAGTGCGCCCGGCCACGCAGCGCACCTACCTGCGGGCGCCCACCTCCCTCTTGGGCTTCCTCCGGCTGCAGGCGCTGCCGCAGTGGACGCCCCCGCAGTGGGACAGCGTGCTGGTCGACTACGCGGAGTGGGGCTTCGACCGCGGCATGGGCAGAGAGGTGGTCTCACGCACCCTTTGCGCAGTGGCTTGGGGGGAGCCCGCCCTCGGGGGCCCTGCGAGGCGGCTATTCCCCTCGGCGCGCGCGTCGCTGGCAGGCTGGACGCGTCTACAGCCAGGGCACTCCCGCCCGCCGCTGCCACGGGCGCTGGCGCTGGCGCTGGCGGCGGTGCTAGCCGCGCTGGGCAAGCCAGAGTCAGGACTTTGCATCTTGGTGATGTTCGAGTGCTACCTGCGCCCCTCGGAGGCTACGACGCTGCGGGCCAAGCGGCTGGTAGCGGGCACATCCAACGGCTTGGGGGTACTGCAGTGCCCATTGCTCATCCTACATCCAGAGGAGCTAGCAGTCAGCTCCAAGACGGGCGAGTTCGACTCGACAGTTGCGTTCGACCTGCCACGACATCATTGGATTGGACGTGCCGCGCTTCGCCTGCAGTCGCTACTTCGGGAGGACGAACCGCTGTTTCGCCACTCGTACATGCAGCTCCTAGACGACTTCCACCTTGCCTCGCAGCAGCTCAAGCTCGACGGTTTGGGCTTCACGCCACACTGCCTCCACCACGGAGGCGCAACCCACGACCGAGCCGAGGGCAGCCGATCGTTGTTGGAGGTGCAACGGCGGGGGATATGGCGCGCCGCCTCGTCAGTCAGGGGATGCGACAAGGCTGGGCGGCTGGCTGTAGTCATGCGAAGCTTCAGCGACTCGCAGAGAGCCAGTTGCGAACGCTGGGCAGCAGCCGCCCCGCAGCATTTCGGCAGCGCCTTCGAGCCGCCCCGCGCGAGAGCAGGCTCGGGGAAAGAAGAGCCTTTCTCGATCTCTTTTCATATTCGGGCGGGCTAGCAGCTGCACTCAATAAGAAAGGCCATGCAGTTCTTTCAATTGATCGGTTGCTCGGGCCAGAGTGCGACTTGTCACATGATGACGTGGCTCGAATATGGCATCATGTGGGGCGTGTTTTCAGGAAGTCCCTGCGAGAAGTGGTCGCAGGCACGCCGAGCGCCGCCGCGCAGTATCATGCCTCGCCGCCTCCGCACTAGGGAGCACCTGCGTGGCCTCCCTGGCCTCGAGGGCGCCGATCGTCAAGATGTGCTAGATTCTAACAAGCTTGCGGATCGAATTGCGTCGCTTTCACAGCTTGCGTTCTCTCGCCAGCTGCCTGCTGGAGAAGAAAACCCCGCTTCGAGCCTGCTCTGGCATTTACCCAGTCGCAAGCGATTTTGCAAGCACGCCAGATAGTGTTTG
Source organism: Prorocentrum cordatum (assembly GCA_963575745.1). NCBI lineage: Eukaryota > Dinophyceae > Prorocentrales > Prorocentraceae > Prorocentrum > Prorocentrum cordatum. The sequence continues at coordinate 44,521 of CAUYUJ010019955.1, forward strand.
ACTACTGCGGGGCTGGGCGCCCCTTTCGCGCCCGCGCCCGCACGGCCTCGGCTAATCTTGCTGTGCCTTCAGAGTTGTTGCAATGGCGCTGCACAGGCCGTGGTATTTGTTCGTTCACAGGTAGGCCGCACGTGGTGTTTTCTGGCAAGTCCAAAGCTGGCTTCTTGGCCCATCTTAAGTCGGCTTACCCGCCGCGTCTCTGCGTTGCGTTGGCACGGGAGCTCTCGCGCAGCTACCTGGCCTTGCGCGCCCATCGACTTTGGAATTTAATGCGGTGATCCAGCTCATTGCTTGGAGGCGGGCTCGTCGGATGTAGGCGGGTTGCGTTGGCGACCCACGCGCCTCTTGTCTTCGTCGCCCCAGCACTCTCCTGGGAAAAAGTGTTGAACATAGTATTTGCACGGGATTGTTCCACGCAGACGCCCGCTTGTTCACGCTCTGTAGCCATCGCTTCTGCCCTCGCCAGCCCAAGGCCTCCTTCTGATCTGTTGCGTGTCGCTGCGTGGTTGCGTGGGTTGCGTGGGCGACCCGCGCGCCTCTTGTCTTCGTCGCCCCAGCGCTCTCCCGGGAAAAAGTGTTGAACAACAAATAGCCTGGGGACGATTGAACAAACAAAGTATAGTTTGGCCATTTCGGGACATCGTTTGGCAATTATAGTTTTCGCCCAAAATCATCCTGTAGCGTGACATGCCCGACCTAAGCATGTTCGCGTTTCACATTCGTGTAGGCATGGCAGCCAGGGCGGTGTCGGACATCCCCGCCAGCGGTGCACGCGCGCTGCTCTAGTGCGTGTGTGTGTGTGTGCTTATTCCTAGAATTCCCCACGGCAAACGCGTTGCGGGGCACATGGCGCGCGCCGCCGCGCGTGCACGTCGACAGTATTGACGACCCCTTGGTGTTGTTGTTTCTAGATGTCCAAGATCTGCCGGCTGGAGTTCTAGCAGTATCAAGTGGTTCCCAATGAAAAAATGGAAACATGTGCGCGCATGTGTTGTCCAACGTGGGTCCCAAATTGTGTGGCTTTAGCCATCTATGCGGTGTAATATACGTGGTGCCATTTGTGTGGAGCAATATATGTGGTGCTATCTGTGCGAAGCAATCTATTCTGACATACGATCTGCGCTGTGCAATCTACGTTGTGCAAACTATGTGATGCAATCGATCAGGTGCATTTTAAGTTGTGTAATTCACTTGTGGAACTCGCGGTTGTCAACTCCACTGTTCGCGCAATCGTCCCATCCACCCACCCGCAATGTGTTTTGCAAAAACACATGCGGCGGTGATTGAACATTTGTTTGGTGTTGGCTGGTGCATCTCTGCGGCCGCGCTAACCCGCGCATGCTCGCGCGCCCAGCGGCCAGCTAGTTTGGCGCGACCGACGCGGTCGCGGCGGCGTTGGTTTTTAGGCACTGCCCAGCGGGCATTTCAGTGCGAATCGGCCACTTCGGCGGGCGCGGCACCATGGCAACGCCGACAACGATACATTCAATGATGATTGTATCGACGTTGGTGACGATGTTGACAACGGCGACGGGACGGCAAGTGACGGCGCCGATGCTGATCGCGTCGGCGACGACGGCGTCCTTGCGTCGGTGATGGAGGTGTTGGAAAGAGTTCGACATGCGCGCGCGGCCGACGCGCGAGAGTGGCCCACATGTATTCTTTGACACGGGCCGTGCCCTTCCCCCCAGCACCCGCGCAAAAGGGCGTTCGTATGATTTCGACACGCGGCGCAAAAAGGTCAGTGTGGCCGAATTGAATGAAACGCGTGAAACGTTTATTGTTTTTTTTGGGAATTCGCAAGAGCGCAAGCGCACTTTTTGGAGATATGGTGTAGCCAAGCCATGTGTTACATCGTGTGTATATATGTAAATATATAGAAACAGAGAGAGGGAGAGAGAGAGAACAATAAAAAAAACAATCTGCGCATTCTTGACCTTGTCATCCTTACGACACCAATTGTTTTGGATGGCGAACTTCGGCATGCGTGCGCGACGGCGCGCGCGTGTGCAATTCGCCCCGCTTGTTTGTAAAGGGAATCTTGTGACATCACGCGCGCACAGGGCGTTCGAACGAGTTCGACACGCGCGCGCGAGATGCCTATTTGGTAGCATGTTTTGTAGGCGGGTAATTCCTCATTTTCACCATCGCCACCGCCATCATCATCGCCAGCGCCATCGTTGCCGCCGTCATTCTGAACATCAGCATCACCTTCACCATCGTCGTCGTCGTCGGCATCGTATCGCGCTCATTTCCACTTCCGCCATCGGGATTCGCGCCGTCGCCACGTTCACCACTTTCGATGTTGGCGTCGCGCTCGCCGTCATAGCCGCAATAATAAGTTCGCGACCTGGAGGACGGATTCGTCAGCGGAATTGAGTTTCATTCGCCCGCACGTTCGTTGCGATCATGGTGCGCGTAGGAGGATGGAATTCTCGCACGAGTAGTGGAGCTGGCATTTCCAAGTTCTTCTTCATCATGAATCGCACCGCGTGGCAAACACCCAACAGCTTGCACCACATAGATTACACCATACCTTTCGCACCGCATAGTTTCAACCACATAACGTTCACCACATGTTTGACACCGTATGAATTGCACCGCAGCTGCCCGCCTTCATACTTCGCTTTGGGACGCATCGGGAGGTTGCCCCATGTCGACAGGAGTCGCCGTCCATCCGCTTGATTGAATCAGATTTGAACTGTTGCGTAGCAGTTCCCCACGCTTCGCGTATCCCCACCAGCCCGTTCAAAAACGATGCCCAGAGAGCGGGCGTGAAAAGAGACGAAAAGGTAAATACAGTCGGTCCGGATTAGTAGGTCGACCTTGTCATCTCAAGGGTGCCTTTGTGTCCTGTGTCTCGCGAGACGTGCCTTCTTACACTCCAATGGCGATGTGGCCTTTGGAAGGGTCTTGTGTCCTCTCGCGTGTCCTCTCCAATCAAGTCCGACTGTACGGTGAAACAGAGTGGACAACCCGGATGCATAGATAGACGTCTGGTAGCAACAGGAGTGGCTTTGGAGGGCCTCGTCAGGGCAACCTTGAGGCTCGCGGGGGGCCAGAGGCGGAGGAGGAGGAGGAGGAGGAGGAGGAAGAAGAAGAGGAAGAGGAAGAAGAAGGAGGAGGAGGAGGAAGAGGAGGAGGAGGAGGAGGAGGCATCCCGCCTCTTGGGGCTCTCGTGGGATGCTCTTGGGGCGCTCTTGGGGCCCTCTTGGGGCCCTCTTGGGAGCCCTGGAGGGCCTCTTAAGGCCATCCTGGAGCCTATCGATCAAAAGAGGGGTGGGTCCCCGATGTTAGTCCCCCCTTGGGGCCATCAACATCGCGCCTTGGGGCGTTTTTGGGCCGCTCTCGTGAAGGCCCGCGCCCGCCAGACCCCCTGGCCGCTGCAGACAGGCTGCTTCAGCCCTCTCGGCGCGGAGGCGACGATTCACGCCGTGCGCCTGTGGTGCGATTGGAACGCCAGCGACAGCCGCAAGGTGTTGCTCAAGCTGGATTTCGCCAGCGCTTTCAACTCCTTGAAGCGGGAAGCCGTGCTGCGGGCCGTGCGCTCCCGCTTCCCAGAGCTCGAGCGTTGGGCGCGCTGGACCTACGCCGAGCACTCAACCCTGCGCTTCGGCCAACACAGGCTCTCGTCTCAGGCGGGCGTGCAGCAAGTGGACCCTCTGGGGCCGCTCTTCTTCGCCCTGGCCCTGCACGACGTCTTGGAGGAACTGGCTGACCAGCAAGCCTTGGACCTGCGCGCGTTCTACCTTGACGGCTTCCTGGCGGGCCCCGCGGACGCCGCGGCGCATGCGCTGGCTCTGCTACAAGCCCGGTGCCCGGAGCGCGGTTTGGAGTTGAACCGTGGCAAGTGCGAGCTCGTTGCCCCGTTTGGACGTGCCCCCGCAGACTTTGGCGGACTTGTCCCCACCCCTTTGCTAACGGAGGCTGAGACTGGCGTTAGCCGCGTCGCATGGCGGGGCGGGTTCAAGCTGCTGGGCGCGCCCATTGGCGACCAGGCCTCCTGCGAGGCTTTCGCGAAGAAGAGAGCAGACAAGGCCAAACCCACCCTGGCGGCACACGCAGACCTTCATCCGCAGATGGGCCTCCTGCTGCTGCGCTACTGCGGGAGTTTCAGCAAACTCGTGTACAGCGCCCGCGCGACCCCGCCAGCCCTGCGCTCGGAAGCACTCGGCAGCTTCGATTTGCGTAAGCGTCGCGCGCTCGCCGACCTGGCGGCGGACCTGACGGACGCGCAGTGGCACCAGGCGGCCCGCGGACTGGCTTTTGCAGGCTTAGGTTTGCGGCGTTTGGAAGCCCACGCGCCCAGCGCCTACCTGGCGAGCCTGGCTGCGGCCCGAGACCTCTGCGCCGCGCTGGGTCCAGCCTACAGGCGGGCGCCAGAGGGCGCGAGCACGAGGGCCAGACAGGCGCTCCTCGCCTGCAACGCCCGGCTGCCAGGGGCGAGCGGAGCGCGCCCAGAAACCCTCGAGGGCGACGCGCAGGAGGGCCTTTCTGCTGCTCTGGACGACCACGACCACAAGGCCTTCTGCGCTGGCTTGAGCGAGTCAGACCTAGCGGAAATCCAGTCCAAACAACTCCCCGGTGCAAGCGGCTTCCCGGAGGCGCCGCCGAACGAGAACTTCGGGCTGCTCTTCGAACCAGAGGAGTTTGTGACTGAGGTCATGCGCTGGCTCCTAGCGCCCGTCTAGGAGTCCGAGCACTACTGCCCGTGCTGCGACGGCGCGTGCGACAGGCACGGCCGCCGCTCGGGTCTTAGGCGCCGGGGACCAGGTGCTGCGACGCAACGCCGCCCGAAACCTGGTCGGTTGCTTTGCTTCGTCGGCCGGCTTCAGCCCGGAGCTGGAGCGGCCGGGGCTCTTGCCGCCCCGGTCTGGCGACACCCAGGTCAACGGGCGTCGCTCTGCGGGCTTCGCGGGCCATCTTGGTTCCGAGTGACACCTGCTGCTTTCCATCTAGCGGTATCTTCGCCGCGTCGGCAGGCTGCTCTCGGCTGGCCTCGGGCGCGCGGCACAAGCGCGCGAGGCGACCGAGCGTGAGCACTTGGACACCGAGGCCCAGTGCAGGCGGCAGGGGATAATGTTCGTCCACCTGGTGGCGGAGCCGTCGGGCGGATGGGGCCCCTCGGGCGCGGGCGCCCTCCGCCGCTTGGCTCGGTCCAGGTACGGGCGCCTCGGAGAAGAGGCGGTCGCCGGGGCGGCTCGCCTCTTCCAGCAGCTCTCCGCGGCCATTCGCAGGACCACGGCGCGGGCCGTGCTGCGTAGGCACGCAGAGCCCCCCGAATATGGGGGCGCGCTGTCCGCTGCTCTCAGCCTGCTGGCGGCTCCGGGCGACGACGACGCCTAGCCTTCCTCGTCCCCCTCCCCCGTTCTCTCGTCACCCCCCCTCGTCTTCCCAGAGGCTCGGAGTCGCGATGCTCTGCGGCGCGGCGCCCTGTCCGAGGCGCCCTGGCGGGATAGCGCCCCCCGCCAGGGACCCGCGAAACAAAAACCATCCGATGGGCGCCGCGCACGCGCCGGAGGTTCTGCCAGCTGCCCCTCCTGCCCGGCCATATAATTTTTGGTTCGGCGCGTGTTCCCCCCTCCCTTTTCCTCCCTTCTTTCTTTCTTTTCTCCCGCCCCTTGCTTCCCCAGGCGGGCGCGCGCGCGCCTAACGGGGGGGGTCGGCGGTGGTTCAGGTCCCACGGCCGCGCGCCCGCTTCATCCGCCTTCCGGTTCCTCTCCCCCCCTCCCTTTTCCCCCCTCCGGGGTAGCCCCCTAGTCGCCAGGCGCACTAGCCCGCGCTCCGTCTTTCAACCCCCCATTCCCTCTGGCACTCGGCTGGGGCGGCGTGGCCAGACAGGCGGTGCCAGCCAGGCTCCATGGATGTTTTTTTTTCAAGATCTCGGCATGTACATCCAATGTGTCTTCGAACGCATCAATTTCCACTGCGTCCCGAGGTGCTGGGTAAGTTCTGACATCGGACCAGCGTGCCGAGTCGCACGCGACACCCAGACGTTTGTCGATCTCGAGCTCTGCTGCGGCCTTAGTTTTTGGGCGAAAGCCCTTGAGACCTTTCGGCCCCGGCTGCCAAACCTCGGGGAGGGGAGGGGGAAGGTACCTCCCCCCGAAGGGAAGAGGGTTTTTGTTGAGGAAAGCAAGATATCTGTAGACCACCCTAGCCCAGACGGCGGGTGGGACTTTCGAAGCCCCTAGCGAGAACCCCAAGCTCTCAACATCTGAGGATATTGCACATGTGCAAACGCACATGTGGGAATACGAGGCTTCTGGATCAGAGCACGGTTGAGGTTTTTGATAGCAAGTTTAAGAAACGTCCACGACGTCGTCCCGACGTGTCAGGCGATCCGGCGAGGAGGAGCTATCTGAAACGAACAATATATTGGTGGTTGGGATGCGGAGCAGGGGGGCGGAAAAGAACGCCGTCATTGACGTCGTCCTCGCCCTCGTCGCCGACGTTGGCTTGGCATCGCTCGGACGTGTGCATTTTTCCTTCGGCGAGACCATCGAAGAGTTTCCTTGACCATTGGCGAAAAAACTACGCACGAAACCGAAACAAACACAGGGTATGGACGTCCGAGCGAGGGCCAATTGCAGCCCGCGGCCGCCATCGGCCGCCGTGTGCGCCGCCGTCGCCGCCCGCGCCCCGCCCACAGGACCTGGCGGACGCGCTCTGCGCGCCCGGCGCCGCCCTCGCCAGCGCCGCCGAGCCGCCGCGGTGCGCCGCGATCCGCCGCTGGACCGATGCCGGCGGCGGCGCGGCGACGGCGACGACGGACGACGGCGACGGCGACGGCGACGGCGACGGCGACGGCGACGACGACGACGACGACGACGACGACGACGACGACGACGACGACGACGACGACGACGACGGCGGCGACGGCGACGGCGACGACGGCGACGACGGCGACGACGACGTTGACGACGGTGACGACGCCTATGTGTGTGCGTGTGTGTGCGCGTGTGTGCGTGCGATCGCGTGTTCATGTAGTTTTTGGCTCACAAAAACATCGTCCTCTCTCCTTCCTTTTGCTGCTGCTGCTCTTTTTCCTGTTGTTTTCTCTGCGCCCCCCCATTCCCGCAGCGCCCAAGGAATGGCGCACACTCTCGCACACACGTGGGCCTTCCGAGCAGTACACGGGGAACGAGCCAGAAGAACCCTTCCCTCCCCAGAACTGTACGTCGTTGTTTTCTCAACATGTCGACCCTCAGAGGTCTGGACCCCTTCTTGGAACCACCTGTTCACCCCCAGACGTTATTTGACGGTCCCGTGGCGTGGCGAGGGCCCGCGGAGGCCGAAATTTGTCCCAAAACCTCCCGTCATGATTCCTCTCGCCTCGCGGGGTGCACGCGTCCGGACTGCGGAGAGCACGGGCGTGTGGCACGCCCGTGCTCTCAGCAGTCCGATTGCAATTCAGCACCGCGTGCTCACTGAGTTGTTGTTGCTGAGTTCTAACGCCCACTAACTGTCGGTAACGCCGCAGGGCCTTCACGTGGGTTGTGCTGGAGGGTATCTAGGTCAGATCGAGGGGGTACGAGGGTGAAGTTGTAGGTGCGCGGGCCTTGGATTGCGTCGTCGCAGCGTCTTCTTCACACGAGGTGTGGTTTCCGCCGTGCGGGAGATATGGCTCGGCTCCGCAGCCGAAGACGGCCAGTCTGGAACATGAAAGAGTAGTCTTGCGCTCAGTGCCGGGCCCAGTGTTGGGGTTTAAAGTGCGCGCGGTGCTCGGCAGTGTTTTTGCGAGAAGCCGCGTACAGCTCCCAGCGCGACAAAGCAGACTTGCTCTGCCCCCTCCCCCCCCTCCGGGCCGCTTGGGGAGACCCCCCTCCAAATCGACCGGGCTGGGTTCCCAGGGGAGGGGTTTGGGAGGGGGAAGCATCTCACACGCCGATGACACCCAAGAGATCGGCGGATTTTTGCGCGACGGGGATGTCGGGATCCTCCTCTCGGTCGGAAGCCCTTCTCCTCCTCGGTCGATGGCCCCTCTCCTCCTCCTCCTCCTCCTTCTCCTCCTCCTCCTGCTCCTCCTCCTCCTCCTCGTCCTCGTTCTCGTTCTCGTTCTCGTTCTCGTCCTCCTCCCCCTCCTCCTCCTCCTCCTCCTCCTCCTCCTCCTCCTCCTCTTTCTCCTCCTCCTCCTCCTCCTCCTCCTCTTCCTCTTCGCCTCCTCCTCCTCGCCTCCTCCTCCTCCTCCTCCTCCTCCTCCTCCTCCTCCTCCTCGGTGCTCTTTTGCGTGCGCGCGTTGCGATTGCTAGCTTGGCCTGGTGACCAATTTTCGCAGCCGTTGGGCGGCCTCTGCTGAAGAGTGCTGAGACTGAACGCCAGACTACGTCCGTATAAAAGAAGTGCCTGTTTTCCTCCTCTTCCTCCTCCGCCTCCTCCTCCTCGTCCTCCTCCTCCTCCTCCTCTTCGTTCGAGCTTTGAGCTGCGGACCTTTGTAGTTGTCCGAAGACCTGGCCCTCGCCTCCTCCTCCTCCTCCTCCTCCTCCTCCTCCTCCTCCTCCCTCCTGCTCCTGGTCCTCCCGCCGCCTCCACGTCCTCTTCCTCCTCCTCCTCCTCCTCTTCGTCCTCCCTCCATCTTCCTCGTCCTCCCCCTCCTCCTCCTCTGCCGCTGCTCCCCGCCGCGGCGCCACGCCCGGCAGGTTCCAGCTGATGGATTCGGCGGCCTCGGCGAGCGGGGCGGGGGCGGACGCGTCGCAGGTGGCCGCCTCGGCCCGCTCGCGGCCACCTTCGGCCGCCGCCGCCGCCCTCGTCGCCGCTGCCGCCGCCGTCGTCCCTGCGAAGATGACGCCGGGAGACGCGCCTGCCTGCCTGCCCCTGACCGGGCCGGGAGGTTCCCGAGGTCACCGAGCGCGTTCCACCACTCGCAGAGTGCCTGCTCGCAAGCGTCCGAGAAGCAGACGTCGGCTTCGATGCGGTGGAGCGCGCTCGTCCACGAGGGGCCGCGGGCTCCTGGCAGGGGCCGATGGCGGCAAGAGGCGCCCCGAGCACGGCGGCGGTGGCCCAGGGCCGGGAGCCCGCGAGGCGGGAGGCGCACGGGGGGGCCACTGGGCCACGGCGGGCCACGGCGGGCCTCGCCTGGCGGGCGCGGTGCCAGAAGCGCAGCACGGCACGGGGAAGCGCGCGCCGGTCTCCGCAGGAGACGGCGCCACCCGGTGCTGGCCCTGGCGCTGCTCTGGGGAGGGAACACGCACGCACGCGCACGCGCACACGCACACGCGCACGCGCGCACGCGCGCACGCACACGCACACGCACACGCACGCACGCACACGCACGCACGCACGGACACACGCACGCACGCACGCACGCACGCACGCACGCACGCACGCACACACGCACGCACGCACGCACGCACGCGCGCGCGCACACACACACACACATACAAACACACGCACGGACACCATGAATCGTCGATTCCCAGGAATAGATGGGATACGAAGATCAAGAAGAGAAGGGGGAAGACGAATATCAAGAAGAGATAGGGGAAATATGGTAGAATTTTGGGATTTGTGTCTATCTATCTGCGTGGTATCGGTGCCTGTTGGTCTCCCCGTCTTCTGCGCCCAGGCCCGAGAAACCGGCCGCGCCACCAGCAACCAATCGGGAGCGGAAGAATGACGCACACGACGACGTCGTCTACGGTCGTTGTCGTCTACGGTCGTTGTCGTCGTCGTCGTTGTCGTCGTCGAATCCACGTTGGTTTCGAGAGTCTTCAAAGCGCGAATGGTCGCAGCAGGCGGCCGGTCTCGCGGTTCGAAGGGCCGTGTTCACGTACACGGTTGGGCGCGTATGTCTGCACGAGCGAAATGGGTAGGGAAAGAATGGTTCGGGTGCAACTTTTGGGAGGTCAAATTAATTCTGATTTAGCCCTGGTCCGAAATCCCGCTTAATCCGTCTTAGTTCCGCTTAATGCTTAATCCCATTTAATCTGGCTTAATCCCGCTTAATCTGGCTTAATCCCACTTGATCCGAGGCCCACTCTGGCGTAGCCCCCCAATGGAACTTAACCCTCCTTAATCCTTCCGACGAAAACCTCACAGTAGTTGCCTCCTAAGAACGGGTACAATGCCCAACAGCAGTTCTTGTTCATTTTGAACAGGACTCGCTGTCCGCGCCGCCGCGGCCTGTGTCCATTTGAGACAAAAGGCCGCCTGCCCAGCAGCGGCCGCTGTGGGGTTGGGACAACATTTTGGGCATTGTACCCATTTTTTCCGTACCCAATTCGGTCGCCCAAACGTATGTCCTTCGTGTGTTCCCTAACCAAGTCCCTCAGGAAGGACTGCAGTGAAGATGGATGGCGCCCAAGGAGGTGGACCCGGAACACTGCAGCGAACCATTCGCGCGAAGCCCGTCGAGAAGCCCTCGCGCCTTCTGTGAAGCTTTTTGTGTCTTCGGGGAAGGCTTAGAAAACTTCTCAGAAGGCCAGAGGACAGCCGAGCCTTCTGCGAAGGCCTTCTCCTTCTCATTTCCCCCCCTCGCTGGCCGTCGAGAGAAGGGTTCTTCTTCGCCGACATTGGCGCACAAGCTGCCTGTGTAAGGTCGCGCATAAGCGCCCTCGGTTCCAATGTGGCGCCGCGTAAGGTCGGTGTGCCATCTCGCGTAAGGCCCGTTTTGGATCGTCGCTCAAATAGGGAGCGGAGCAGCCGGAAGGCAAACGAGTCGATCCGATACGGACAGCATATTTGCATCAGAGTGCTTTCATTCAGTATGTACCGTTCAACCGATCCTTATCCACATTTCCATCCCGATCCCCACTATTCCACCACCTCGGTTGGGGAGAGGCACCTCGAAACTCGAAGGGGACAGCCTATATCCTCATTTTAGGGAGGCAAGTCGGCCAGTGGGCCCAGGCCACGCCCGTGGGGATGGGGATCGGTTCATCGACAAGGTGTACACGTCACAAACATAAACTTGTGGCGCTCCGCGCGGACTTCTTGGATCCGCGCGGAGCGCCACAAGTTAATGTTCTTCTTCTGGGAAAAGGGTCTCTTCTTCTTCCTCGCCGACGTCGGCGCGCGAGCTGCCCGTGTGGGGGCGCGCGTCAGCGCCCTCGGTTCCCGTGTGGCGCACTGCGCCGGCGGCCCGCGCAAGCCGCCGCTCACTCCCTGAGAAGCCGGTCAAGATTATCGTCACGGCTTTCCCGGCGAAGGCGTTCATGGACAGGCTCTTCTGAGGGCCCCCCGGCCTGTGGCGATCTTCGCCTCCTCGCGTGCGACCGCCACCAGCGGCCCATCCGGCTGTGATGCGGGCAACTCGTGCAGGGAGATCCGTCGTTGCAAACCAACTGCAACGCCGCGGAAAACCGCGCCCGGAGCCCCCGGACCCCATCTTTCTGCGCCACGTCTCGAGCCGGATCGATCCGTGTGGGCTCCGGGATCCCGAAGTCCCAGACCCCCGACGTCATGATTTTTTCATGACGCGACCCCCAGAGGTCCAGACCCATTCCCCGCGACCGGTTTTTCATCCCGAGTCGTTTTTTGACGGTCCCGAGGCCCGGTAAGGGCCCTCCGAGGCCGAAAATTGCGGAGAACTTCCCGTCGTGATTTTTTCATGACTCGAGGGGGTCTGGGTCCGCTGAGGAGGAGGAGGAGGAGGAGGAGGAGGAGGAGGAGGAGGAGGGGACGAGGAGATAGAGGAGGAGGAGGAGGAGGGGAGGAGGAGGAGGAGGAGGAGGAGGAGAGGGGAGGGGAGGAGGAGGAGGAGGAGGAGGAGGAGGAGGAGGAGGAGGAGGAGGAGGAGGGGAGAGGGGAGGGGGAGGAGGAGGAGGGAGGAGGAGAGGGGAGGGGAGGAGGAGGAGGAGGCGCAGACCGCTGTGCCCCCTGCAAGGCACGAGTGCCGAGCAGGGGGTCCGATGTCTAAGAGAGGTCCCACCCTACCCACGCGGCGGCGCGCGCGCCCGCCTCGCAGAGCACAGTCGTGTTGAAAAAGAAGACGATGTGCGGCGAGGGCGGCGGCGGCGGCGGCGGGGGGGGAGGGCCCAAAAAACTAAACGAGATTAGTCAGAGCCCGAGCTGGATCCGTCTCCAGTCTCGGGCAGAGGGACACTGGCCACATCGATTGGCCGATGGGCGGTCCGATCATGGGACAGCCTCTGGACCTCGTCCGAGGTCACAACACGAGTACCTTCGCCTCTCGCGCCCTCAGCCCCAGGACCACAGGACGAGCGAGAGGAGGAAGGGCCCTCGACGGGGCAGGAGGCGGCAGGGGAGGGAGCACGATTATCGTCGCGTCCTTCCTGCGCACGAGGGGCGGGCCTGCCCGCATCCGTGGGGCCAGCGTGGCTATCTCCACGCCTGCCCGGCCGACAAGCCGAGGGGGCGGAGAGCTTCGCGCCAGTCTTCGGATGCAGGCCAGCCTCGATCCTCCGAATGGCCATTCGCTGGTTGGCCTTCGTTGAGGCCACGGCCGAGAAACCAACACATCTGGCGGCTAGCTTCACAAAATTGCCAAGAGTGCCGTTTCCACCGCATTTGCGGCAGCCAAAATAATCACTATTTTTAAACACGTCGTGACCGAGGGCCGAAAATTGAGGGTACCTGTCGGGCCCACTGGGCCCCGAGGGGAGCACAGGAGTCGGCGGGCCCTTCACCCCCATGTCGTCGGGCCCCTCGGTCTGGCTACACAACTCAGCCTCTCTCTGGGAGGCGTCCATTGCCAGCTGCACGGCCTCGGAACGCATCAGGGCAAACCCCTGGTCGGTCGCGTGAGCATTCCACCATTCAGACGCAGCCAGGAGCTGCACGGGGCTGGCTATGCAATCACGCGTGGCCCTCTGTGTGAGCATGGCATTAAGAGAAGTCTGGCTGCGAGCAAATCTGCCACAAACACGGCACCTCCAAATGGCGACCTTCTGGCTGTGCCAGATCTCGTGACTGGTGATCGTCAACTTGGGGGGAAGGGGGAGGCACGAGGAAACGAGAGGCACCTCAGGATCACCAGACCACGCCTGAGACTGCAACAGCCTTTGAGCAGCCCACGCCAAGAACCTAAGAGTGGACTTGTGATATCTATATTCCCCCGCCAAGGCCTTACAGAATCCATCCGCGTAACTGTGGGACGCCGAGCCGAGCTTCGCGAAAAAGTCAGCCCATAGGTTCCCCGCCCAGTGCTCAAGAGAGACGCCTTTTTCTACAGCATCATCGAGCGAAAGGTGGGCGGGGCACCAAACAAATTGGGGGGGATCGTGCTGCTGGTTCCTGAAAATGTCCGCCCAAATCGACGCATGTTTGGCTAGACCAGCAGCCTGCTCTGGGTCCCACGCGTTGCCTTCACGAACGCTGGCCTGCAGGTCGGACACAACTTTTTCCACCTTAGGCGCAAAGTGCAGGGCCTGACGTATTGACCACCGCTCCGCACGTCCGATGGTCTGGCGCACGCCAGGCAAAGCGCCGAAGACGGCACGAACTGGAATTAAATCTTGATTTAATTGGACAGCTGCCCAGCCAGCCCGAGCAACCTCAGGGAGACTTGACTGGAGGCAGCTCCCATCGACGAAACAGGTGGGCCCCCACGGGCCTGAAACGTTCCCCCAGAACTGGACCTGAGGGTGGGCCTCGGGGGGCTCCAAAGCCACAGAGAGCGAGGGGATCCCATAGGTGAGATACGTGGTTTCGGCCTGCGGGTTCCCCAAGATATCTAGACATGAATTAATCAGAGCATTCCTATGGCTCAGAATCTCCTCAGGGACCTGCTCGCCAAGCGCGTCGACTCCGCCCAATACCAAGCCCGCACAGTCGTACCAGATGTGCCCGTAGGAGCCCAGGGGAGCCTGACACACACGACATTCAGGGCTTATGCGGTAACCCTGGGAAGCACGCACACCTGGGAGAGGAATAACATCAGCCATGACAGCCGAGAGAGCACCAAGTTGCCGCGGACATCGAATCGCTTGAAGACCTCCTCTCAACGCTCTGTGCCAGACCTGCTCGGTGCCCTGGGACGTGGGCATGTGATGAAGCAGCCGACGATGTTGCCACCTCTGAATACCTTCTATCATGTATAGCTTGACGTCGTACGGGCAAGTCGTGAGTAAGTTTATCGTGATATTAGTGTCCGAGAGGAACGTGTGGGCGCTGGTCATGGCCCAACCGATACGATGAAGGGAGAGCCAGCAGGCCGACATGGGCCCCTTCGCTATCTGCCACGTCGGGTTGTCGTCGAAGTAATGACGTAGTTGGGCCCAGGCCCTCTGGGCCCTCCCAAGACAAACTCTGCTGTCCCAGATCCAGGCCGCGTAGCGGAGGCATATGGTGAGCGTGCAGTCGAATATGGGATCGTAATAGGGGTCGCGGTGAGCGAGGAGATACGCAGTGACCCCACCATGTTTTTTACCCCCTGCGAGGGTCGAGGCCAACTGTTTGAAATAACGAAGAGAAGCGTCGGAAACTCCAGATACACCGCCACCATGCCCAGCAGCTGGTAGGGCTCCCGTTCTGAACAAAAGCGAAGCCTTGCGCCCGACGGCGCTGCGCAGCGCCATGTATTTGCGACGGCGCTGCTTCAAAGCCTTGAGGCGTGCCTTCTCTTGGAGCCTCAACACTTTGCCACCAGCTAACTCATGCCCCAGGTTGCGCATCCATGGCCGAAACTGAAGTTTGAGCTGCGCCGCTCCGTGCCGAAACAACCTCTTGGACCTTCCCGAGGCCGCCACGATACCAGACTTCTTGGGCTGGGTGTTCAGCCCTAATACCTGGGCGTCGTACCTGAAGATCCGTACAGCCTTCTCAAGCTGCGGCAAGGTGTCAGGCGTCGTGGCGACCAGCTGCAGCGACACGTCATCCACTAACGCACGCGGCGTCACACACGGGGCAATCTGGTTGAGGCGCTTGAGCGCCCGAAAAGTCAGCACGAATAGCATACCTGTGGCATGGCTGCATCCAGCTAGGATGCCTTGGAAAACCTCGAGGGACTCGGAAAGGCTTCCGAATGCCTTCAGACGCCGTGGCTGCCTGTACAATTCCACGAGCATCCACACGAGGCGTGGCGGAAAGCTGACAGCCTCTGCCTCCTTGATGAGTTGGGCAGGGTGAATCATTTCGAAGCACTTGATCATATCCAGCAAAACTGAAATAGAGATTTCGCCGAGCAGGGACGCTAGCTCTGCGGACAGGTTGTGCGCGAAAGCGCTGTCCGTGGAGCTATGCCGCTTCCTGGTGCCCCAGATCTCGAGACAACCATGCAACTCCTGCCAGCTACAAGTCACCGGCTTCCTGAGCTTGCCCCAGACTCGGCAGAGGGTGTTGATTAGGGCTATCAAGCGGACACCCCCATCAGGCTTGGCCAAACGCACCAACTCCGTCCAAACACGATCGTTGGGCCAAGCTAGCTGGGTCTCGCATCCGTTGAACAAAAACGCTATGCCCTCGTAAGCTCCTTGGCTGAGGTGGAGCAGAGCCCTGGGCGCAATCCGCGAAGGGCCTGCCGCCGTGCTGATCTTAAATTGCTGGATGCAATCCTCAACCTCTAAGGCAGTGATGCAAGGGAGCGAGGGCCAGGCGTGGGCCCCATCGGGGAGCGGAAGCTTAGAACAGTCGTGGGTCCTCCAGATGTCAGCCCATGGCTGCATCTCTTGATCAGCGAGCTGGAAGGGTTGGGACTTGGAACCAGCAGCAACGACCTCCTGGACCGCTCGCACCTTGCTGAACCTGCGGGCCTGAGAAGCTCCTCTCTGAAAAGCTTCTCGGGCCCAGGCCAGCCAAGCTGAGCTCGCGGCGGCTTCGGCAGCCCCGATCTTGGCCTTGGCGGTGAGATACACATGCGTAAGACATTCGGCAAAGTCAGCTCTGGCCAGGACGGCAAACCCTGACTGAAAGAACCCAGACGTACGATCGTCGAGCCTAGCAAGCACCTTTTTGCACGCCCCGACTTTGATCATGAAATTGGAAGCCTCGGCCAGCGCACGCAGTAGCTTGACATGCTGGTTGGGAGTAAGCTCGCACATGGCTGCACACTCCTGGAGGCCTGCCACCTCTTTGGTGAGAAACTGCCTACATTTGCCGAGGTGCTTCGCCCAGCACAAAGCTGTGGCCCAAGCCTTGGTGCTGGGGTCTTTGTAGGTGCGAGTCTTGGGGGGGGCCCGCGCAAGCTTCTTCCACTTCGTCCTGGGCGGGCCCGCTCTCCCCAAGAAGCCAGACGAACAAGCACCGATGCGGTCCCACCTAGAGGACAGCTCGAACTCGATCCCCGAGATGACCAGGTCCCAGAGCCCCGCGAGGTCCCCTTGGGCCAAAAGCTTGGGGCCCGCAACACCGAGCACGGCCTTCCAAGGGTAGACAGGGGGCCTCGCGCACCCAATGGGGGGCACCGCAGGGAAAGGCTTGGGCTCATCGGGGACCCTGGCCCACATCGGGGTATCAGACGAGGTGAAGCCTATGGAGACGGGAAGGTGAGGATAAGTAGAGGCCTCCTCATCAACATGAACCTGCTTGTGCAAACGAGTCGCTAGCATGCTGCTAGCAACGAAGAACTCAATAAAAGAGCCAGGCTGTGAGCGCCTGCAGCTGGGCAGGGCAGAAACATATGCGAGGGCACTCACAGCCTCCAGCCAGCCCGACTGGTTGAGCTCGTCGATCTCCATGTTCCAGTCCGCGCAGATGATCCAGGGCACCTGGAGCGCGTTCAGCACGCACACGTACTGCACGAGGGCCCAAACGTACGAGCAATTGGCCGCACCGAAACCCTCGCCGTCCTTGAGGTACGCCGAGATGACCACGAGTCCGCCTGGCATACCCCATCGAACGTGGCAAGCCACTGCGCGTCCTGGAATCAAGATATGGCTGTCAAGCTGCGGCGGAGCCGTAGCCGTGATGTACGACGGAACCAACACTGCCACTCCACCTGAAGTACCAGCACCGCTGTCACTGCTGATGGCAGGTGCCCACAGGCCCTTCCAGCCCGCGTCGAGCATGGCATGCTGCTTGTCCGCCAAGTGCTCTTGGTCCACATGCGTCTCCTGGACAGCCATGACCGAGCAATCAGCCTGCACCGCGTAGTCGACGATGGGCCCGAAAGAGCTTCCATTGAGCGAGACGATTCGCGGCAAGTGCCTTCTAGATTTCGATATAGATGCGGCAAAATTTTTGGACGAGGACGCGGTACTCGTGGGTCCGCGCGTGGCCGAGGTCGAAGAGGTACTCGCAGGCACCCCTCCAGCCGATCCCAGGCCCAGAGAACTCGCACGGCGGTCCTGGCCCACTGCCGAAGCAGAACACCAGCCTACCGAGGGTTCACACACTTGGCGGGGGGCAGCCTTCGCGGGGGGCCCGCAGCCAGTCGAACTCGACAAGGAAGACGAAGCGGATGGAGCACCTGACGTCGCAGGCCCCACGGGCGTCGCATTCGTAGGTACGTCACCATCCACAAACGCAACGTCATGCTGCACCGAAAGAAAGGGGCCAGGGTCATCGATGTCCTGAAACGGGTCGACATCAGAGTCGTCGAAGTTGGTACAGTGAGCCGTCATCATTGCTAAACAAAGTAGGATGGACACGGTAACTCGATGGGAACCCAAGTGCTCACTTCGAAGTGGCCTTGAGCTTCTTGGCGAGGTTCTGCGCGCTGGCCAAATGCCGCTTGAGCCGATCACGCAGGACAGGAGCGTCATCATCATCATCCACGTCACCTGGCGCGGGTACATCGAGACCACAGCTGCGAAGATGCTCACGGCAAGTGGGCGCGTCCATCTCGTCGATGTGCTTGTGGGCCTCTTCCTCTTGATCGACAGCCATCTCCTCTGCATCCTCGTCGTCTTGCTCGGCAGGCTCAGCCGCAGGAGGTGGCGGTTGGTTCGCCTCGGTTGGTTCCAGCTCCAGCTTGGCGACCATCTCTGCCATGGCCTGCATGCCAGCAGCAAAACGCTCAGAGCCACCGAGAGATTGCAGCACCTCGCCCAGCTGAGACACGGTGGACTTGAGACCAGGGATGACCGTGCTGAGCGTCGGTGGCTTCGCCTCGCCGCCGACAGGAAGCCCACGCGCCACAATATCCCGCAGCTCATTCTCCAAGGAGAGCAAGTTGGTGGCGGCCTCGGATTCAGCTGCCTCGGCCTTGGCCAAGGCCTCCTTGGCCTTCTCGACCGCCTCCTTGGCTGCCTGGACCTTGGCTGCACAGTTGGCCTTCTTTTTCCGAGCCTCCGTGACCTTCCGATTCTGGGCATTGACGTTGCTCTCGAGAGGCTTCTCGGACTGCAGCTGCTCTTGCAGGGAAGTGCGCTCAGCCAGGAGCTTGTCGCGGTACTCGGCATCAGAGGTCCCCAGCGACTTGAGAATGTTACCGATCTCTGCCAGACGAGTACGCCGTGCAGCCTGAGGACTGGCGTCGGTAGCCCAGGGCGGAACGGAAGCAGACGCGGCGTCGGTGCCAGTCGACGGCTGCTGCATCTGCTGCATCTGGCGTTGAAGGTCGGCGAGCTGTCGAGCCAGGGCGACTTCACGCTGAGACTGCATCGCTGGGCTGCGCGCCACGGGGACCTTGGGCGGCGGCACTCCTCCGAACGCCGACCCCTTGGGCAAGTTGCATTGCGCACACCACTTGTGATCAGCACGATTGATCCAAGCTGTCCCCGTGGGCTTGTGCACGCACCACTTGCACTTCCAAGGCTGCGCGTTCTCGACGCGTTGCTTGGGTCCCATTGCGCGCAGCCCCACAGGAGAGCAACTAGCCACCGACCAGCGCACAGCCTAGTCGTGGCGAAACACTGGTGAGGGAGCCCAACCCCTCGGTGTAGGCGAAGAAACTGTCGAGCGCAAGCGCTCTGGCACTGCCGCGGACTAGCGGTATCCGTGAATGCCAATACGGGCTCAGCCCGCAAAAGCATGAGCCTTGAGCCAAAATGGCTACGGAGAAGAGGAGGAGGAGGAGGAGGAGGAGGAGGAGGAGGAGGAGGAGGAGGCGGGCTTGGGGCGAGCACGCCCGGCGTGGGAAAATGGCAGCGCCAGGATCTCAGGGTTCGTCGTCCGGCCCGGCTGTCTTGACTTGCTCGGCGGCCGCAGGCGAGCGGCGTGCTCCTCCCCCCACGCCCGCTGCCGACGGCCGGCGGGCGCGAAGGGGGGGCCGACGTCTTCCCCGCGGGGCCGCCGCGCGCCGGGGAAGACGCCGGTCTCAACAGAGACTGGGACGTCTTGGCAAGTAATGGCAAATCGTAGCAACTAATGGCAAAGAATGGGACGCCTTCACCAGTAATGGCAAAGAGTAGCACACAGTGACAGATAATAGTAGCAAATATAGTGGCAAATATCAGAAAATAGTAGCAACTAGTGGCAAGTAATGGAACGCCTTCACCAATAACGCAAGGCCTCGACGTCAGTCTTGACAAAGGATGCCGCAGGATGGCGCTTCCAGCGTCGTCCCCTGGCGGCCGGCGGCGCCCTGAGCTCGCTGCTCCGGGTGCTGCGCCATTTGGCGGCGTGCGTGGGGGGGATCCTCGGTTCGATCCTGGAACCTCGATCCTCGTCGATCCTCCCCCTCGATCCTCGTCTATCTCCCCCCTCGATCCTCCCCCTCGATCCTTGTTGATCTCCCCCCTCGATCCTCGATCCTCGATCCTCGATCCCCCCCCCTCGGTCCTCACCAGCCAGCGGATCATCAGCCTCGATCCTCCCCCTCCGTGCGGCGGCGAGCCCAGGGGGGGGGGAAGTGCGAGGGGGCATGCCCTCCCAGAAAGGCGGCGGGGCTCTGCTGAGAAACCCTTCGGCCTTCTGAGAAGTTGCTGTTGTGTCGTCGAAGAAGGCTCAGACAACCTTTCCGCAGGGGGTCGTTTTTTATTCGTTGTTTTGCCGATCGGCGCGGGCCCTCGCACCACGCCCCTGGATGGAGTAGATCCTGGCTGTTTTTGGCGCCGGTTTCGAGCAGGTGGAGCTTCCCCCACAATGGACGCACTGCTGCAAACAGTCGCACTGAGCAGAGGTCCGGAGCCAGACCCCCGCCCCCCCTTCCTCCCAATGTCGAAACGCCGAATAAAGAAACGCTCAGAAGGCCCGAGGCTCTCCGATCTTTCTGAGAAGGCCCGCCCCTTCTGACTTCCCCCCCCAGGCCCGCCGCCGAGTCATGGCGGGGGGCGATGCGTGAGGCGTTCCAGAGAGGTCCTTGCCCCCGAGGATCGGAGGAGTCGGCACCTCGTCGGCGGAAGGCGGCGGAAGGTGGCATAATTAAGACGAAAACATGCGGATGGCCAGCGGAAGCTGGCGGAAGCAAAAACCAGTCTGCCAGAGATGCATGTTGTTCCAAGCATCTTGTGGTGTTGGGTCCTTGTTTTGAAGAGAGAGAGAGAGAGAGAGAGAGAGAGAGCGCGCCGCGTCTCCTCCTCTCCCCTCCTCCCCCCTCCTCCCTCCTCCCCCTCCTTGCCTCTACCCTCCGCATGTTTCTGTTTCGGCACACCCAGTACAGCGCTTCGGGGTTCAATGGGGAGCTCCACAGAAGGCCCCAGTGCATGCCGCCACCTCGCCATTTCAGCACACCCCTCACACGCTTCGTGGCCCCGTAGGGAGCTCCACCGAAGGCCCCAGTGCCAGGGCCCGCATGCCGCCACCCCGCCATTTTGGCACACCCCTCACACGCTTCGTGGCCCCGTAGGGAGCTCCACCGAAGGCCCCAGTGCCGTTTCGGCACACCCCTTACGTACACGTTTCGTGTCCCCGTAGGGAGCTCCACCGAAGGCCCCAGTGCCAGGGCCCGCATGCCGCCACCTCGCTATTTCGGCACACCCCCGTAGGGAGCTCCACCGAAGGCCCCGGTGCAAGGGTCCGCATGCCGCCACCTCGCCGTTTCGGCACACCCATCTCACGTTTCGTGGCCCCATAGGGAGCTCCACCGAAGGCCCCAGTGCCAGGGCCCGCATGCCGCCACCTCGCTATTTCGGCACACCCCCGTAGGGAGCTCCACCGAAGGCCCCAGTGCAGGGGTCCGCATGCCGCCACCTCGCCGTTTCGGCACACCCCTCTCACGTTTCGTGGCCCCATAGGGAGCTCCACCGAAGGCCCCAGTGCAGGGCCCGCATGCCGCCACCTCGCTATTTTCGGCACACCCCTCACACGCTTCGTGGGCCCCGTAGGGAGCTCCACCGAAGGCCCCAGTGCCAGGGCCCGCATGCCGCCACCTCGCTATTTCGGCACACCCCCGTAGGGAGCTCCACCGAAGGCCCCAGTGCAGGGGTCCGCATGCCGCCACCTCGCCGTTTCGGCACACCCCTCACACGCTTCGTGGCCCCATAGGGAGCTCCACCGAAGGCCCCAGTGCCAGGGCCCGCATGCCGCCACCTCGCTATTTCGGCACACCCCTCACACGCTTCGTGGCCCCGTAGGGAGCTCCACCGAAGGCCCCAGTGCCAGGGCCCGCATGCCGCCACCTCGCTATTTCGGCACACCCCTCACACGCTTCGTGGCCCCGTAGGGAGCTCCACCGAAGGCCCCAGTGCCAGGGCCCGCATGCCGCACCTCGCCCATTCGGCACACCCCTTACATGTTTCGTAGCTCCGTGGGGAGCTCCACCGAAGGCCCCAGTGGCAGGGCCCGCATGCCGCCACCCCGCCATTTCAGCACATCCCTCACACGTTTCGTGACCCCATAGGAGCCCCGTGATCCCTCACACGTTTCGGGAAAGGAGCCCCGCAGGGGTTTTACAGGGGCCCCCCAGGGCCCAAAAGGGGCACGACAGGTGCACGTTTCTCCCCCCTCCGCCCCCCGTTGGATTCGGAGAGAGGAGAAGCGACACCAACACAACTGGGGGGGCCACCTCCACGAAGGAGGTCCACGATGCGTCGCTCGAGGCCCAGGGATGTCTCGAGCGAGAGGGGGGGACCACACCACCAGGGAGACCCCCCGTGCTCCTCTCGGACAGGCACAGAACTACATTTTGGGCGAGTGGATTAGCTTCTTGCGCGGATCCCCAAAAATCAAACTTACTTTTGCGACATCTTCTTACGTATTGGTTCGCCCGCCATTCGAGGGGGCCGATCGCGCCTGTCGGATTTGCCGGGGCCTCGACGTCGCTTGCCAGTATCAGTATGGAACCAAAGACCTGCGCCTCACGTGTGGATTGGAGGATGAGCGCAAGGTGAGTCTTTCAGCTGCGGGGGGGCGCGGGCGCTTGCCGCCACACAGGGGCCGGGGGCAATTGGGAAACGCTCAGGGAAATGGAGGGCGGCAGGTAGAGGAAGAACGGGGAGGGGGAGGGCAAAGCAGCGGGCGGGAATGGGGAACATGGTGACTAGGCGAGATGCTCTGATAGGGGGAGCGATGTGGGCGGAGGCCGCAGTTGGAATTCCTTCGGATAGCCCTGGGACGTTCAGACACCTCCGCCCGGAGGCCAGCAGGGGGTTCAGCGGCCCTTGCCTTCCTCACTCTGCGGGCGGGGCGCGACGAAACACCCGACCTGTACCCCGTCCCTTACGCTAGGTGCCGGTCTGTGCGCGCTCGCCCCGCGCGAGACATCCAGCACGTGCAGATCTACACTTAGCCAGGCACTAGGTGTAGTTCTGTACGTGCTGGTTTCGCCGGAGACATCCTCATAAAACGGAGCACTTATAGAACTACACCTAGCCAGCGGGGCGGAGTGCACGTGGGGTGCCGCCACTCGCGCTCCCAACGTGTGCCGCGCCCCGGCCGCTAAGTGCCGTTCTGTGCGTGTCCCCTTTTCGCGGAGCATCGGGTACCCGCGCTGCCCATCGCCGAAGCCCCGTCCCCTGGGCCGTTTCCTACCGACGTCCCACATCCCTGATTCAGCGAAGTCGGCCGTATGCCTTGTGGCTTCGACCTCGCGCAGCCCGCTTCCCTCCCCCGCCTGTGCCCCAGCAGCAAATTCGCGATCCGATCCCCCGCGCTTTCGAGTTTTTCTTCGTGCCGGATTCCCCGTCCGAGGGTGACACGCTTGTTCGCGTCATGATTTCTCTTGCGGCTGCCGTCAAGCCTCGCCGTGAAACATGGTGATCGCTCCCACGCTTGGCACGCAACGTCGTCGGCACGACCATCGCCTTCCATCGTAGGCCGTGAAGCGGTGTCCGTCCACCCAGACCGACCGACGCGCCAAATCGAATTATGATTGCCACCCCTGGTCTCCGCAACAAGGTGCAGTTTGCTGTGTGTAGTTGTAGATGTGTTTGATCCTCGCATCTCTTCGCCCTGGTGGTTTTGGTGTCGCCTTTCCGTGTTCCTATGGATCGCCCCCTACTACGCAGCGCCCAAGTGCTGGGCTGGCCCAGCTGGCCTCCTCGCGTGAGACCCTTTGCGGTCGCGGGCGCCGCTCGGCGTCGGAGCCAGCCTGACGCGCCATACTCGCAGCCTGGAGTCGGCTGGGTGCCTGAGGTGGCCCAGCATAGGCCCCGGCCAGCGCAGAGGGAAGGGGGAAGGAGGGCCGTTTCGTCCTGCTTGGCCTTCCTGGAGGCTTCTCGTCTCCACGGCTGGACGCGGCTCGAGTAACTGATTCTTCCGTACCCCGGGAGGGGTGGGAACAAATTTTGAGCTGATTTAGTCACCTTCGCCCGCCCCTTTTGACTGATTTCCCCGGGCCCTTCCATCGTAGACCCGCCGGCCGCTTCCAACTCGCAGCCACTTGACACAACATGCTACAACGCTACAGCCGAGAATCGACTACTCGTCGTCGTCCTCGCCCTCCCTCTTCTCTCCTCCCCCCATCCCCTTTTGTCTCCTCCTCCGTTTCTCCCTGAGCCTGCAGGAACCCGGGAACATCCAGTGTCCACACATTCCCTCCAGACCTTCTGGAAACATCCCGAAAACATCCGAAACCATCCGGAACCATTCCGAAACATTCCTCCTCCTCCTCCTCCTCCTCCTCCTCCTCCTCCTCCTCCTCCTCCTCCTCCTCTTCATCCTCCTCATCCTCCTCATCCTCCTCATCCTCCTCATCCTCCTCATCCTCCTCATCCTCCCCCCGTTCCTCCTCCTCCCCCCCCTCCTCCCCAGCTCCTCCCCCCTCTTCCTCCTCCTCCTCCTCCTCCTCCTCCTCTCCCCTCTCTCCTGTTCCTCCTTCCTCCTCCTCCTCCTCCTCCTCCTCCTCCCCCCGCTCCTCCTCCACCCGCTCCTCCCCCTCCTCCTCCTCCTATCCTCCCTCCTCTCCCCTCCTCCTCCTCCCTCCTCCTCCTCCTCCTCCTCCCTCCTCCTCCTCCTATCCTCCTCATCCTCCTCATCCTCCTCATCCTCCCATCCTCCTCCTCCTCCCCCCGCTCCTCCCCCTCCCCCGCTCCTCCCATCCTTCCTCTTCCTCCTCCTCCTCCTCCTCCTCCTCCTCCTCCTCCTCCTTCTGATGCGGGTCTTATGTTGCAGGCGTTGGGCCCTATTGCCAGTGCTGTCAGTAAAGTCAAGGGCCACGTCCCTGACAGCCCAGATCTTACTCCTGAGGCCCGTGCCCACAAGTTTGGCAATGATTGTGCTGACCAGGCTGCTCGCCTTGCCGCCCTGAGGCACCCCGCCCCTCATCCAGGGGATGCGGATCGTGCTGTGCGTGCGGCGCGTGTCTCGAGGGCTGTGCGTCGGCTGGCGGCTAGGGTGATGTCGCTCTGGCCGAAGCTTGATCTTTCGGAGGCCTCCAGGACCAAGCCCCCCTCTGCCCCGAGGCTTCCTCCCCTGCCCTCTCATTCCTGGTCCTGGGAAGGCAGGTTTTGGATTTGCGCTCTGTGTTTTCGGTGTGCCCGTGGATCCCAGAGGCCCCCTCCTGGTAGGTGCCGTGGCGCGGCCACGATCAAAGGACTCACGGGTCAGGGCTTGATCGACCACGGCCACAGACCCATTTTCTTCGATGTGAATCAGGGTGGAGGCATCCTTGTCGCCTGTACCCGCTGCTACTATTACGCGTGCGGTGGGCAAGTCAGGAAGCTCGGCAAGGTTTGTGCTGGACCTCCAGACAGTAAGTGCAAATCCGATCACGGTAGAATGCATGCTTGGGGTGAGATTTTGAAAGGCAGGCACCCCAAGTCTGGCAGCAGTCTTTCTACGGGGCTGGACGACTCCAGCCACTCCACAACGGCCGACTTGGCCGCCGACAGCCAGGCGGCCGCGCCGCCCCCCCCGCCCGTCGTCCCGCCGTCGCCTCGTGCGTGCACTGGGGTGGGGGCGGGACGGACTAGGCCGCCTGGTGTCCTGCCTGGGATCTCTTTCCTCCTCCTCCCCCCCAATGCGGCGGGGGCGGGGGGGCCTGTCGCCCCTCCCCCCCCCAAGGCGGGTGGGGGCGGGCAAGAGCAGCTCCGCAGGGCAGGGGCTCGCCTCTCCGACGAGGTTGATGCCCCTCTCGTGGCAGGAGCTGCTCGCGTTTGGTCTGCGGGGTCTGGCGACTCCGACTGACCTCGGTCCCTGGGGTGCCCGTCGTGCGCGTCGGCCACCGCTTTGGTCCGTTGCCGACAGCTCTGTTTCAGCCCAGGCTGTTTCAATATGTCGGCTCACCTCCTCTGGGTTGATGTTGAAAAAAAAAAAAAAAAAAAAAAAAAACTCCTCCTCCTCCTCCTCCTCCTCCTCCTCCTCCTCCTCCTCCTCTGCCCGTGCCTCACACTTGTGGCCTGCGCTGACAGCCGCTGGCCGACGCGGCCTTCGCCCCTCCCTCCCTCCCCGCTGCCTCCAGTCCCCCTCCTCCGCCTCCCTCCCCGACGACCGCGCCCACGCCGACGACCACGCCCACGCCCACGCCGACGCCGCCGCCCACGCCGACGCCGACGCCGCCGCCGCCGACGACGGCGACGCTGACGCCGACGACGACGACGCCGACGCCGACGACGACAACGCCGACGCCGACGACGACGACGCCGACGACGCCGACGACGACGCCGACGCCATCGCCGACGACGCCGACGACGACGCCGACGACGACGACGGCGGCGGCGACGGCGTCGGCGGCGTTGGCCGCGGCTGCGGCGACCGACGCCGCGGCAGCACCTCCGCGCCTTCTATTGGACGCAGAGCGAGACCATCTGCGTGGAGCCAGAGGGGGCGCGCCTGTTCTCAGCGGAGGCACCGGCGGGCCCTCCCGCGCGGTGGCCGTCGTTCGAAGAAGAGAAAATGCCCTCGACATTAACTCTTGCTCCGCGCGGATTTCTACGATCCGCGCTGGGCCCCCCTCCAGCGCGGAGCACGCCGCTGGGGGGTCCAGCGCAGATCCAATAAATCCGCGCGGGGCGCCAAAAGTGTATGTTTATGGCGTTTTTTCTTCTAGTCGTGCTGGCGCCCTGCGATCCGACGCTGCGAGACATGTTCCCAGAGAGCTTTTCCGGCACACGATTGTAGCCACCAGTCCAATTCTAGGAAGCCGAGGAGGAGGAGGAGGAGGAGGAGGAGGAGGAGGAGGAGGACGACGAGGAGGAAGAGGAAGAGGAGGAGGAGGAGGAGGAGGAAGAGGAGGCGGAGGAGGAGGAGGAGGAGGGAGGAGGAGGAGGGGGGGAGGAGGAGGAGGAGTCGGAGGAAGAGGAGGAGGAGGAGGAGGAGGAATTATAATAATGAGAAGAAGACGAATAAGGAGGAGGAGGAGGAGGAGGAGGAGGAGGAGGAGGAGGATCATAATAATAGTAATGTCATAATACACGGGGGGGGTACTATAGTTTTGACCATAAGACGTCAGCCTTCCGACCCCCCCCATTCCCCCGTAGAATATTAGCGACCGGTTTTCGGTCGGGCAGCGGTCCGAAGCCGATGGGCTCGTACCCCGTAATAATATTATATTATCCCAGTGCGACCCTACCTAGGAGTTCAGCACTGTTCAGCACTGCAGGTCCGGCTTTGCGTTGCTTGTGCTTTGCTTTGCTGTTGCTGCTGTTGCTTTGCCTTTGCTATGCTGCGCTATGCTATGCTATGCTATTCATGCTATGCTATGCTGCGCTATGCTATGCTATGCTATGCTATGATATGCTGCGCTATGCTAGGCTAGGCTATGATATGATATGCTATGCTGCGCTATGCTGTGTTGTGATGTGCTATGCTATGCTGCGCTATGCTGTGCTATGCTAAGCAATGCTATGCTTTGCTGTGCTATGCTATGCTATGCTGCGCTATGCTATGCTGAGCTATGCTATGCTATGCTATGCCATGCTTGGCTATGCTATGCTATGCTATGCTGTGCTAATGCTGCGCTAAGCTAAGCTAAGGCAAGCTAAGCTATGCTAAGCTAAGCTAGGCTAAGCTAAGCTAGGCTAGGCTAAGCTAAGCTAAGCTAAGATGAGATAAGCAACGCGAAGCTAAGGGAACGTCACTGGGGGAACCGCGGAGTGGATGCCGAGGGAACCGCCCGGGGCGCATTCCACTGCCCAGCCCTTTAAGCCTCAGAGTAAGAACCCTTCTAGGCAGAGCCTAGGTAGGGACATATATCTTTAAAACGGTGTGATAATCGCTCCGTCCCACTAAAAATAGGCCGGGAAATCATTCCGACTTGGACCCACTCGCACTGGAATCACTCCGCACAGACAGAGTCAAGTTTCTTTTAGGATTTGAGTCGTCGCCCCAAAGAAAGCGTACCCGCGCGTTTTCGAATCGGTTTGAATTTTTAACGTTGCATTATTTTTACAAGTAGACATCCGCTACGGGCGCGCGATGACCCCTCCTGGGGCCTTCGGGCCACAGGAGGGGTCATCACGCGCCTTCGGCGGATGTCACTTTGATGCAGCGTGGCGCTCGGCATCCTTATCCAACGCGGTTGCTCCTGCTTCACTGGTTGGTCATCCGATTTCAGAGAGCTCAAGGAAGTTGAGGGGGGCCCGCATCGGGGCATGTCTGTTTCCTCCTCCGTCGTCGGCGGCACGCGGCACCAGCGAGGCAATTCTCCACCGATGGTAAAAAATTGTAATACCCGGCAAGTAATACCAATAATAATACTAATAGTAATAATAATACTAAACGTAAGAATAATAGTACGAATGCGAATTGTAAATAATCAGAATAATACTAATATTACTAATCGTAATACTGCAAATAATAGTCATCATAATAATAAGTATACTAACATTATTAATCATAATATTATTAGTTCTAGTGGCAGTAGTAGTAGTTGTAGTAGTAGTAGTAGTAGTAGTAATCATAATGGTGATACGAAAAATCATAGTATTAATAACAACAAGAATAATACTAATAATAGTAGTAGTAGTAGTAGTAGTAATAATAATAATAATCGTAAGAAGAAGAGGAGGAGGAAGAGGAGGAGGAGGAAGAGGAGGAGGAGGGGAGGAGGAGGAGGAGGAGGAGGAGGAGGAAAAGCAAACGGCGAACAGAGGCCCACTCAGACCCCAAGGCGGCCCAGGGGCGCCCTAGACGGCCCAGGATGGTCAAAGAGAAGAGACCCTGAGACGGCCTCCAAGAGGCCCCCGCGCGGTTTACGTCGCCTTCCCACCGAACACCCCACATGCTTCCGACCCCGCCAAGGACGGCGGCGGGATGGGCCCAACACCATTTTGGTCGCTGTCATAAACCCCCGCGGTTTTTCTCACCTTCCTCCCCGTGGCCTTCCCAGCTCCAGCCGTGCTTGCTCTGTCACTTTGCACTTCCTATATTTCAGTTACGAGCTCCATTTCCTCACCCCCGTTCTCAGGGTTCTTAGAATGATTCCATTGCACCGTTTTTGGGGCTTTCCATTTTAATTTGGGGTATCTTGGAACCCTGCACGAGAGCTCCGACACGGCCTGCACCATCATGTTCCCGGAGAGCCTTCTGGGAACATGATGCTCGCCGTCAGTCCGACGAAGAGACCGAATAGCAGGAGGGCCCGCGCAAGACCACCGAACGTCCCGATTCAGCGTCGGGGTGCCCAGGGATTCGGTCAGAACGGGGTCCGAGTGGGGCCCGCGGCCCCGCTCCGAGTGGACTAGGAACCGGGGCAACCGTTTGCAGCCGCCGGTCTCCTCTGCAGTGTCCGACGCCTTCCTGCTGAGAGTGGGCTTCCATCCTCCAGGATCGACGACGGACGTTTGTTTCGGCGTCGACTCCGACGACGGGCGCCGCCCCCACTGCGACGACGACCGCGACGACGACGGCCACGTCGACGACGCCGACGACGACGAGTCCGTGTTTCATCGTCCTTTGGTCCACATTGCTGTGCTTCGCCTGGACCTGTATTGCAAGGCCTTGTCTAGCATATGATTTCCTCTCTACATTCTTTGTTTTGCAGGGTGTCGCACGGAAGTGTACGGAAGCGTTGTTGTTGGTATGCCGTATGTTTCCGATCCGCGCTGTTCGTATTTTCAACAGTGTAAGTTGCAACGATCTCTTGGTCATGACGTCTTTGTCAAGAGCTCTAGCGAGCATCACTGCGGTTAATTTTCGGCACTAGAAGCTCGCACACACTGCCGAACCATTTTCTGCTGCGCCGCTTCGAGCACGGGCAAAGCCTCCAGGCGCATCATTGCGATTAGTTACCAGCGCTACATGCTCGCTCGTGGCTGCTTCGAGCACGGACACAGTCTCCAGCCAGCAACACCGCGGTCAATTTCTAGGATGCTCGCACGCGGCGCCGAAACATGTTTTGCTTGCATCCGCCATCCTTTCCTCAACCGTTCTCTCCGTCTTCCCCCTGCGCCTTTTTTGCTAGCTTCGGGATCACGAGGTTCGTAGCGTTGGTGCTGGCGCTCTTCCGCGTGCTCAATGACCCCGGAGGCGCCCTTCAGACGGCCCCAAGACTCCCAAGACCAAACCCAGGAGGTCAACGATCTCCGAAGACTTCTCCCGTAGACCAATCACACGCTCCCCAAGGGCACCCGGCCCCCAAGATGTCCTAAGTAGCGCCCGAAGAAGGGTCCCAAGCCGGCCCAGGGCAACCGCAATATTGCCGCCATTGGAGCCCAAGAAGGACCAGGATGGCCCCAAGACGGCCCAAGAGCGCCCAGAGATGTCCCAAGAAGGCTCGAGTACGGCATAGGAATGCCCAAGGGGACCTAACGTGACCCCAAGAGGCTGCAAGACAGTCTCCAGAGGACTCCACAACGGCCAGCACCCGCTGGCCCGATTGCTTGTGACCGACTAGAACCCTAGACGTGCGCGAAGCGCGCGCGTGGTTGTATATCATATGCTAGGGTGCTGGGGCCTGGGGCCAGGGCCAGGACACCCAGAATTCCCCCCCACCCACCCCTCCCCACCCCATCCCCTGCGACATTTTGACCCCTTCTGGGGCCTCCCGGGCCTCCCCCCGTCGTTCGAAAGAGCTCCGGAGGCCACCACCAAACGACCAGAGCGGCCTGACAGGGCCGAAGACGCCCGAATATTGTTTCAAGACGGTTCAAGAGGTTCCGAATACGTTTTAAGAGGGCTCCTGCGTCCCGAGAGAGCCCCAGAAGACAAAAGTTGTTCCATCCTTACGGCAAACACGCATTTTAGCATATTCGCATTTTGGGTCTCAACAGCGTCCAAACGGCGAAGAAGCCCCAAAGATCACCCCAAGACGGCCCAAGAGGCAAGAGGGCCCCAGGACGGCCCAAGAGAGCCCCAAGACGGTCCAAGAGGCGCCCAAGACGGCCCAATAGGGCACCAAGAGGGATCCAAGAGGGGGAACTCAAACTGACATTTCGAGCCTTCTCCAAGTGGCAGACCCTCAAGAGGCCCACAAGGGTTCAAAAAGAGACCCAAAGAGGCCCCCAAGGGGCCCAAAGAAGCTTCAAAAATCGCGCCACGAGGTGCCCGAGAAGCATGCCAACAGACAGGTGTCCGAGAATCCCCTGGCCCCAAACTCAGGCACAGTAGCGATATGGGCCGAAGGCTATAGATAAGCCAGCAATTGGCTTGGCGACGGATCCCTATGCAGTCATGTGTAGCGCGGGGCGCGGGTCTCTCTTCATACACTGCACGCCGCGGGGCATCGCGGAAATGGGGTTGCTGCGGGGTACGCGTGCATGAGGCCGCAGGTCGACCTCTTCTGGACTCGACCCGTGCGGGGCATGTTCCGAAATGGGCGGGGGGACGCCATGCGAAGCTGTCCATTGGTGCCATAGGTGGAGCTTCTTCTGGGGCATGATTCGCGTGACGGGTGTGCCGGCATGGGGGGGGGGGCGCTGTACGAACCTTATCTTTGGGCTTTTAGGTGGCGTTCTTTCTGTGTACGATCTGCGAGGTGGGGTGTGCCGCAATGGGCGGAGGGGCGTAATGCGAACTTTACCTCTGGGGCCATGGGTGGAGATCCCTGTGGGGGGAGAGGTGTGCCGAAGCCGGCATGCGAACCTTATCTCTGGGACCGTGCGAAGTCCCACTGGGGCCTTCGGTGGAGCTCCCTGTGGGGCCACGAAGCTGCAGGCGGGGGGCCGCATGCGTTACCCCCACTGGGGCCTTCACGTGGAGCTCCCTATGGGGCCACGATGCGAACCTTGTCTCTGGGGACATCGGTGGAGGTCCCTTTGGGGCTATCCCTTTGAGGGGTGTACCGCATGCATACTGGGGCCTTCGGTGGAGCTCCCTATGGGGCCACGAAACGCTGCCCTCTCCCTGGGAACCGCATGCCGCGTGACCTATGGGGCCTTCGGTGGAGCTCCCTATGGGGCTACGAAACGCTGCCCTGGGTGGGGGAACCGCGAAAAACGCCCCCACTGGGGCCTTCGGTGGAGCTCCCTATGGGGCAACACGAACTGCATGCTGTGGGGGAACCGCATGCGATGTTTGCCCCACCCAATCCTTCGGTGGAGCTCCCTATGGGGCCACGAAACGCTGCCCTGGGTGGCCATGGCCGCATGCAGCACACGAGGTCTTGTGAATTGCACTCCGTACAATGTGTTTTCAGAGGTGTTTCTGACTAATATGTTAGAGCAAGCACTCTCCCCCCCAGCAGCGTGGCAGCATGTATAAAGCAGGCATGATAGAAAGGAGCAAGCACTGTTGCCGTTTGAGCTCGAGAGGCCTCTCGACTGACCAGAAACGCTATCATCACCCTCCCTGCACGCAGAGCGATTGTGGACGAGGGTGCTCGAGGAGAAGTTGGCAGGTTTCGGACTTCGATTCGACCACGATTGAAGACTTAGAGTGCTTCGACCGATTCACATTGGTAGCTGGAGCGATCTGTTCACGGACCACAGTTATCACCCATGGGACCGCCTGGCGGGGGACGCGGCGCAGCAGCAGCAGGACGAGATGACGCACAGCCGCCCGCGACGAGTTCATCGGCAGAGCCCCAGAGTTCGACGGCTCGATCGATGGCTACAGGACTTTCAGGAAGAAGGTGGAGATCTTCGCGGCGAGGGCTCGCGGACGCGAGCAGGAGAAAGGAGTAGGGCTCGAGATAATGCAAGGCCTGTGTGGCCGAGCGTGGGAGGTGGTCGAGGATATCGAAATCGGCGAAATCGAGAAGGAGAAAGGCTGACAGACCATCATCCAGGCGCTCGACAGGGCATACAAGTATGATCAGATTACGGAACTCCCGTCGGACTTCGAGAATTTCTTCTTCAAGGCAGCCCGCAAGCCCAGGGAGACTCTGATTGACTACTTGACGAGGTTTCGGACATCAGAGCGGAAAGTGCGAGCACACGACGTGATATTACCCGACAAAGTGCTCGGCTGGTTTCTACTACGGAGGGCCGGGCTCGACAAAGAGGGCAAGCAGCTCATCATGAACCAGGTCGGCGACAACCTCTCACTGGACAAGGTCGAGGGCGAGCTGAAGAAGACGTTCGGGCTAGACTCGATGCCAAGCTCTCGAGCCAGTGCTGGAGCGGGCGCCTACCACCTGGACGATTACGAGGAGTTCGACGAGCAGGATGACGTCTACTACGGAGGCGACGACGAGGAGCACTACTACGATGATTACGGCGAGGACCACCAAGAGATGGGCCCGAGCTTCGATTCGGAAGCGGCCTACTACAGCGAGACCCTGACGAACAACCCCCCCATGCCAGACCAGGCGTACGACGTAGATCAATACGATGAGATAATGGCAGCATACACCGACGCGAGACAGAAGATGAACGACATGAGGCTGGCCAGAGGTTTTTACCCAGTCGTAGCTATGGTGCCGCCACCGACGAGGAGTGCTGGAGCTATCATACCCTCACGGGCCCCTGCCGCTGGCAGAGGTCGAGGTGCGGCGCGAGGCGCGTCCCGAGGCCGGGCTACAGGGAGAGGTGCGACGGCTTCGAAGGGACGTGGCAAGAACCACTTTGCAGGCAGCTACGGAAAGGGCGCAGCAGGCCGTGGACCACCTCGCCCACCACCGAGAGCGACAGAAGAGACGATATGCCTACGATGCGGTGCTCGAGGTCACTTCGCCAAGGACTGCCCCCACGCGAGCAGGAAGAGGCAGAACGTCGGCGACGATTCCGCAGAGGCGCAGATGGTCACGGACGAGGCGGAGGACGTGTACAACTCTACCGAGCTCAACCCGTCGGAGGCGATACACGATAGTGGGGCGACCAGCGTTATTGTGGGACACGAGACGCTCAGAGGATATTGCAAGCAGCTGGCCGCCAAAGGATTTCCAGTCAGCAAGATGAAATTTTTCCCGTGTTCCAAGAACTTCGGGTACGGCAACGACTCGACCGGTGAGGCGACGGCGTGTGCAGTTGTTCCGTCTTTCCCTGGAGGCAAGTTTGTGGAGATTCTCACGTATGTGATTCCTGGCCACACCCCATTTCTGTTTGCCAGGCCAGTGATGGAGGAGCTCGGGATGGTCGTGGATTTCAAGAATAAGAGGGCATGCTGGGACGGTGATGGCAAGTGGTTTCAGCTACGCCAGCAGCCCAGTCGCGGCCACTTCATCATCGACATGCTGGAGAGTTTCAGTACGTGTATGAAGGATCGCGCCGACCAGACCCTACTGCCTCACAACATGTTGGACCACGTGCGCGCGCAGCAGCCGATCAGCCCCTACACGTTTCTTGGAGACGAGGTGCTGGCGTACGAGGAGTCCGTGGACTTCATCGGCACGATGGTCGAGATAGACAACAAGGTCGACGCGGCAGAGGACAACAGCTACATCACCAAAGACCTCAACCTGAAGCAGTTGCGCAAGTGCCAGGAGTCCGTAGACACGGCCGTCAAGGAGTTGAAGCAGGACCTGAGCAAGGCGAAGGACATCCAGAAGGCCAAGCGCAAGATATGGGAGGTCTACGGTGGCACTTCGGAGTTGACAAAGGAGTTGAAGAGACGCGGACATCAGGCAAGGACGTTCGGGATGCAC
This sequence comes from Prorocentrum cordatum, assembly GCA_963575745.1. NCBI lineage: Eukaryota > Dinophyceae > Prorocentrales > Prorocentraceae > Prorocentrum > Prorocentrum cordatum. The sequence continues at coordinate 78,581 of CAUYUJ010019955.1, forward strand.
AACGGCTGGGATTTCAGTAAGATCGCTACGCAGAAGAAGTTTCTCGACCTGGTCGACGAGGAGCAGCCGGACGACATCTGGATGAGTCCCGAGTGCAAGCTCTGGACGCTGATGCAGGAGCGAGGTTGCAAGACGGACGAGGACAAGCAGAAGCTGCAGCAGCGGCGCTCGGACAACCATCAGACGCACCTGATGTTCTGCAGCAAGATCCACCTCAAGCAGTGGAAGGCTGGACGAGACGCACACTTGGAGCAACCCTCTACGGCACGAAGCTGGAAGACGAAGGCGCTATACGAGTTACCTGGACACCACGTGCTTTTCGACCAGTGCATGACAGGATTGGAGATTCCAGGAGAGGGCTTGGCTCGCAAGAGGACTGGAGTTCGCACAACACGACGAGGACTGGCAGAAGGACTATTCGAGTATCAGTGCGACAAGCAGCATGAGCATGTCCACCTGGAGGGCAAAATTCCAGGTACCAACCTACACCGCACGAGCTTCGCCGAGAACTACTGGACCCTGTTGGCCGAGATCCTCAGCGATCTGCTGGAGCAGCCCTCCCCACAGGACTCGGATATCCTAGTGCTGGGTCTCGAGGCAGGCGAGGACGCGGTGGAGCATATCTACCACACGACGGTGGACAGCAGCAGCAATGACCCGAAGGAGATGTACCAGAACAGGCTGCTGAGGAGCGAGTTCGGCCAGAACGTGGTCAGGTATGTGGAGCGCCTCCACAAGAACCTGGGCCACCCCAGCACGGAGGTTTCCGTGCGGATGCTGACGGCGGCGGAGGCGAGAGAGGAAGTCATAGCGTGTGCGAGGAAGTACCTATGCGCGATCTGCGCAGAGCGGAAGAAGGCCTCCCAACCACCGAAGTCAGCACCACCATCCTGGAAGACGTTCAACCAGGCAGTCTACTTGGACTTTTTCGAGTTCAAGCTGCGCTCGGGCTCGGCGAAGATCGCGCACATGCTGGACGGAGCTAGTCGTTTCCAGAAGTGCCGCATCGTGGCGCGAGAGACCTCGGCCGAGGCCATCAAGTCCATCGAGAAGGCGTGGATCAAGCACTACGGGACTCCGACGAGGCTCGTGATGGACGAGTGCGGCGCGGCGCGCAGTCAGGAGATGCTCGACTGGGCCAGCAACCAGAACATCAGGATGCGGATTGCCCCTGGCGAGGCTCACCACGTCCTGGGACCAGTTGAGCGAGCTCATCAGGTGACGCGTGAGACGCTGGAGCGTTGGTTCGAGGAGACTGGCCTAGAACGCACCATCGAGAACCTGAAGTCGGCGCTGGACTACGTACCCAACCAGATCAACAGGATGATGCATCACAAGGGCTTCAGTCCAGCGCAGTGGGTTTTGGGCTACAACCCTGAGCTCAACGACTCCCTGTCCGCGGACACGCTGTCCGTGCCAGCGTCGGAAGCCTACCTGGAGGAGGAGACGTTCCAAGAGGCGATGCAGAGGCGGACGGCAGCGGCGATGGCTTTCATCAAGGCGGACTCGACGGAGCGTTTGCGCAGGGCCTTCCTGCGCAAGAGGCGTGGTTTGCGACACCCACGAGGCGGTGAGCGTGGGCGACGAGTGCTACTACTGGCGCGACCGTGGAGCGAGTCGGCTTCAGAAGTCACGCTGGAGAGGGCCGGCTACCGTGGCTCTACGAGAGGATGCGGAGAACGGCCAGCCCAAGGTCTACTGGGTCACGCACGGCGGGAGCTTACTGAGGTGCAGCCCGGACCAGATCCGACCCATCGTGGAGCGGATCGGTGAGCCTAAGCGACCAGCAAACCTACAGGCAGCACAGGACACACTACAGGGACTACGACGCGGAGGTATCGTGCAGTTCTTCGATATCAGCCAGCTGCCCGGGCCCACTGGGGAGGACCGAGCGGACGAGCCGATGGGGGAGGACGAACCGTTGCCTACGGCGGGAAGCGTGCCGACGGTGGAGCAGGCCATGGCAGGTCAGCTCAGGCAGGTTTCTGCCCAAGGCTCCGAGCCGCAGGCCAAGCCAAGGCCGGCTAGCAGTGAGGACCCACCACCGACGGCGCACGAAACGCCGATACCTGATCAAGATGAAGACCCCGATTTACATCCGCAGCCAGCGGCAGCACCGGCACAGGCAGAGTCAGAAGGTCAAGAAGCTGACGGTGACAGTAGTGCTTCGAGACTCATCACCCCCACACCGATGACGACAGTGACCGACTCGGCAGCCAGGTTCAGGGAGATGCGGAGGAACCTGGACGCCGCAGAGATGGCACCGATGCGGACGTTCTCAGCTCAGCGCGACCGACAAGAACACCGGTCGGGACCCTACGACGAGGTGGAGTTTTCCGAGGACGTGATGTTCCTGGATGTGGACGCGCTGCCCAAGGGCTGGAGCTACAGCGAGCAGGAACAGGCACTCTACCTGGACTACGAGGAGTGCTACGTGGCCGGTGAGCTGAGCGAGAAGAACATGAACGCGGAGGACAAGGCCAAGTTCGCGGAGGCGAAGCGTGTGGAGCTGCAGAGCTTCTTTGACAACCAGGTCTGGGAGCAGGACAAGAACGAGGTGAAGGACCCCAACAAGGTGCTGAGAGCACGTTTCCTGCTCAAGTGGTCGAAGAACGCCGACGGAAGTCACAGGGCCAAGGCAAGGCTAGTTATCCAAGGATTTCGAGATCCAGACGCTGTTGCGGGGAAGCTGGCCAAATCCTCACCGACGATGACTAGACTGAGCAGAACCTTCATCGTGATGTTTGCGCGCATTCACGGCTGGATCCTGTTCACCGCGGATGTCAGCACCGCGTTCCTGCAGGGCAAGCGCTCGGATCGTGGGATATCCGTGCTGCTACCGGCGGAGGCGTGCAGGATGCTCGGCTACCAGCCGGGTACGCGGATGAAGCTGCTCAAGAGTATGTATGGCCTGAGCGACGCGCCGAGGCTTTGGTGGGAGGAAGCTACAGACCGCATGATTGCGCGTGGTTTCGTGGTTCACCCGCTGGACCCTTGCCTGTTCCTGAGCTACCGCCTGGACGCGACCAACTCGAAGGTATTCGACGGAGCGATCGGACTACACGTTGACGACATGCTCGGTGGCGGCAGCAACCAGGACGGCAAGGCATGCTTCTCAGCGCGCGTGAAGGAGCTCAAGAAGGTTTTCAACTTCAGGACGTGGGAGGACACCGAGAAGGGCACGCTGAATGTAGCAGGGGACGCCTCGATGGATTTCTGCGGGAACCAGCTCTCAAAGACGACGACAGGAGATTATCAGATGAGCTGCGAAGCCTACATCAAATCGCTCAAGCCGATCACCGTGACCAAGAACCGAGCGAGCGACCTGAAGCTGGCTATCACTGAAGGCGAGCGTCGACAGCTACGAGGATTGATGAGCAGCTTAGCGTGGCCCAGCAACCAGGCAGCGCCACACTTGCAGTGCAGTGTCAGCCTGGGCCAAGGTACGATCAACGAGGGCTCCACCGTGCAAGACCTGGTGGAGGCCAACAAGACGCTGCGGTTTGCCAAGGCCAACAGCGACGTGTGCCAGGTGTTCCCCAAGATATGTGATGACCCGGACGACGTGACGCTCATTTGCATGACGGACGCAGCGTGGGCAGTTCGCCGAGATGGGAGCTCGCAAGGAGGCTACCTCATCCTGGCTACTCACAGGCGCGTGCTCAGCGGCGAGACCGTCAAGTACGTGATCGTCGACTGGCGCTCGTGGAAGCTACCGAGGGTGAGCAGATCCTCACTGGCGAGCGAGGCCCAAGCTGCAGCTGGAGGCGTGGACGCGCTCGAGTACGTGAAGGTGCACTACAGCTTGATGCTCGACCCCACGCGGGATCCGAGGCTGAATGGCACCATGACGGTGCTGGGCAAGAGTGCGCTCGTGGTGGACGCGAAGGCTCTCTATGACGCCGCCCAGAAGCCCCACGTGCACAACTTCGATGACAAGCGGACAGGCATCGAGGTGCAGGTGCTCAAGGAGCGCATGACGGCGAGCGCAACGGGCTGGTACTGGGTCAGCTCGGAGCGCCAGTTTGCAGACGGCTTCACCAAGCTGGCAGCGCGACAGTTGTTGGCAGACCGACTCACAGCCTCAGGTTCGACGAGAAGTTAAAGGCCGCCAAGAAGAAGACCGCCAAGGACCGCCAGGCAGAGGCCAAGAGGTTCGCCATATCTAAGCCAAAGACCAGCGCGATGACGGCCCTGGCGACTATGACGTCTATGACGACAGCGGCGGCCAGCGAGGTGAAGATCTACGAGAGCGAGGCGGAGCAGGCCCTGGTGGAGTTCAAGTGGACCGAGAGCCATAGGATTGTGAACAGCATACCGCTCAGCACGTTCGTGAAAGGGCTTTTCAGCATGCTGGTGGCGATCGTGCTGCTGGGCTTCGTGTGCTGCGCAGTGCTCACGGCTGCAGGAACGGCGCGGCCGGTCCCGACATCTCCAGAGCCAGGCAGTGAGAAGGAGTTTGTACCGACACAGATCCCGAAGGAGAAGAAGGTGAAGTTGAGTACGGTCAAGTGGGACATTGGTTGCCAGGGACCAGTCAACTACACGAGTGTTGGGCGACCCGACGGACAGTATGGACAGTACAAACACGTGACGAATGGATTTCGGCGAGGCTGGGAGGTTACCCGTGAGCTGCATATTGTGCAGCAGAAGCCGCACCATGAGTGACGGTGCCCCGGCAAATTTTGATTTGCATCCTGTTCCAGTCTCGTGCCTTTTCTTTCCCCACTCTCTCAATGAAGCTATTTCAGCAGAGGTATGCGACTACTTTGTTTGGCGCAGTTTCTCTCGAGCAAGGCAGAGTTGGTGTCCGGACGCCAGTTTGGGCGGTCGAGCCGACGATAATGATCTGCGAGCTGCTGTGGTGTTCTTTTATTTTTCATGTAATTGAGGTGAGAGTTTTACACGTTTTCATTCCCTTTCTTACCAATGTGAATTGCACTCCGTACAATGTGTTTTCAGAGGTGTTTCTGACTAATATGTTAGAGCAAGCACTCTCCCCCCCAGCAGCGTGGCAGTATGTATAAAGCAGGCATGATAGAAAGGAGCAAGCACTGTTGCCGTTTGAGCTCGAGAGGCCTCTCGACTGACCAGAAACGCTATCATCACCCTCCCTGCACGCAGAGCGATTGTGGACGAGGGTGTTCGAGGAGAAGTTGGCAGGTTTCGGACTTCGATTCGACCACGATTGAAGACTTAGAGTGCTTCGACCGATTCACACCACTGGGACCTTCGGTGGAGCTCCCTATGGGGCCACGAAACGCTCTGCCCTGGGTGGGGGGAACCGCATGCGCCCCCCCCCCACTGGGACCTTCGGTGGAGCTCCCTATGGGGCTACGAAACATGTGAGAGGTGTGCCGAGAGCAGAGGCAAGGAGGGGGAGGAGGGAGGCAAGGAGGGGGAGGAGGGAGTGGGGGAGGAGGGAAGGAAAGAAGGAAGGAAGGAAGGAAGGAAGGAAGGAGGAACGCGGGGCACCATCTCTTCAAAACGAGGACCCAACACCACAGGGTGGTTGGAAAAAATAGTCCCCAGACTACTTTCTGACTATTTTTTGATATTCCCCATGTAGAGGGACCGGCCCGACTTAAACGTGGGGAGAGGTTGGCAGCGAGCGAGGTGCAATTTGTCACGGACACCCCCCCCACCGCGCCTCCCTCTCGACCGCGGCAGGGCCGTTCGCCCTCGCAGACCGCGGGCCTGCGCCCAGGTACAAGCGCAGCGCAAAACAAGGAGGAGGAGGAGGACGGAGACGTGGGCGACGAGGACGAGGGGGACGAGGACAACGAGGACGACGAGCAGGAGGGCGACGTCGACGACGAGGAAGACGACGACCCCTGACATCCGCCGAGATGCTTTTTCCAATGCGCGGCCTCCGAGGCCCCAGCCCTGTTCCCCACGGCTAGTTTCCCGCCCCGGATCCATTCTTGATAACCCCAGGGACTAAGAGAGGGCCTTGGAGACCGAAATCGAAGAAACGCCCAGGATCGAAAAAGTCGGATCGTCGGAGGAGGACGAGGAGGGCGGCCGAACGGCGCTTCGACGCCTGGGCCCGCGTAGCCGCCGCTAGGAAGCGGCGCCATCGCCGGCGCGTCCGCCCCGGTGAGGCTCATCACGAAGGCGACCGCGTCGCCTGCGGCCGGGCGGGGGTGATGGCGATGCGCGGCCGTCGACGCCGACGCCGACCACGACGACGCGACGAAGTCGCCCCTCGTCCTCGACCCGCGACCTTGCCCGCGTCGGCGACCTCCTCCTCCTCCTCCTCCTCCTCCTCCTCCTCCTCCTCCTCCTCCTCCTCCTCCTCCTCCTATCCTCCTCCTTCTCCTCCTCCTCCTCCTACATACATACGTACACGGCACCTACAGGCGGCGAGCCAATCAAAGATCGGGGCCCTCTCCCATCTGACGTAGGGCTCGATATGGAAGGTATATGAGAGGTGGCGCTCCCCAGGGGGGCACCCGAGAACACAGCGGCAGGGTGCTCAACCGAGAGGGCGGCACAAACAAATATCAGAGAACGATCCTGCGATCTGGGGCATGTGGCCCATAAAGGAGGTGCCTCGGCGATTGCTCAAGGACCCTCCAAGGTTTGGGAAAGGAAACCCCCTTGGGGTTGGGGCAACACACCATTACGCAGCATCCTTAATTGGGCAACCTCGTGGGTCGTACACGGGGCAACCAAATGAGTAGCACGACAAAACGTGAATGGCCCACAACGGTTACAGAACAGGATAGGGGCTATTGTCATGTGGATTTGCCTGCACAAAAGCCGTGCGACGGTACCAATGAGGCAGGCGGGCAGACGACAGAGGCGAGACACCTGGGAAGGGGCGTGCAGGGACCGCGCCTGCACCGCCATGGCTGCCTAGTCGAACGTCCGCACTCCACGCACTGCCAAATATCAAAGCCCAACACAAAATTGCGGAGTCCATGCCTTCCTCTGACTGTCTCTTTTCTTTGGGGGAGCCCTCGGGATCCGCTCCAGCTCGCCAAACACATCGCGAGCATGGCCCCAGAGCTCCAGGAGAGAAACCAAAACTTGCAATGAAAAGCAGCAAGCCAGAATGTACAGGCGGCGCCCACATGTTTGACGTCATTCCGTGAGACCTGACGTGTGGCAACTGCTCTGGCAACGGTATCCGCCCACCCGTTACCGAGGACCCGCCTATGCTCCTCCATCGTCCTGTCTGCTATGATCTGGTCTTGATGAGCTTTGATATTATGGATAACCCAGCCATGCATGCTCGTGTGACGATTTATCTGCATCCAGTGTCCAGCCTGAGATTTTCTACCGCCTCTGGACCGAAGCCAACATCTTAGCCAACATCTTGAACAACAACGTGTGGTGGCTCATCATATGATGGTACATGCAACTGTGCACAGGCATGTAGCAAACCATGCTCTGCTAGGTTGGCAGTGCAAGAAACGTACGGCGGCAAGACACCTCGCATGGCTCTGCGTAGATCACAATTTTCTGTAACTTCAGCCGCGCACAACCCCCCCCCCTCGCGAGGAAGGTGGTGGCGGGGTGGACAACAGAGCCATTGATAGAGATGTCCATCCCTGGGGTATCAAGAACAAACTGACAAATCTCTCCCCCCTGTCCAAGCACTCAACTTCATCAGCGCTAGGAAAGGGGGGGTTTTCCAATAGGGGAACTGGAAGCCAAAGGCCGCAGAAAAGGGGGTCCACGGGCTCAGCCTCAAAGAACGCTTCAACGAGCTCAGAATCCAGCTCTTGGCAACGAGGCTCTCCGAATGGACACCCCCAGACCCTATGGAAGGTGGTACCGGGCGCTCCGCAATGCTGGCACTTGGGCAAAATTTGTTATCCTCTCTGGTGGAGGACCGTGCCCATGCAGTAGTACCCCGTAGAAACTTAACGCAGGACCTGCTGGCCTTCAAACGTATGTTTGGGTGAGTTCCAGGCCCTGCTGACAGGATGTGTCCACAAGCCTCTCAAGCGGATCTGATCGGCCCTGGGGGAAAGAACCGCCTGAAGCTTGCAACGCACAACTCTATGTAACTGCTGGTGCTGCTGCTGTTGCTGCTGCAAATCCTGCCCAAAGAGTGCTTGAAGCTAGGCAGAGGGAACAAACGTGAATTTGCAAACAATGCCCCCTCTCGTTCGCACACCTTTTGGGCTCAAGAACTCCCATCCAGCTTTCCTGCACCAAAACAGCATATCGTGGATGGGGCTAGACGCGACTCTGTGCCAGAGGCAATGGTGGGATGTTTTATGGAATTCCTTTTGCGCCAGCGGAAAGGCTTCCGCAACTCGCGGGCAAATAACTTGTCCTTTGCCCACAGCTGGGCATCGGTACCTGACCACCACTCAGCACTGTATCTGCGGAGGGTGGCACCAGCGTGCAAAACAGCAAGGTCCTTAGCAGGTGCAAGGCACCAGCCGAGGTCAATGCTGGCGCCCGCGCCCCTGGAGGCCAGTGTTTTTGTTGCCGTCTGGAGGCGAAGGGCGCAGATCTCTTTCGAAGTGTGTCCTCGGACTTCCTTCCCATACGTGAGACTGGACTTGATGCCACAGACAAAAATATGTTCTTTGCTGGTTGTCGTTTTTCTCATCCGCCTGATCAGAGGGAACCTCGTGAGGCCTTGCTTCCAACGAGCCCTGGGTTTGGCCTTGGCCCTTCTGGCGGCGGGGAAACGCCCCTTGTCGTCCTCGTACTCCTCTTTCGTCCTCGTCATCGTCGTCGCCGTCCTCCTCCTCCTCGTCCTCCTCCTCCGTTTTCTCCTCATCCTCTTCCTCTTCCTCCTCCTCCTCCTCCTCCTCCTCCTCCTCCTCCTCCTCCTCCTCCTCCTCCTCCTCCTCCTCCTCCTCCCTCCTCCTCCTCCTCCTCCTCCTCCTCCTCCTTCCTCCTCTCCTCCTCCTCCTCCTCCTCCTCCTCCCCCCCTCCTCCTCCTCCTCCTCCCCTCCTCCTCCTCCTCCTCCTCCTCCCCTCATCCCTCCTCCCTCCTCCTCCTCCTCCTCCTCCTCCTCCTCCTCCTCCTCCTCCTCCTCTCCTCCTCCTCCTCTCCTCCTCCTCCTCCCTCTCCTCCTTCCTCCTCCCTCCTCCTCCTCCTCCTCCTCCTCCTCCTCTTCCTCCTCCTCCTCCTCCTCTCCTCCTCCTCCTCCTCCTCCTCCTCCTCCTCCTCCTCCTCCTCCTCCTCCTCCTCCTCCTCCCCTCCTCCTCCTCCTCCTCCTCCTCCTCCGCTCCCCTCCTCCTCCTCCTCCTCCTCCTCCTCCTCCTCCTCCCCTCTCCCTCCTCCTCCTCCTCCTCCTCCTCCTCCTCCTCCTCCTCCTCCTCCTCCTCCTCCTCCTCCTCCTCCTCCTCCTCCTCCTCCTCCTCCTCCTCCTCCTCCTCCTCCTCCTCCTCCTCCTCCTCCTCCTCCCTCCTCCTCCTCCTCCTCCTCCTCCTCCTCCTCCTCTCCTCCTCCTCCTCTCCTCCTCCTCCTCTCCTCCTCCTCCTCCTCCTCCTCCTCCTCCTCCTCATCCTCCCCCTCCTCCTCCTCCTCCTCCTCCTCCTCCTCCTCCTCCTCATCCTCCTCCTCCTCCTCCTCCTCCTCCTCCTCCTCCTCCTCCTCCTCCCCCCTCCTCCTCCTCCTCCTCCTCCTCCTCCTCCTCCTCCCCTTCATGGTTCCCCTGCCCCCTCGTTTTCCCCTCTTCTTTGGCCCCCATGCCTCTTACTCCTTGTTTATCTCGATCGCGCTGGTCCTAGCGTTTCGACGGGTGACGTTGCGTTCCAACTTCGCCTCCCCGACCACCCACCTCGCTGATCAGCGCCAGGGCCACCCGACCCTGCCCGCCATTCTCGCACACGCTGACTACAATCATTGAGCTGACCACGTCGGCCCCACATCTCGATGAGCAGCGACGGAGCCTGCTGCTGGTGATCGCCGCTCTCGCGCTCGCCAGTCCCAACGCTGTGGTCGGACGTCGCAGAGCTCCGAACAAGGGGACGCGAACGGCGCTGCCCGATGCTGCTGTCGGCCCCGAGGCTGTGCCTCTCGGGTGCTAACGTCGCCCCCGAAGGTACAACGCAACGGGTGGGCTCTCTGGCTCGGACCAGGGCGCAGCTTAAGGGAGGATGGGAAGGTCCTCCTCCTCCTCGTCCTCCGCGTCCTCCGCGTCCTCCTCCTCCTCCTCCTCCTCCTCCTCCTCCTCCTCCTCCTCCTCCTCCTCCTCCTCCTTCTCCTCCTCCTCCTCCTCACTCTCCTACCTATAGTAGCGATGGTGGACTACCAGCTCGTCAGCAGCCAGCACCCGCGTCAAGACAGGCGGCCTTCTCGCAGGCGCCGGCACCAGCGTCACGCTGCTGCTGACGGTGCAGGGCCTTCTCGCACGCGACGATGCCAGAGCTGCTGCCGATGTTGGCGTTGGGCCCCAACACCTCTCGCTGAGCAGCCCCAAGACTAGCTGCCACTGCTCGCGCTCCTCGCACGTCCTGACTTTGGCGTTTCCGCTGAACGTCGCAGAGCCCCGTAGTGTTCGCCAAGACTGTTCATGCAGCGGCCGGCGCATAGGCTGGGCCTCGCAGGAGAGCACCTTTGCTCGGATCAGATAGCATCCAACACCAAGGGTTAAGACAACTGGGTTTCTCGCAAGCGCTGGTCCCAAGGCTACGGATGTGGCCGTCGAGCTCCAGCTTCGCCTCCCACATTGGGCTTGGCAGCGCCAAAGCCTTTTGCCTCTGCACGCCCTTCTCACACGCGCTGGTCCCAGTATTGCACTGTTGATGGCGTCAGGCTCTATGCTCGCATTACGCACCTCGCTGAGCTACGAAAGGGCCTGCAGCAATGGCCCGCCCTCCTCGCACGCGCTGATCCCAGCGTTGAAGGTTGCGATGCCCACCCAGCTCCAGAATCGCCATCCCAAATCCCCTGAGTAACGATAACGCACGCTGCCAACGAAACGCTCTCTCGCAAGGGCTTGTCCCTGCGTCGAACCTCATAGCGCCCGGTTCTAACCTCGCCTCCCGCATGTCGTAAAGTAACGACAACGCCTGCTACCACGTCGCGCCTCTTTCGCCGGAGCTGACCGCAATGCTGCGACTGACGAAGTTCGCTCCAGCTTCGCCATTGACAACTCGCCGAACAGCGACAACGCCTACTGCCAGCGCCGGCTCTTCTCGCACGCACTCTCATCTGACTGTAGCTTCGCTACCCTCGGGTTCCCCAGCAGCGATAACGCCTGCCGCCACTGCCCAACACTTTTTGCAGGCGCTAATCCCAGCGCTGCAACTGATGACAATGGGTGGCAACTTCGGCCTCCACATGTCGCTGAGCAGCTGTAGCGCCTGCTGCCACCGCCCGCGCCCCATTAGCCTAGCCAACGACATTAAGCGGCAGCTTAGCTTGAAACAGCTCGCCGAACAGAGACAGTTAGCGCGGCCATTGCGTGCCCTTTGCACACATGCCGACCCCGCTGCTGTAACCGAACACGTCTGGCTCCAGCGTTACCTCGAGAAACTCGCGTAGCAAAGTCAGCGCCTCCTGCAAACACTCGCTTTTTTTTCCGCAGGTTCCGATCCCAAGGTTGCAGATGATCACGTCTGGCTCCAGCTTCGCCTCCCACATCTCCCTTTAAACGGCAGCGCCTGCTGCCAATGCACGCCTTTCTCGCACGCGATGATCACGCCGTTGCAGCTGATGTCATTGGGCTCCAGCCTCGCCTTCCGCAGCTTGCCGAGCAGCGATAAGGCACGCTGCCACTGCTCGTCTTGCACGCAGGCGCTGATCCTGGCACTGTAGCTGCTAACGTCTCGCTCGAGCCTCGCCCCCACATCTCACTAAGCAGCGACAGCGCGTGCTGCCACTGCGCTTCCTCCTCGCAAGCGCTGGTCCCGTCGCTGTAGCTGATCACGTCCGGATCCAGCAGCATCTCCCGTAGCTCGCCGACCAACCACAGTGCCTGCTGCCACTGCCCGCCTATCTCGTACGTGCTGAACACGGCGCTGTAGCTGACCGCCTTAGGCTCCTGGCTCGCTCCCCGCGACTGATCGAGCGGCGACACAGTCTCCCCCCACTGCCCCCCTCTCTTGCACGCGATGATCACATCACTGCAGCTGGTGATGTTGGGCTCGAGCCAAACCCCATGACCCCTGAGCAGCGACAGCGCCGCCAGCAACTGCCTATCCCTCACGCGCGGGCAAATCCCATCATTGTAGCTGTCCACGTCGGCTCCGCCCTCCCCTCCGCCATTCCCCTGAGCAGCGGCAGTGCACACTGCCACCGCGCGCACCTCCCACGCACGCTGGTAGCCACGCTGTGGAGGGTGACTGGAAGGTCTTGCGGAGCAACGCGAGCGCTGCGATCCACCGCTCGGTACTCTCACACGCGCAAGCGGCCGCTCTGAAGGAAGAAGCGCCCGACAGGGCCGAGGCTGCGCCACGGCCAAGAGGACCTGCACCGTGGGCCAGCGCGCACATTCCAGTTAGCCGACCTTAAGCGAATCTTGAGCCAGCTACTGAACATCCTCCTCCTCCTCCTCCTCCTCCTCCTCCTCCTCCTCCTCCTCCTCCTCCTCCTCCTCCTCCTCCTCCTCCTCCTGATCCCTCCTGCATCCCTCCCTACTCACCCCTCCTCACCGCGATCCTTTTGCGAAGGCGCTGCCTTTGCAAAGGCAGTGGCCCGTCAACATGCAATGGGCGGGGTGGGGGAAGTCGACGTAGAGGTTTCACAGGACCTGGTGCATGGCACGAGTTAACTCTGAGAGTCCTGCAAATGTGCGGGAGCTCACCCAGGCGAGGGTCTCGCCTATGTGCACCCCATGCGCCGGGCGTGCAGGGCAACCTCGAGCACCTGCTGGCGCAACGCGCCGCTAGCCAGGGCCTCTGTGACTACCTACCAGACCACCCCAACCCAACCCGATGACCCGAATTTCGGGTTGGGGGGGGTATGGGCTCCATATGTGTTTTTTCGATGTGCCCGGACCCCCCCCACTAGAAATCGAGGGTAAATCTGAGCCTTCGGGTTGGGTTGGGGTGGTTTGGTGGGTGGTGACTCTGTGGCGCCATCTGCGAGCGCTGGACCCTCGGGCCGGACACCGTGGCAGCGCGGGTGCTGCGCGACGCAGACGCCCTCGGCGAACTCGCCACAGAGGTCCGGAACCTGGGGGCGGGAGCGCGGGCCGAGCGGCGTGACCGCGGCAAGGCAGGACCGCGCAGAAGGAAGAGCCGCCCGCGGCAACGGCCTGCGGGCCCCTCCCCGGCCAGAGGGTCCCTCCCCGGCCTGCGGGCCCCTCCGCAAATCTGCGGGCCCCTCCTTGGGCTGCGGGCCCCTCCCCAGCCTGCGGGCCCCCCTGCGCGCTCGCCCCGATCCCCAGATTCTTCCCCTTCAGGCTGCGGCCTGCCCCGCAGGGCAAGTCCTAGGGGATGGCGCCCCCACCCCGACGCCGATGGTCTATAGGCCCTGCGGGGTGTTGGCACATGGCGCAGGGTGGCCGCCACGCCGCGGGGCAAAAACATTCACGGATAGCTCAACGGATAGCTGCTTCCTCCTTCCTCGCTACTCCCTCGTCTCCATCCCACTTCCCCTTCCCATTCCCCGATGTCCTTGCCCCCATCTGGCACGCCCGCAGATCGTCCCTGACTGACTAGGAGGTCCAACAAAGGAGGGGAGATGACGAGGAAATCATATCCCGCGCATGCTGGGCATGAAGAGGGGAGAAGCGAGAAAGATGCCCGCCTCACTTCTCCCTTCTTTCTCCTCCCCCCCCTCCTCGCTCCTGCTCCCCCCTCTCCGGATGGTCAGCAGGCCCCTCACCTCCCGCGGAAGCAGCACGCGAAAGGCAGGCTGTGCTTTCCACCCGCGCAGCTATTCTGCTGTCGGCCTACGCGTTCCTCTTATCGTTCGCGGCGCAGCGACGAGGAAGATCGGGTGTTGCTAGAAGTGCCCCTGGCCCCGAGGTGCCCCCAGGAATCTCTGGGTGACCCAGACGGCCTCCAGAGCACCCCTCACAAGGCCCAGGAGGGCCCCAGGGGCTCCAAAATGAAGCGAAATGCTGGGGGCACCTTGGGCCAAGTGCACCTCCTCAACACCCGAGAAGAGGTGGCGGCAGAGGAACAGGCAGCAGCCAACCGAACAAGGACGCAGAGACCACCAAAGCTGGTCATCCCCGCGGGGAGCCACCGCCTTAGCGAGGCCGACCCGCGCCCTGCGCCACCAGTCCACGGCCGCCCAGGACCCGACTGGGCTCCCTCGCCGCACCGCGCGCGCCCTGCACCACAGAAGCTACTTACCTACTCCACATCGTTCAGGAAGCTCTTCTTCTTACGGTTGTGCCACTTGATGCGCTCCTGCGCCAGAGTGATGGGGAGAAGGAGGAGGATGGGGAGGAGAGGAGGAGGAGGAGGAGGAGGAGGAGGAGGAGGAGGAGGAGGAGCAGGAGGAGGAGGAGGAGCGCCCGCGAAGGGCGACAGCGGGGCCACGAAGGGCGTGCATATGGGGCCGCGACGGGCGCGAACGAGCGGGGGCCACGAAGGGCAGACATGTACGGGGCCAGAAAAAGCAGCAGCGGGGCCAGTGAGAACAGCAAACGGACCACGAAGGGGGCCACGAAGGGCGACAGCGGGGCCACGGAGGGCATGCGTATGGAACTATTAAGGGCACGAACGAGCGGGGGCTACGAAGGGCATATAATGCGGGGCCACAGAGGGCAGCGACGGGGCCGCTGAGGGTAGCACTGGGGCCACGAAGGGCAGCGAGGGGGCCACAAAGGGCGACAGCGGGGCCACGGAGGGCATGCAGATGGGGCCACGACGGGCGCGAGCGAGCGGGGCCACGACCACGAAGAACATGCGCATATGGGACCACAAAGGGCGACAGCGAGGCCACTGAGGGCAGCAAAGGGGCCGCGAATGGCAGCGACAGGGCCACGAAGGGCGACAGCGGGGCCACGAAGGGCACGCATATGGGGCCACGACGGGCGCGTGCGAGCGGGGGCCACGAAGGGCATATAATGCGGGGCCACAGAGGGCGGCGACGGGGCCTCTGAGGGCAGCACTGGGGCCACGAAAGGCAGCGAGCGAAGGCGACCGGGGAACCGGTACGGGCAACGAGGGGCATCGAAGGCGGGCGCAGGGCAGCGAGCGGCGACTGCAATCCCTGACGGACTGGTCGGGCGGACAGGCCAGGCCCCGACGGGCGGGTCGAGCGGGCGGGTCGTTGAAGCGTGAATCCTGCTTGGATCGCCAGGAAGTATTCAGCGGTAGCGCGACTCCCAAGTAAATCGTGAGGAGGTCCAAAGCGAGAACGCAATTCCTGAGTGTCGAGGAGCGGCATCAAGATAAATCGTGAAGAAGTCTCAAGCGAGAGCGCGATTCCTGAGTAAGTCGCAAGGAAATACCAAGCGAAAGCCTGATGTCTCAATACATTGCAAGGAAATATCAGGCGGGAGCTGTTGATGTTGTCGTTAGGGGGACAGGGGCGCAGTTTGACGCTCAATACTTTCCCTGATACAAAAGGGTGCGAGCCCCGGGAAAGGCACTTCAATCGAAAAAACCATGTGCACCGGGAGAGGGATATCAGCACTACTCATTATTTAGACATGAGAACTCAACAACAATCATATTAAGACTGTTCGCTCTTATCCGCGCACGTGCCATTCAGCGCGTACACCCCAAACCATCGATACCCGCCCTCTTCGTCTTCGATCGCACCCCCTTAGGGGTAGATTTCTCTTACCTGCAACGTGTATTTCGTGCAGCCCCTAACGCAGGGGAAGAGAGGACGGATGGAGGGAACGGAACATGGGCAGGCGGGTTGCTGAAGCGTGACTCCTGGTGAATCGCGAGGAAGTCTCCAGCGATAGCGCGATGCCCAAATCAATCGCGAGGAAATCCACAGCGAGAGCGTGATTCCTGAGAGTCGAGGGCGCGGCGTCTTGAAAAAATACCAGGAAGTCCCACGCGAGAGCGCGATTCCTGTATTGATTGTGAGGAAGTCACGCGCGAGAGCGCCACTTGGAAATACATTGTGTTGAAAAATCAGGCGGGAACCGTTGTTGTTGTAACTCGGAGGCCAGGGGCCCAGTTCGGTTACCCTGCACCTTACCTTGTAAAAACAAGGAGCGAGCCCTGGGACGAGCACTTTAATTGAAAAGTGCAATATACATCGGAGGAGAGATCAACAGTAAGCATTCTTTCGGAATGATAATTCAGCAACCACAATCAGTTTAAGACTGTTCACAACTAACTGCTCGCGTGCCATTCAACACGTATGTCCCAAGCCCTCGATACCCGCCCTGTTCGTCTTCGGTCGTGCTACCTTAGGGGTAGACCTTTCTTATCTGCAACGCGTATTTCGTGCAGGAGAACAGACTGCGGATGGAAGGAAGGGACAAGGGGGAGGAGGATGGAGCACCAGAGAGAATAGCATGAGAGGGGCTAGGAGCAGAAAGCACGTGGCAGAACCAGACGGACAGATCGGGCGGGTAGACCCTATCAAACGGGTCGGGAAGGCGGGCCCAGGCAGCCAGGTCGAGCAGGCGGGTTGCTGAAGCGTGCGTCTTGCATGAAACGCGAGGAAGTCTCAAGCAGCGCGATTCCCGATGAAATCGTGAAACATCTACAGCGAGAGCGTGTTCCCTGAGCGTCGAGGGCGCGGCGTCTGAATTCGCCGGCCCAACGGGCCAGAGGCGTGCTAAGATCTCCGGTAACTGCTAAATAATACTTCTACTTCGCGCGCGCGGGGTGGCCCCTGGGGGTCCCCGGACGAAAAGTACCCCGGGTGATCCCCGGCAGGGTCGGATCAGAGATGGTTTTCCTCCTGGGCGCCGCCCCCGTGGCCCTCCAGAGAGCCCCAAGAAGGGCCACGAGGCCGCCAAGAGCCCTCCAAGATGGTTCAAGAGTGCTCCGAGATGCCACACGATCGTTCCAAGACGCCCAAGATGGCCCCCAGACGCCCCAAGAGGCCTCCAAGAGCACTCCCCAGAGGGCCCCAAGAGGCAAAATTCATTACTTTTCCTTAGGTTTTGGGCAGATTTTGGCGTGTCCATCTTTTCGGCTTCCCGACGCCCCAAGACGGCCCAAGAGGCCCCCAAGATCGCCCCAAGAGGGCCCAAGAAGCTCCCAAGAAGGCCCCAAGATGGCCCAAGAGGGCTCCAAGACGGCCCCAGAGGCATCCAAGACGGCCCAAGAGGGGCCCAAGAGGGCCCCAAGCGATGCCCCAAAGGGGGAACACAAAACAAAACTTCGAGCCCTCGGCCTTAAGAAGCCCCCAGGAGGCCTCAAGAGGCCCCTGAGAGGCCCCAAAAGCCCCCATGGGCCGGCGGAATGAGCGAAGCGATTCAATAAGTTGCGATGAAGTCTCACGCGAGAACGCGGTTCATGTATAAATTGTGAGGAAGTCCCGCGCGAGAGCGCAAATTGGGAATCAATTGTGAGGGAATATTCGGCGAGAGCCGCCGTTGTTGTAAACCTGGGGCTAAGGGCACAATTTGGTGACCTCACACTGTTCCTTGAAAACTGTTCACAACCATCCTGTGGTGCTGGGTCCTCGTTTTGAAGAGACAGGTGCCCGCGTCCCTCCTCCACCTCCTCTCCTGCTCCACCTTCTCCCTCCTCCTCTTTCTGTGGCTCCATAGGGAGTTCCACCGAAGGCCCCAGTGGCGAAGTTCGCATGCGGTTCCACCCCAAAATGAATACACACCCTCACACGCTTCGTGGCCCCATAGGGAGCTCTACCGAAGGCCCCAGTGGCAAAGTTTGCATGCGGTTCCACCCCCATTTTGACACACCCCTCGCACGTTTCGTGGCCCTATAGGGAGTTTCACCGAAGGCCCCAGTGGCAAAGTTCGCATGCGGTTCCACCCCCATGTTGGCACACCCCTCGCACTCTTCGTGGTCCCATAGGGAGCTCCTCCGAAGGCCCCAGTGGCAAAGTTCGCATGCGGTTCCACCCCAAATATAATACACACCCATCACACGTTTCGTGGCCCCATAGGGAGCTCCACCGAAGGCCCCAGTGGCAAAGTTCGCATGCGGTTCCACCCCCATTTTGGCACACCCCTCACATGGTTCGTGACCCCATGGGGAGCTCCACCGAAGGCCCCAGTGGCAAACTTCGCATGCGGTTCCACCCCCATTTTGGCACACCCCTCACACGGTTCGTGGCCCCGTAGGGAGTTCCACCGAAGACGATGACACAAATGCGGCACCCATAACTGCATATGGTCGGGTCCTTCGCCAGGCGAATGTTAACAAAAAAAACGGTGCGAGCCCCGGACGAGGAGCACTTCACTTACATAACCACAATGGTTACCAGAAGGGGGATCAAGGGGGATCAACAATACATATTCTTCAGAAATGCTACCTCAACAACACAATCAACAACGACGGTAGGACCCCACGAGAATCCTCTCGGCTAATCTGGAAATCCGCCGACCCCTTGTGGGTCTCTAGGCGTGTGAGATAGTTCCCCCCCCATATTCCCCCCCCAAGGACCCCAAACCAAAGATTCGACCCGCCCCCCGCGCCGACGACGAGCGCGCCACAGGGCTTTTCTGGCCCCAAAAGGGGCTCAAGACGAGCCAAGAAGGCCTCAAGACGCTTCCAAGACGGCTCACGAGGGCCCCGACACGCCATCCGAGCGCTCCAAGACGCCCAAGATGGCCCCAAGACGAGCCAAGACGTCTCCAAGACAGCCCAAGAGGTCTCCAAGAGCAGTCTTCAAAAGGGTCGAAGAGCCGAAAATCGTCAATTTCCTATAGGAAAACGTACATGTTCATCATATTTGACTTGTTGGCCTTCACGGCGTTGAAGACGGTCCAAGAGCACTTCAAGACCGCCCCAAGACGGCCCAAGAGGCCCCACAGAGGCGCCCAAGTCGGCCCAAGAGGGCGCCAAGACAGTCCAAGAGGCTCCAAAGACGGCCCAAAAGGGCCCCAAGACGGCCCCAAGAGGGGCCCAAGAAGGGGAGCCCGAACCGACAATCTGGGCCTTCCGCCCCAAGACGGCCGCAGAAGGCCCCAAGAGGCCCCAAGAGACCCCCAAGACGCCCCCAAGAGGCCCCCCAAAAAAACCAAGAGGCACCAACACGGCCCCAAAACGGCCCCCAAGAGACTTCGAAACTGCCTCCAAGAGTCCCGCGAGAAGCCCCGCAAGAGATCCCAGAGATCCCAGCGAGCAGAGCGGACGGAACAAACAGAGCGGACAGAGCGGACAAAGCGAACGCAGCGGACAGAGCGGACAGAGCGGACTGAGCGGACAGAACGGACAGAGCGTGCAGAGCGGACAACAGGACAGACCAGGCAGAGCGGACGGAGCGGACGGAGTGGAGAGAGCGGACAGAGCGGACAGAGCGGATAGAGCCGACAGAGCGGACAGAGCGGACGGAACGGACAAAGCCGGCAGAGCCGACAGAGCCGACGGAGCCGACAAAGCGAACAGAGCGCACAGAGCGGAAAAAGCGCACAGAGCGGACAGGGCGGACAGAGCGGACTGAGCGGACAGAGCGGACGGAACGGACAGAGCGAACAAAGCGCACAGAGCGGAAAGAACGGACAGACCGTACGGAGCGGACAGAGCGGACAGAACGGACAGAGCGGACTGAGCGAACAGAGCGGACGGAGCGGACAAAGCGATAGAGCGGACAGAGCGGACAAGGCCGACAGAACGGACAGAGCGGCCAAGGAGACCCCGGGAAAGGCACGGGAGTCCTGGGAGGGTCCCGGGGAGTGTCCCAGGGATAATGTAATTGTTATTCGACTGCCACCAAGCCCTGCTCCTCCTCCTCCTCCTTCTCCTCTTCCTCCTCCTCACGACCACACGCTGCACGCAACATTGCAGGAGAATGGTGCCGACACTGCATGCGACCCCAGGGAAACCACAACGCTTTTCGAACAAAGGGGTCGGCGGATGTGGCGTACGCCTATAGAATAACCCTCATCGTCGTCCTCGTGATGTTTTGCGTCATCTTCCGCCTCGCCACTTACACACTTACAGGGTTCCGATGACCCGCCTCGAACTTCGAACACGAGCTGCGGGCCCCATAGGGAGGAGGGCTCCCGCCCGAGACTTCCGCTCAATTCACTCACAGACGAGGCTCCTGCCTGATACTTCCTCCAGATTCAGGGCTCAGGGGCCCAAAAGTGACGACAGGTACAGGTTTGAGGATGGCCCACTTCGGATCACAAACACGAGCTGCGGGCCCCATAGGGAAGGGGCTTTCGCCCGAGATTTCCCCGCAATTCACTCACAAACGAGGCTCACGCCTGAAACTTCGTCCACACTCAGGCCTCAGGGGCCCAAACATGACGACAGTTGCATGTTTGAGGATGGCCCGCTCGGATTACAGACCTGAGCTGCGGGCCCCTTAGAGGGGGGGGGGGGCCCGCCTGAGACTTCCTCGCAATTCACTCACAGACGAGGCTCCCGCCCGATACTTCCTCCATATTCAAACCTCAGGAGCCCAAAAGTGTAGACAGTTACATCGTTCCGATGCGATGACCCGTCTCGGATTTCGACCATGAGCTGCGGGCCCCAGAAGGCGGAGGCTCCCACCTGAGACGCCCTCGCAATTCACTCACGGACGAGGCTCCCGCCGAAGCCTTCCCCCATATTCAAGCCTCAGGGGCCCATAGGTGACGACAGGTACAAGTTTGAGGATGACCCGCCTCGGATTACAAACATGACCCGCGGGCCCCATAAGAGAAGGGCTTCCGCATGAGATTTCCTCGCAATTCACTTACAGACATGCCTCCCGCATGGTACGTCCCCCATTTTCAGGCCTCAGGGGCCCAAACATGACGACAGTTGCATGTTTGAGGATGACCCGCTCGGATTACAGACCTGAGCTGCGGGCCCCATAGAGGGGGGGGGTCCCGCCTGAGACTTCCTCGCAATTCACTCACAGACGAGGCTCCCGCCCGATACTTCCTCCATATTCAAACCTCAGGAGCCCAGAAGTGTAGACAGTTACATCGTTCCGATGCGATGACCCGCCTCGGAGTTCGACCATGAGCTGCGGGCCCCAGAAGGCGGAGGCTCCCACCTGAGACGCCCTCGCAATTCACTCACAGACGAGGCTCCCGCCGAGACTTCCCCCATCTTCAGGCCTCAGGGGCCCACAGGTGACGACAGGTACAAGTTTGAGGAGGACCCGCCTCGGATTGCAAACATGATCCGCGGGTCCCATAAGAGAAGGGCTCCCGCCCGAGCCTTCCGCTCAATTCACTCACAGACGAGGCTCCTGCCTGATACTTCCTCCAGATTCAGGGCTCAGGGGCCCGAAGTGACGACAGTTACAGGTTTGAGGATGGCCCACTTCGGATTACAGACCTGAGCTGCGGGCCCCATAGAGGGGGGGGGTCCCGCCCGAGACGCCCTCACAATTCACTCACAGACGAGGCTCCCGCCCGATACTTCCTCCATATTCAAACCTCAGGAGCCCAAAAGTGTAGACAGTTACGTCGTTCCGATGCGATGACCCGCCCCGGAGTTCGACCATGAGCTGCGGGCCCCAGAAGGCGGAGGCCCCCACCCGAGACGCCCTCGCAGTTCACTCACAGACGAGGCTCCCGCCGAAGCCTTCCCCCAGATTCAAGCCTCAGGGGCCCACAGGTGACGACAGGGACAGGTTTGAGGAGGACCCGCCTCGGATTGCAAACATGATCCGCGGGCCCCATAAGAGAGGGGCTCCCGCATGAGATTTCCTCGCAATCCACTTACAGGACATGGCTCCCGCCTGATACGTCCCCCATATTCAGGCCTCGGGGGCCCAAACATGACGACAGTTGCATGTTTGAGGATGACCTGCTCGGAGTACAAACATGAGCTGCGGGCCTCAGAGGGGGGGGGGTCCCGCCTGAGACTTCCTCGCAATTCACTCACAGACGAGGCTCCCGCCCGATACTTCCTCCATATTCAAACCTCAGGAGCCCAAAAGTGTAGACAGTTACATCGTTCCGATGGCCAGCTCGGATTACAAACATGAAGTACGGGCCCCATAGGGAGGGGGTTCCCGCCTGAGACTTCCTCGCAGTTCACTCACTGACGAGGCTCCCGCCCGAGACGACGCACAGGCAAGTGATGATGATGATGATGATGATGAGAGGAGGAGGAGGATTATGATGATATGAATGATGATGGCGAGGATGAGGCAAATGGTGATGATGGTGTGTGAATGATTGAGTGCGTGAGAGAGCCACTCAGGGGAAGTGAGTGAGCGAGTGGGGGAGCGAGTAAGTTATGCGTGAATGAGAGTGATCGGTTGAGGGTGTGATGGTGATGTGAGTGTGTGGGTGCGTAAGTGAGAAGAGGCCACAGAGACCGTCATCAAGAGAGACCGTCATGACGGTCTGTCTCGCAGGGTGAGTGAGTAAGTTATGAGTGACTGAGGGTGGTCGAGTGTGTGAGTGAGTGAGTGGACGATGGTGAAGCTTGATGGTACTGATGGTATAGTGGTAGTGATGCTGATTAGGATGGTGATTGATGGTGATGATGTTGTTCCCAACCGCGCGAGCTCGAGCTCGCGAAACCCGCATGTAAATGAATTGCACGGGATGGACGCGCACGACTGGGGCGAGGCCAGCACTGTAGCGTGACTCTCCGTGACAAGGGACCCTGCGCACGACTGGCGCGCCGCCCACTCTTCCACGTGACTCTTCGCGGCAGGGGACCCTGCCAGATCTGAAGGCCACGGCTGAAAAGTCCTTGAGGGTTTTTCCCCCTCGCAAAACCCGCATGTAAATGAATTGCACGTGATGGACGCGCACGACTGGCGCGACGCCCGCACTGTAGCGTGACTCTCCGTGACAAGGGACCCTGCGCACGACTGGCGCGCCGCCCACTCTTCCACGTGACTCTTCGCGGCAGGGGACCCTGCCAGATCTGAAGGCCACGGCTGAAAAGTCCTTGAGGGTTTTTCCCCCTCGCAAAACCCGCATGTAAATGAATTGCACGTGATGGACGCGCACGACTGGCGCGACGCCCGCACTGTAGCGTGACTCTCCGTGACAAGGGACCCTGCGCACGACTGGCGCGCCGCCCACTCTTCCACGTGACTCTTCGCGGCAGGGGACCCTGCCAGATCTGAAGGCCACGGCTGAAAAGTCCTTGAGGGTGGAGGACATAGGGGACGGTGAAGACACGCATGGATCGAATGAGGCTCCAGTGCACACAGGAGGAAAAGACGAGGCCAGCCACCGCAGCTACCTCGGCGGCGAGTAGGAGAAGATTGTGCGGGAGCCGAGCAGCCTCGCCGGCACGTCCTTTGGCCCGCGAGGGCGTCGACTCCCGACAACGCGGTCGCCACTGGTGGCCACATAGAGTTGAGAAGAGCGGATTTCAAGCAGAAACCGCGCCGCCTCTAAAACAAAGCGCAGAAGGCTTCTTAGGCTGGCTGCTCGCCTCATCGATTGCCCCTCTTAGTTCCTTGACTTCTGATCTCAGCTCTTCGAGCCTCTCCTCGATCCTTGAAACGTTCAGTGCGTCGAGCCTGGTGCTGACTTTCTCGAGCAAGCCTCTCATCTCCTGCATGCTCTCGGCGGCCTGCCTTGTCTCAGTGGATGCTTCCCTTGCCTCCCAAGAGGCCCTTTTGGATATACGCCGCAACCAAGCGGACGAAGCGGTAATCCTGGAGTACCTCGAGGGCGGCTCCCCCGCGTGCGCGGCGGGCAGGTCCTCCTCGCCCTCCTGGTACATCTCGTCCAGCGACTCCTCTGAAACGACGATCCAGAAGCCCTCGTGTTTTTTGCCCTCTCTCTCTACGCAGGCGTGGCTGAATCTCTCGAAGTAGGTCAGGCTGAAGATGCCCCCGCACCTGTCGAAGATTCCGCAGCACACCTTCCTCCAGAAATGGCGCTGGACCAGAAGCCTGCTGCTTGAGTTCATCTGGAAAGTGCCCTTGAGGTGGCAATCGTGCTGGAGGGCATCCTGGTAGACCGCCCCGAGCAGACTAACGTACAAGTTCAGAGCTATAATCGGAAAAAAGAGGCCGCAGGCGAGAGTAAAAAACTTCAAGGCCCAGTGAAAGGATGCAGCCTGGTCGTTCGCCACGTCAATAATCAGCTGATCTGTTCCGTTGACCTTCTGACGCACACCTTCTAAATCTTTGTCGTCAAAATCGGCAAGGAAATCCAGGCGGAATGTCCGCACGAAGGCGGCGAGCCACTCCAAAAAAGGGCCGTTGGTTTTGTCTGCTGTTGGTTCATTGATTGGTAATGCGTAGTACGCCATCGTAGTCCCCGCGGCCGTCAGGACGAGGTAGGCTAAAAAAAATAGCGACTGGCGGCTGGTCATTGCTACCCATGCAGGCAGCAGGTGCTCGATCAAAAACGAAAAGTTCAGGCATGACAACATGAACTGGAACCACTTCACAAAGATGAGCATGGACAGGTGAAACGGGCGATTACAGATGTAGTTGTCTGTCGTCCAAAGGGAAATCGCAAACCAGATCGACCACAACTCGACAACATAACAGAACAGCGTTTCTGCTTTGATGAAGAACAGACGTGGCCTCAACAGAGGATCTCCGCACCTGCCAATCACGGGCGCCATGACAGTCACAAGCTCGATGAGCAAACAGACACCTGTGCGAAGTCCTAAGATCGTGATTGCTGTTGGTGCTGTCAAAACCCAGGCATTACTCATTGACATTGATGACGCCCACTCATTATACCAATAATCATTTTGCTCGCATGCTTCTCGCGGTGAGCGGCTAACAGGCGAAAGGCACCACACTAGAAGGAACTGAAACAGCAAGTCGGCAGAGCGATTCCATACGAAGTGAGGGAAAGCGAGCGCCCAATTGAAAGCAACCAGAGCTTGTCCGAAAGGGGTTGCGAAGTGCACGTCTTTAATGCCGCTGGTAGCGATAATGGCCTGGCTGATCTTGACGCCATCTAAATCTGCCGCTTCATGCCCAAAGACGCCTTGGACTGTTGTATAGAAACAAACGACCCTGCTCCTGTGCGCATTTCGCGTGATCTGCCACCAGGCCGGACGCGAAGGATGCTCCTCCGCAACCCCTTTCAACTCATCAAGAAATCGCTTCCGCGCGCCATCTGTGATGCCCTGGTCAAGGCGCCCTGAAACGACACTCACCGGGCAAGCAATATTTGCAAATTGGTACAGCCTGACAGGAATCGCGTCGTGTGGAACGCGCACGCACAACGACTTCAGGAACTTAGTTGACAACCCCGGACTGATCTGGTTCAGTATCGTGGGGATGGACTGCGAGAACCCTTCGGCCTGCCAAATCTGGTGAAGCTTCTCCAGATGCTTCCACCTCTGGCTGGTGTACCCGTTTGCCTCGGACTGCTTCGAGCTCTCATCATCTTTGTTTGAGAGCTTCCCGCACCAATCGTCAAGAAGTGAGTGCCAGTTGCCCGAATCTGCATGGTTGTCCCACTCATCGGCCCATTCTTTCAGCGAGGCACATGTGCAACTGAGCTGAGAATCCGAGGTAGAACTGAAAGCCTCGGCGTGCAAAAACATCAGATTAACAAACACCACGACTTTGGACTCGATGTTGCCAGGGCAGGCATCGATCCGCAAGGGCGTCGAATCCTGCGAACGATCGCCTGCAGTGATCTTGAGAAGACGCTCACTCTCCATGCTCGCCGTTTCTGGCTCGCGGAGCGGGCAGCGCACGGGCGGCCGCTGTGGCCCTGGCGAGCCTGCGCCAAAGTGGCACTTGAGCAAACATGGCAACGGATGAGGATGTTGATGATGATGATGATGATGATAGGACGAGTGGATGTGAAAAGGAAAAGGTGTGGGAGGACTGCGCGAGGTGTCCAAATACATCAAGAGCCTCACTTAGGATGTGGGGAACAACAGCAACAAACACAACAACAACATCAACAACAACAACAACAACAACAACAACAACAACAACAACAACAACAACAACAACAACAACAACAACAACAACAACAACAACACAACAACAACAACAATCATTTTAAGACTGTTCGCCCTTATATCGAGTGTCCAATAACGCGTATTTCCAAAACCCTCGATACCCGCCCTCTTCGTCTTCGATCGAACCCCTTTTGGGGGGTATACCTTTCTTCCCTGCAGGCCGGGCCCCGGCAAGCGGCGGGGCGGCCGCGGACCGTCGGCCTGGCCAGCGGCAGCGCTGATCGGCGGGGCGGCCGCGGACCGTCGACCCGACCCCAAGAGGGACGGACAGGGGACCGACCACGACGACGACGACGACGACGACGACGACGACGACGGCGACGACGGCGACGACGAGCGAAAGCGAGAGCAAGAGAGAACGACAGCAGGGTCACAAAGGGCACGAAGTAGGCCACGCAGGGCGACAGCGGGGACACGAAGGTAATGCGTATGGGGCCACGAAGAGTGCGTACGAGCGGGGGCCACGAAGTGCAGATAATGCGGAACCACAGAAGGCAACTATGGGGCCACTGAGGGTAGCAACTCGGACGTAGGACAATGAGGGGGACACAAATGGCGACAGCGGG
>CAUYUJ010019955.1:107500-130000 GCA_963575745.1 Prorocentrum cordatum
GATGGAAGGATGGGACAAACGGGACGGGAGGAGGATGGAGTACGAGAGAAGGTAGCAGGAGAAGGACTAAGAGCAGAAAGCGCTTGGCAGATCGGGCGGGTAGACCATAACAGGCGGGTCGGGAAGGCGGGCCCAAGCGGCCAGGTCGAGCAGGCGGGTTGCTGAAGCGTGCGCCCTGCACGAATCGCGAGGAAGCCTCGAGCGATAGCGCGATTCCTAAACAGACCGTTTGGAAATCTGCAGCGAGAGCGAGATTCCTGAGCGTCGATCGCGATTCCTGCTGAAATTGCGAGGGGAATCCCGCGCGAGAGCGCGATTTGGGAACCAGTTGTGAGGAAGCGTCACGCGGCAGCCGCTGCTGTTGCAAGCCGGGTGCCGAAGACACGGTCCCACCGGCCCTCTGGGCGCAGGTGGTCCAACGAGGACTCTCTCTCCTCTTCCAGAAACCCTTCTTCCCCTTCGGGGAGGGGTTTCTCAGTGCTCCCTAATGATGAATATCAGCCAGCGTCGACTCCAAATAGGTAGGAGGACACGAGGAGGACGAGATGAGGATGGGAGGAGGACGAAAGGAGGACGGGAGCAGGACGGGAGGAGGACGGGAGGAGCAAAACCAAGAAAGCAAGAGCAAGCAAGCGGAAGCAAGCAAGCGAAAGCGAGCAATAACAAGCAAGCAAGAGCCAGCGATCAAGTGCAAGCAATCAAGGGCAAGCAAGAGCAAGCAAACGATAGAAAGCACGCAAGAGCAAGCAAGCAAGAGCACGCAAGAGCAAGCAAGGGCAAGCGACTCATAGGAATCAATAGGAGTCCATAGGACTCGCCATTGGACATAGCCATAGGAATTAGGGAAGCATAGGGATTGAGGGGGGGGCAACGGACCAAGTAATAAGGGTTGCGTTAGAACTCCTATAGGGCAGACCTACTTGAAGAACGCCCCCTCCCCCACCCGGGCGGCAGCCAACCCGGAACCATGTGCACACCATGAGGGCCCCCCCGACACCATCCTCTTTCACAAAACATGCAAAACGCACTCTGCCTCCAAATTCGAAGCATGCGCAACCAACCCCATGCGACCACCCCCCCCACCATCCTTGTCAAAAAAACAGTACACAGTACAGTTCGGGGCAAAGCCTGAAGTCAGGTTCGTGAGGCCCGCGGGCACTTTATATTGTTTTTCGACGGCGACGGCGGGGGTGTCAGCATATTGCCTGCTGCGCGCAAGGCTACCATCCCTGACAAACACACAATACAAAATACACCTGGCGGCTAAATGTGGATAGTACGCGGCCACCCCGCGATCATTGTCAAGTGGTTTTTGTCACGGACGGCGGGGGTGGTGGTGTCTGGTCTGCTGTGCGCAGGCCCAACAGAAACAATGATGGACACTGGCTTTCGACAGGGATAGTGGAGGCCGACATGTTCACCGATGTGTGCTGTCATGTGCGCAGGCGCACCTGACACACTCTGCACGTGCCCCGGACGTGGCGCACCTGGCGCGGCTGGAGGGAGCATCTGGCGCACTAGGCGTGCCTGGCACGCTCGGGCCCCAGGGGTGCTTGGCGCGCGTGGCGCGCCTGGCTCGCTTAGCGCACCTCGTCCCAGCGTCGCGCACATGGGTTCGGTTTTGGTTCCCAATAGGTCTCCATCAAAAGACGACCGCGAAACATGCTGAGGCTCGGGTGCTACGTATGTGTTGGGAGGGCGGGTGGGAAAGAGCTAGACGGCTTGCTATGTGGAGGGTGTCTTGATCACTGTTCCCTGTGAGTATACACCCCCTCCCCCAAGCGACCGGGAGCCAACCCAGGTCCATGCGGGCACCCCCCCACCATCCCTTTGTAAAAAACAATACAAACACACACCTTGCCCCCACTATCCCTTGTAAAACACAATACAAAACACGCTCTGTCTCCAAATTCTGAGCATGCGCACCAAAACCCGATGCGGCCTCCCCCGACCATCCTTGACAAAAAAATATCCTTGTGACGTACCCAACCCCTGCGCAAACGCGGGGCGCAAATAGTTTAGGACACTTTACAAGGGGGGCGATGACGAAGCGAGGGTTACATATGTCTGCAGACGGAATTCGGGAGACTCGCAGGACACTGGCTACAGGACAAGGACTAGATAAAGCTGATTAGTTACAATCCCTGAGCAACCCTAGCCACTTCGAAAGCGGGGATCACAGATCGCAGCCCCCCCAGGGATGGCGAGGTCTAATTTGGGTCCGCGCGTGGCGTCACTGTGCTGGGCCCCCCAGCAGGCCTCGAAAGTGGCGACAGTTTCACAGATCGCAGCCCCCCAGGGATGGCGAGGTCTAATTTGGGTCCGCGCGTGGCGTCACTGTGCTGGGCCCCCCAGCAGGCCTCGAAAGTGGCGACAGTTTCACAGATCGCAGCCCCCCAGGGATGGCGAGGTCTAATTTGAATCCGCGTGGCGTCACTGTGCTGGGCCCCCCAGCAGGCCTCGAAAGTGGCGACAGTTTCACAGATCGCAGCCCCCCAGGGATGGCGAGGTCTAATTTGAATCTGCGTGGCGTCACTGTGCTGGGCCCCCCAGCAGGCCTCGAAAGTGGCGACAGTTTCACAGATCGCAGCCCCCCAGGGATGGCGAGGTCTAATTTGAATCCGCCCGTGGCGTCACTGTGCTGGGCCCCCCAGCAGGCCTCGAAAGTGGCGACAGTTTCACAGATCGCAGCCCCCCAGGGATGGCGAGGTCTAATTTGAATCCGCGCGTGGCGTCACTGTGCTGGGCCCCCCAGCAGGCCTCGAAAGTGGCGACAGTTTCACAGATCGCAGCCCCCCAGGGATGGCGAGGTCAATTTGAATCTGCGTGTGGCGTCACTGTGCTGGGCCCCCCAGCAGGCCTCGAAAGTGGCGACAGTTTCACAGATCGCAGCCCCCCAGGGATGGCGAGGTCTAATGAATCTGCCCGTGGCGTCACTGTGCTGGGCCCCCCAGCAGGCCTCGAAAGTGGCGACAGTTTCACAGATCGCAGCCCCCCAGGGATGGCGAGGTCTAATTTGAATCCGCCCGTGGCGTCACTGTGCTGGGCCCCCCAGCAGGCCTCGAAAGTGGCGACAGTTTCACAGATCGCAGCCCCCCAGGGATGGCGAGGTCTAATTTGAATCCGCCCGTGGCGTCACTGTGCTGGGCCCCCCAGCAGGCCTCGAAAGTGGCGACAGTTTCACAGATCGCAGCCCCCCAGGGATGGCGAGGTCTAATTTGAATCTGCGCGTGGCGTCACTGTGCTGGGCCCCCAGCAGGCCTCGAAAGTGGCGACAGTTTCACAGGCAGCCCCCCAGGGATGGCGAGGTCTACACTTGGCGACTGTGCAAGCAGGCCTCGAAAGTGGCGACAGTTTCACAGATCGCAGCCCCCCAGGGATGGCGAGGTCTAATTTGAATCTGCGTGTGGCGTCACTGTGCTGGGCACCCCAGCAGGCCTCGAAAGTGGCGACAGTTTCACAGATCGCAGCCCCCCCAGGGATGGCGAGGTCAAATTTGAATCTGCGTGTGGCGTCACTGTGCTGGGCCCCCCAGCAGTCCTCGAAAGTGGCGACAGTTTCACAGATCGCAGCCCCCCAGGGATGGCGAGGTCTAATTTGAATCTGCGTGTGGCGTCACTGTGCTGGGCCCCCCAACAGGCCTCGAAAGTGGCGACAGTTTCACAGATCGCAGCCCCCCGCAGGCAAGACAGGAGGAGGCAAGAGGGAGGCGGGAAGGAAGGAAGGAGGGAGTGGAGACCACACTGCTCTATTCAAAACAATTACCCTGGCGACGTACCCAACCCCTGCGCAAAAGCGGGGCGCAAATAGTTTAGGATACTTTATAAGGGGGCGATGACGGAGCGAGGGTTGCATATGTCTGCAGACGGAATTCGGGAGACTCGCAGGACACTGGCTACAGGAAAAGGGCTTGATAAAGCTGATGAGTTACAATTCCTGGGCACTCCTAGCCACTTCGAAAATGGTGATCACAGCAGGCCTCGAAAGTGGCGACAGTTTCACAGATCGCAGCCCCGCAGGGATGGCGAGGTCTAATTTGGGTCCGCGCGTGGCGTCACTGTGCCGGGCCCCCCAGCAGGCCTCGAAAGTGGCGACAGTTTCACAGATCGCAGCCTCCAGGGGATGGCGAGGTCTCATTTGAATAGCCATTTTGGCTCAAGCTGATTTTCCCAGCGCCTCGAATACAACTCACACACATACAACTCAGTTCGGCTACTGAATACTGCTGTTCTGTCTTGTCTGTTCCATCATGGCCGGTCTGGATCTTGAGAGCGAGCTTGCAAAATACATCCCTGACTCCAGAGTCCCTGTCGCGGCGGAGGCTGCGGCGTCCAGCAACACGAGGCGCCCGGGCACCCCGGTCGGCAAACTTCTCTCGAACCCGTTCGAGGAAACCCCCAAGGGCCGCGGAGTCAAAGCTCACCGCATCCACAGCCCGCTGAACGAGATGGACGGGCTGGAGACGACAGGGACGAATCGCACGTTGGAGTTCGGGGGCACCGAGGTTTCTGGGGAGAAGGTCACCATGTTGGGGATCGCAGCCCTCCTCAAGGAACAGCTCGAGCCGGTGACTCTGGCAGTGAGTGGTCTCCGCAACGATTTCACAAAGTTGGACCACTCCGTCGTGGAGATGCGGGAGGCCCTGTCGGAGCGTTTGGACACCATGGAGCAGCGTTTGAACCTGACAGACGTTCGGGTCGACAAGCTCGAGTCCTTATGCAAGACTCTGGAAGAATCTGCCGCGCCGAACATCAACGCCATGGAGTCCAAGATCTACGAGTGCATCGAGGCCTACTTGAAGAACGAGGATACGCAGCACAGTGGTAGCAATGCGTACCGGGCCACGGTCACGGACCCGCTGGACAAGAGGGCCGTGAACATGGTTATTGGCAACTTGGACGGGCTCGAGGACCTCACGAAGGCCACCGCGTGGTTGCAGGACAAGCTCTCCTACCTCAACGGCCCGGCTCCGGTGAAGGTGTACGCCAAAGGCGACTTCAAGGGCATCGTGTTCGTAGAATTCCGGTCGCCTGCACTTCGTGATCGTGCCGTGGATTTGCTCCGGAGTGCTGGCCTCACAAGCGGGGGCAAGAAAGTGTGGGCGTCGCAAGACCGCTCGCTACCGGAGAGGGCGGCGCGCAACTTCTGCCTCGGCCTGAAGCGTGTGCTGAAGGAGGAGTGGGAGGTGCCGTACACGATCTCTGTCAGTGACGAGTCGCCGCACATCGTCGAGGTAGGGGGCGAACACGCGCTGACGGCGACAGTGGTGAACAGCACGGTTCAGTACGACTGGCAGGGGGAGTGGAAGACGTGGACTGAGCTCCACGATCACCCTATGATCAAGGAGTTGGCCGTGAAATCGACGGAGCTGTTGGCGAAAGCGGCGAAGGGCATGAAAGGCACCAAGGGCGGAGGCACGGCGACCAAGGGGGGCGCGAAGGGCCACCGCGCCTAGCAAACACAGCACATGAGCAGAGTTTCACCCATAGTTTCACCCGCTGGTGGAGGTGGCGCCCCTACACCTGCTATTAACGATTTTGTTCACTCCCGAATTCAACATTGCATTGACGATATGATTTCACCTGCAGTCGGCCCTACTGCAGAGGCAGCGCCGTTATCCCGAGCAGAGCGTGCAGAGGAGTTCCGCGGCGGACGCCTTCGGCCTTGCCACCGGCAGCTCCGCGCTGGCACGTGGAATGTGGAGGGGCTCACGGAGGCAAAGCTTACGGAGCTGGAGTGGCACATGGTGTCCTTGGACATTGATGTGCTGTGCATCCAAGAGACGCATAAACCAGCTTCGGAGTATTATGTAAGAGAGACGGGGTATCTGGTCATTTTGTCCGGCTCTCCCAACCCAGACGACAAGGAGACGGCCGGCGTGGGCTTCATCGTCTCCCCGAGGCTCCGTTCAAGCATCGTGGGCTTCCGGCAGGAAAATGCACGCATGGCTTATCTGAAGATGCGGGTGCGTGGGGGCAAGGCGGTGGTCTGCAGCGCTTACGCCCCGCACAGCGGGAAGTGCTTCGAAGACCGGCAGCAATATTATTCTGACTTGGGGGAGTTTGTGCGCAAAATCTCAGGGCACGGGCCGGTCATGGTTTACGGCGATTTCAACGCCTGGCTGCACCGTCGTTTCCCACAGGAAGAGGACGTCCTTGGCCCTCACGTCTTCGGCTGCCCCCGGGCTGAGCACAACCCAGCATCAAACCGCAGCCTCTTGATAGAGATGTGTGTGAATCTGAGGCTCGCCGTTGGCAACACGCACTTCGATGTTCCCGCAGACAGACAGATAACTTGCTACAATGTGGGCTGTCAGCCGTCTGACCCTCCCGAGCCACGCAATTTTGGCCAGATCGATTTTGTCCTCATGCCCGCCGCTTGGATGCATCAGCTTCGACATGTTCACAGTGACCGCTCACGAGCTCTGGCTTCGCATCACTTTCTCGTTGTGGCTGATCTGGAGATCGACGTCCCCCGGGAGCCCAAGAAACGGCGCCCTCGACAGCTTGATCTTAAAGCGCTGAGGGGGCCGACTGGCGAGAAATTTGCACGGGCGTTCGACGCGGCGATGCTCTCGGAAACCGCGCGGGGCAACGTGGTGACCGCTACTGACCTCGAGGAGGCTATGACTCGTTCTTTCCACTCTGCCGCCGGCGACTGCATTCCCCGCCTGCAGCTCGCGCCAAAGCGCCCCTGGATCTCTGGGCAGACGCTGTCCCTGATTCAGCAGAGAACGGAAGCGAGGCTGAGCGGGAGGGTGGATCAGGAGAGACAGCTGCACGCAGAAGTGAAACGCTCCGTACGCAACGACAGGTCAGCGTGGCTCGACACACTCCTCGCCACTGGGCAATGGGACCAGCTGAAGCGCCTCCGGAAGGGCTTTGCTCCGAAACAGGGACGGCTGAGGGGCAGGGGTGGAGAGCTGGTGGACTCCGACCGCCGCGCAGAGACAATGGCCGAGTATCTGAACAAGGTGCAGTGGGCCACCCGCGCCACAACGCTTATGTCCAGCGAGCCCCTTGGCGACGAGCTGAACGTGAGCGACGCCCCCATCAGCAGCGAAGAAGTGACAGCGGCAGCCAAGCGCATGCGCTGGGGCAAAGCTTGCGGCGCTGACGGGGTGCCCGGCGATTTCTGGAAAGCTACGTGCAGGGCGGGCTCCGCGGCGCAGAGATGGGCGCTCGCATTATGCGAGAAATGCTGGCGGGAGGGGTCGGTCCCCGAGGCGTGGCACGATTCCTTGGTGACGACCATATTCAAGAAGGGCGACGCTTCCAAATGCGAGAATTATCGCCCGATCTGTCTGCTGCAGGCCGGGTATAAGCTCTTCGCCAACATCGTCCTCGAGCGCCTGAAGCAGGCCGGGGCCGAGGATCGCATCTGGCCCACGCAGTTCGGGTTCAAGTCGAGAAGCGGCACAGCTGATGCCGTCTTCCTGGCGAGGCGGCGCCTGGAAGAAGTCTGGGCGTCTAGAGATGGACAGCTCGTGCTACTGGCGCTCGACTGGGCGAAAGCGTTCGACAGCGTCATGCCCGACGCGATGATCGCGGCCCTGAAACGCTTTGGGCTCCCAGAGCGGGTGTTGAACATCGTGGGCTCGATCTACAGTGGCAGAATGTTTGCTGTGAGAGACGTGGGGCAGACGTCTTCCAGGCAGGCGCAGGGAGCGGGCATCTGCCAAGGCTGCCCGCTCTCTCCGTTCCTCTTCGTCATGGTGATGACCGTCCTCCTGGGCGACGCCCGGCGGAGCCTGGGAGATGCTGGCGGAGATATCAGTGACCTTGTTTACGCCGACGACACGTTGATTGTCGGGGCATCTGCGCTTCAGGCAGAGTCCTACATGAGAGCTATAGAGTCCGCTGGGTCCAACTACGGCCTCGTCTTCAATTGGGGCAAGCTGGAGATGTTGGCTGCGAGGTGTGAAGGGGACATCTCTAAGCCCGACGGTGGTCTCATCCCCCGCAAGGAGCACCTGGTCTACTTGGGCAGCGTGCTCTCGGCAGACGGTTCAGCCGGGCCGGAGCTCAATCGACGGCTGGGCCAGGCGAAGGCAGAATTCGAAGCATTGTGGCGGGTGTGGTCCCGTTCCACGGTGTCGACCCGGAGGAAGCTGATGATCTTCGAAGCGTGTGTGCAGACGAAGCTGCTTTACAGCCTCCACACCACCTGGCTGAAGAAGCAGGAGCTGGCCAAGGTGGACGCGTTCCACGTGAGGTGCCTCCGGCGCATTCTTGGCATTGGCCACTCGTACTGGAGCAGGGTGACCAACGCCAGCGTGCTGCAGCTGGCGGGGCGGATGAAGCTGAGCAGTGTCTTACTCCAGAGGCAACTGTGTTTGTTTGGACAGATAGCAAGATGCGCGGGAGGGCACCCTCTCCGAGACGCTATTTTTGACCCTCCGCCCCCCTCCCCCTCCCCCTCCTCCCCTTCCCCCTCCCCTCGCCCCTCTCCCCCGCGCATACTAAAACAGCCGCCCGTCGCTAGGAAGAGAGGTCGTCCTAGGCAGACGTGGGCCGGAGAAGTCGGCAGGCACGCCGCTGCCGTCTGCGACGATTGCGGTTTTCCCAAAGAGAATATAGATGTTATCCCAGCAGACAGCTGGAAGACAGCTGTGCGGAGGTATTGCGCGCCACGCTAGCTTGTCTCAACTGCTCATGTGCTTGTCACGAGGCTTCGCAACAACAACAACAACGTGGTGTCACTGCGCCGGGCCCCTCAGCAGGCCTCGAAAGTGGCGACAGTTTCACAGATCGCAGCCCCCAAGGGATGGCGAGGTCTCGTTTGAATATGCCCGTGGCGTAACTGTGCAGGGCCCCCCAGCAGGCCTCGAAAGTGGCGACAGTTTCACCGATCGCAGCCCCCCCAGAGATGGCGAGGCCTAATTTGAATCCGCGCGTGGCCCTCACTGTGCTGGGCCCCCCAGTAGGCCTCGAAAATGGCGACAGTTTCACAGATCGCAGCCCCCCAGGGATGGCGAGGTTTCAGAGGAATCTGCCCGTGGCGTCACTGTGCTGGGCCCCCCAGCAGGCCTCGAAAGTGGCGACAGTTTCACAGATCGCACCCCCCCAGGGATGGCGAGGTCTAATTTGAATCCGCCCGTGGCCCTCACTGTGCTGGGCCCCCCAGCAGGCCTCGAAAATGGCGACAGTTTCACAGATCGCAGCCCCCCAGGGATGGCGAGGTCTAATTTGAATCTGCCCGTGGCGTCACTGTGCTGGGCCCCCCAGCAGGCCTCGAAAGTGGCGACAGTTTCACAGATCGCAGCCTGGCGAGGTCTAATTTGAATCTGCCCGTGGCCCTCACTGTGCTGGGCCCCCCAGCAGGCCTCGAAAATGGCGACAGTTTCACAGAGCGCAGCCCCCCAGGGATGGCGAGGTCTAATTTGAATCCGCGCGTCGCCCTCACTGTGCTGGGCCCCCCAGCAGGCCTCGAAAATGGCGACAGTTTCACAGATCGCAGCCCCCCCAGGGATGGCGAGGTCTAATTTGAATCTGCCCGTGGCCCTCACTGTGCTGGGCCCCCCAGCAGGCCTCGAAAATGGCGACAGTTTCACAGATCGCAGCCCCCCAGGGATGGCGAGGTCTAATTTGAATCTGCCCGTGGCCCTCACTGTGCTGGGCCCCCCAGCAGGCCTCGAAAATGGCGACAGTTTCACAGATCGCAGCCCCCCAGGGATGGCGAGGTCTAATTTGAATCTGCCCGTGGCCCTCACTGTGCTGGGCCCCCCAGCAGGCCTCGAAAATGGCGACAGTTTCACAGATCGCAGCCCCCCTAGGGATGGCGAGGTCTAATTTGAATCTGCCTGTGGCCCTCACTGTGCTGGGCCCCCCAGCAGGCCTCGAAAATGGCGACAGTTTCACAGATCGCAGCCCCCCAGGGATGGCGATGTCTAATTTGAATCTGCCCGTGGCCCTCGCTGTGCTGGGCCCCCCAGCAGGCCTCGAAAATGGCGACAGTTTCACAGATCGCAGCCCCCCAGGGATGGCGAGGTCTAATTTGAATCTGCCCGTGGCCCTCAGTGCTGGGCCCCCCAGCAGGCCTCGAAAATGGCGACAGTTTCACAGATCGCAGCCCCCCAGGGATGGCGAGGTCTAATTTGAATCTGCCGTGGCCCTCACTGTGCTGGGCCCCCCAGCAGGCCTCGAAAATGGCGACAGTTTCACAGATCGCAGCCCCCCAGGGATGGCGAGGTCTAATTTGAATCTGCCCGTGGCCCTCACTGTGCTGGGCCCCCCAGCAGGCCTCGAAAATGGCGACAGCTTCACAGATCGCAGCCCCCCGCAGGCAAGACAGGAAGAGGCAGGGAGGGAGGAAGGGAGGGAGGAGGGACGCGACCACACTGCTCTATTCAAAACGAATACCCAACCAAGGACGGTTGGGAAATACCCAACCAAGGGGGGTTGGGAACAATACAGAGTACACTTGGCGGCGGCGGCGGCTGCGGCGGCGGCGGGGGCGGCGGCTGCGGCGGCTGCGGCGGTGGCGGCGGCGGGGGCGGCGGCGGCGGCGGGGGCG
This sequence comes from Prorocentrum cordatum, assembly GCA_963575745.1. Lineage (NCBI taxonomy): Eukaryota > Dinophyceae > Prorocentrales > Prorocentraceae > Prorocentrum > Prorocentrum cordatum. The sequence continues at coordinate 118,016 of CAUYUJ010019955.1, forward strand.
GCGGCGGCGGCGGCGGCGGCGGCAGCGGCGGCGGTGGCGGCGGCAGCGGTGGCGGCAGCGACTGCGGCGGCAGCGGCTGCGGCGGCGGCGATTTGGCAGCGGGGGCGGCGGCAGCGGCGGCGGCGGCGGCGGCGGCGGCGGGCAGCGCGGCGGCGGCGGCAACGGCGGACAGCGGCGGCGGCGGCAGCGGCGCGGCGCCTGCGGCGGCGGCGGGCGGCGGCGGCGGCGGAGGCGGCGGCGGCGGCGGATTGGCCCCCAGTAGATGGCCATCCAAAGACGACTGCTGCATATGATGCGGCTATGGCCAGGCTCGGGTGCTACGCATGTGTTGGGAGGGCGGGTGGGAATGAGCGAGACGGCTTGCGGGCGGGCAGGGCGACTCTTGACCCCTCCCCCTACCCCCTCCCCCGGACCTGGACGGGAGGGGCCGCGATCCGTAGGAGCGTCCGAGAACGGCCCCTGGGAGGGCCAATTTTTGACACCCCATCACGAGGATCGTGGCCTTCTGGGGGGACCTCGATCGGGTGAATCCCTCCTTTGATCGATAGCCTCGAAGATGGCCCCAAGAGGCGCTCCAGGGTTCCCAAGAAAGCCCCAAGAGAGCCCCAAGAGGGCCCCAAGAGGGTCCCAAGAGCGCCCCAAGAGGCACCGAGAGGTCCCCCCCAAGAGGCCCCCGAGCGGCTTCAGAGAGCCCAAGATGACATCCAAGATGGCTCAGATAGCCCAAACTAGCTCAAGATAGCTCCCAAGATGCCCCAAACAGCCCCAAGAGCGCTCCAAGAGCGCCCAAGAGCGCCCCAAGAGAGCCCCAAGAAGCGGCTCGTCGGCTCCTGAGGGGGGAGCTGAGTTGGGGACCCCCCCATCCTGTAATCGATGGCCTCCAAGATGATCCCAAGAAACCTTCCAGGGTTACCAAGAGGGTTCCAACAGGGCCCCCAAAACTCCCAGAGAGCACCAGCAGCAGCAGCAGCCGCAAGAATACCTCTAGGTGGTTCCATGAGTCATCGTCCGCGTCGTCCTCATCCTAGTCCTCGTCCTCCTCGTCCTTATCCGCGTCCTCCTACTCCTCGCCCCCCTCGTCCTCATCCTCCTATCGCGGCACCAAGTGATGGAGGCCTTCCAAGGCCCCCCCTTGCTCGCTTTGTTTCCCTAGACGTGTCTCTTCGTCGACTCTTCGTCCCTGTCCCCGTCCGCTCTGAAGGGCAAGGTCTCTTAATGGGTTAGCGGGGATGTTTTGATCGCGAGCGCAACGGAAAGGCCGCGCGCCGTCCAGAACAGCCGCTAACCAGCAGAAAAAAAAGGTTGGCGGGGATTTCTTTCGCTCACGAGCGCAAGCGGTAGAGCCGCACGCCGCCCCCAGGCTCAGGCAACTCAACGGCAGCGGCCAGAGACAGAAGCCGCGAGCAAGCAGCGCGCTCAAAGCCGAAGAAGGCGAAGAGAGAGAAAGCCGGGCCCGCGCGCGGAGAGGACCTCAGCAAACTTGCCCGCGAAGACTTTGCACCGGCAACCTTCGCCCCGACGAAGTTGCCCTCGCCAAACAACTCAACGATCAGGGCCGACCGTGACACGCCGACGCCGCCGCCAGCGCGCGTCTTGCACATCTACCACGTAGCCACCCACACGAAGGAGCACTGACTCCAGGCAACGAGTCGTCCGCTCAGCTAACGCACCACGGAGCAACCGACGCGCGGGGCGGCAGGCGCGGGCCCGTGCAACGCAGCGCCGTCGGGGGCATCTTCCAAGGAAAGGCCCTCGCGCGTGCTGTCGCTAAGTCAATGTCACAGGATAACGCCGAGGGCCACATAGGCAATGCGGACGCAGCCAGGTCGCAGGAGCTAAGGCAACCAGTTCACGCACCTCCCGCGGGGGGACAGCCGCAGGACGACGGACGGGTCAGACAGCTCGGAAATGATCGATATACCTCCTGGCACGCGCGCCCCAATGGGGAGCGCCGAGGGTCAGGGCCGCACTGCGGGTGGGGTCGCAGCTAACAGCCGCAGAAATGCTGCGTCAAGGGCAACCCGCGCGCCTCCTGCGGGGGGGCAGCCGCGGGTGGAGGACGGGGCAGTCGATCCGAGACGCTCAGCGCCAGCTGGCCCCAGCGCCCCGGGGGGGGCGCCGAGGCCGCGGACGCGCCCTGGGGGCGGCCGCATATAAAGGCAAAGTACGTGGCCAGCGCGCCCGCGCCCCGCCCGCGGGGGGGCAGCCGCGGGAGGGGGGGCAGGCTAGAAAGATCGGCCAGCGAAATACCGCGAGGCGCAAGCGCCCCTGGAGGGAACGACGAGGGCCAGGCCACGCTGTCGAGGGGGGTCGCAGCCAACAGCCGCAGAGATAGCGAGACCAGCGGGCGGGCCTGTGCACCACCTGCGGGGGGGCAGCCGCAGGAGGAAGATGGGCGAGTCGGCCCAATGAATCCATGGCCTGCCGGCCCCAGCGCCCCGGGGGGGGGCGCCGAGGGCACGGGCGTAGCGCGGGTGGCGTTCTCAGCTAACAGCCGCAGAGCAAGCGGGGACAGGGCGGGCCCAAGCCTCCTGCAAGGGGACACCCGCAGGAGGAGAGGCGGCCAGGGCGGCCCGGGGGCGGGGGCAGGGGGGCGGCAGGAGGGGGCGGCTAACAGCCGCAGTCAGCGCGGACATAGGAAGAGGCCGTCAGGCGGGAATCCGAAGGGCGCAGGCCACCAAGCCGGGTGGCCACCGAGGGCCAAGCACCAGTGCGCGGGGCAGCGCGGGGCTGCAATCGGTGCCGCAGGGGCTCCAGAAGTGACGGGAGCCCGCTCGGAGGGGGAACGACCCCCGAACCGCCCACGGCGTGCTGGGGGGGGACGGCAATCATCCAGGGGGAGAGAGAGGCCGCAAAGTGGCGTCCCGGAGAGGACTCGAAGGCCTAGGACGAGCCGACAGCCTCAGCTGGGCACGCCGAAGGCGGCATTGGCGCACGATGAGGGGTGCGCAGGAGGAGCCGACAAGCCTCGCTGGCCAGGAGGGATTGGGCTCCGTGAGGCATGCACAGCGTGGGGCGTCCATGAGAGTCGTTGCGTGCGCCCGCCTGTGTCTGGGCGGAACTCAGGGGCGCGCCCAGGGCTGGCGCGAGCCCACGGCCCTTCGGGATTCCACCGTCCTTGTCCAGAGGGGGTCGCTGTCTTTGGCCTTGCCAGGGGTGCCCTTGGCCCTAGCTCCGTCGCTGAACCGAGCGCGGACTGCGCCCCGGCTGACCGCCAGACTGAGCGACTCGTCCATCTTGAAGACATCACAATTGTGACTAGCCCATTCTTTGACGAAGCGATAGCAGGAATCGGGGTGCTGTCGTGCGGGGCCAGCGCAGATGTGGCCCGACGGCGGAGGATGCTTGGTCATCCACTGGTGCCATACTCCGTTGAAGTATTCACTCAGGCCCCTCTGAAGCCGCTTCACAGTCTCAGCAGGAGCCTCGCCAATGGGTTCAGAATGTCGACCCGCTCCAGCGGGGCGCTGTAGATGTAGAGTCCAGCGACTGGGTCGATTAGGTCTTGCGAGCGGTCGGCTTGCACACTTTTGCAGGATGGCCAGGGGCCTGACCAGGGGGCGGGGACGTCGTCGAGGACGGGGTGGGTGCGCGTGTGTGCGTGCACGCGCGGGCCGACTCCAGCGGTCGTCGGCCCCCCAGCTGGACCACCCTGTCCATCCAGTCCAGCGGCCGCCGCAGGGGCTGCCGCTGCATGCGACCCCAGGGAAACCACAACGCTTTTCGAACAAAGGGGTCGGCGGATGTGGCGTACGCCTATAGAATAACCCTCATCGTCGTCCTCGTGATGTTTTGCGTCATCTTCCGCCTCGCCACTTACACACTTACAGGGTTCCGATGACCCGCCTCGAACTTCGAACACGAGCTGCGGGCCCCATAGGGAGGAGGGCTCCCGCCCGAGACTTCCGCTCAATTCACTCACAGACGAGGCTCCTGCCTGATACTTCCTCCAGATTCAGGGCTCAGGGGCCCAAAAGTGACGACAGGTACAGGTTTGAGGATGGCCCACTTCGGATCACAAACACGAGCTGCGGGCCCCATAGGGAAGGGGCTTTCGCCCGAGATTTCCCCGCAATTCACTCACAAACGAGGCTCACGCCTGAAACTTCGTCCACACTCAGGCCTCAGGGGCCCAAACATGACGACAGTTGCATGTTTGAGGATGACCCGCTCGGATTACAGACCTGAGCTGCGGGCCCCTTAGAGGGGGGGGGGCCCGCCTGAGACTTCCTCGCAATTCACTCACAGACGAGGCTCCCGCCCGATACTTCCTCCATATTCAAACCTCAGGAGCCCAACAGTGTAGACAGTTACGTCGTTCCGATGCGATGACCCGCCTCGGAGTTCGACCATGAGCTGCGGGCCCCAGAAGGCGGAGGCTCCCACCTGAGACGCCCTCGCAGTTCACTCACAGACGAGGCTCCCGCCAAAGCCTTCCCCCAGATTCAAGCCTCAGGGGCCCATAGGTGACGACAGGGACAGGTTTGAGGATGACCCGCCTCGGATTACAAACATGACCCGCGGGCCCCATAAGAGAAGGGCTCCCGCATGAGATTTCCTCGCAATTCACTTACAGACATGGCTCCCGCATGGTACGTCCCCCATATTCAGGCCTCAGGGGCCCAAACATGACGACAGTTGCATGTTTGAGGATGACCCGCTCGGATTACAGACCTGAGCTGCGGGCCCCATAGAGGGGGGGGGTCCCGCCTGAGACTTCCTCGCAATTCACTCACAGACGAGGCTCCCGCCCGATACTTCCTCCATAGTCAAACCTCAGGAGCCCAAAAGTGTAGACAGTTACATCGTTCCGATGCGATGACCCGTCTCGGATTTCGACCATGAGCTGCGGGCCCCAGAAGGCGGAGGCTCCCACCTGAGACGCCCTCGCAATTCACTCACGGACGAGGCTGCCGCCGAAGCCTTCCCCCATATTCAAGCCTCAGGGGCCCATAGGTGACGACAGGTACAAGTTTGAGGATGACCCGCCTCGGATTACAAACATGACCCGCGGGCCCCATAAGAGAAGGGCTCCCGCATGAGATTTCCTCACAATTCACTTACAGACATGGCTCCCGCATGGTACGTCCCCCATATTCAGGCCTCAGGGGCCCAAACATGACGACAGTTGCATGTTTGAGGATGACCCGCTCGGATTACAGACCTGAGCTGCGGGCACCATAGAGGGGGGGGTCCCGCCTGAGACTTCCTCGCAATTCACTCACAGACGAGGCTCCCGCCCGATACTTCCTCCATATTCAAACCTCAGGAGCCCAAAAGTGTAGACAGTTACATCGTTCCGATGCGATGACCCATCTCGGATTTCGACCATGAGCTGCGGGCCCCAGAAGGCGGAGGCTCCCACCTGAGACGCCCTCGCAATTCACTCACGGACGAGGCTCCCGCCGAAGCCTTCCCCCATATTCAAGCCTCAGGGTCCCATAGGTGACGACAGGTACAAGTTTGAGGATGACCCGCCTCGGATTACAAACATAACCCGCGAGCCCCATAAGAGAAGGGCTCCCGCATGAGATTTCCTCGCAATTCACTTACAGACATGGCTCCCGCGTGGTACGTCCCCCATATTCAGGCCTCAGGGGCCCAAACATGACGACAGTTGCATGTTTGAGGATGACCCGCTCGGATTACAGACCTGAGCTGCGGGCACCATAGAGGGGGGGGGGGTCCCGCCTGAGACTTCCTCGCAATTCACTCACAGACGAGGCTCCCGCACGATACTTCCTCCATATTCAAACCTCAGGAGCCCAAAAGTGTCGACAGTTACATCGTTCCGATGCGATGACCCGCCTCGGAGTTCGACCATGAGCTGCGGGCCCCAGAAGGCGGAGGCTCCCACCTGAGACGCCCTCGCAATTCACTCACGGACGAGGCTCCCGCCGAAGCCGTCCCCCATATTCAAGCCTCAGGGGCCCATAGGTGACGACAGGTACAAGTTTGAGGATGACCCGCCTCGGATTACAAACATGACCCGCGGGCCCCATAAGAGAAGGGCTCCCGCATGAGATTTCCTCGCAATTTACTTACAGACATGGCTCCCGCATGGTACGTCCCCCATATTCAGGCCTCAGGGGCCCAAACATGACGACAGTTGCATGTTTGAGGATGACCCGCTCGGATTACAAACCTGAGCTGCGGGCCCCATAGAGGGGGGGGGTCCCGCCTGAGACTTCCTCGCAATTCACTCACAAACGAGGCTCCCGCCCGATACTTCCTCCATATTCAAACCTCAGGAGCCCAAAAGTGTAGACAGTTACGTCGTTCCGATGCGATGACCCGCCCCGGACTTCGACCATGAGCTGCGGGCCCCAGAAGGCGGAGGCTCCCACCTGAGACGCCCTCGCAATTCACTCACGGACGAGGCTCCCGCCGAAGCCTTCCCCCATATTCAAGCCTCAGGGGCCCATAGGTGACGACAGGTACAAGTTTGAGGATGACCCGCCTCGGATTACAAACATGACCCGCGGGCCCCATAAGAGAAGGGCTCCCGCATGAGATTTCCTCGCAATTCACTTACAGACATGGCTCCCGCATGGTACGTCCCCCATATTCAGGCCTCGGGGGCCCAAACATGACGACAGTTGCATGTTTGAGGATGACCCGCTCGGATTACAGACCTGAGCTGCGGGCCCCATAGAGGGAGGGGGGTCCCGCCTGAGACTTCCTCGCAATTCACTCACAGACGAGGCTCCCGCCCGATACTTCCTCCATACTCAAACCTCAGGAGCCCAAAAGTGTAGACAGTTACATCGTTCCGATGCGATGACCCGCCCCGGATTTCGACCATGAGCTGCGGGCCCCAGAAGGCGGAGGCTCCCACCTGAGACGCCCTCGCAATTCACTCACGGACGAGGCTCCCGCCGAAGCCTTCCCCCATATTCAAGCCTCAGGGGCCCATAGGTGACGACAGGTACAAGTTTGAGGATGACCCGCCTCGGATTACAAACATGACCCGCGGGCCCCATAAGAGAAGGGCTCCCGCATGAGAGTTCCTCGCAATTCACTTACAGACACGGCTCCCGCATGGTACGTCCCCCATATTCAGGCCTCAGGGGCCCAAACATGACGACAGTTGCATGTTTGAGGATGACCCGCTCGGATTACAGACCTGAGCTGCGGGCCCCATAGAGGGGGGGGGTCCCGCCTGAGACTTCCTCGCAATTCACTCACAGACGAGGCTCCCGCCCGATACTTCCTCCATATTCAAACCTCAGGAGCCCAGAAGTGTAGACAGTTACATCGTTCCGATGCGATGACCCGCCTCGGAGTTCGACCATGAGCTGCGGGCCCCAGAAGGCGGAGGCTCCCACCTGAGACGCCCTCGCAGTTCACTCACAGACGAGGCTCCCGCCGAGACTTCCCCCATCTTCAGGCCTCAGGGGCCCACAGGTGACGACAGGTACAAGTTTGAGGAGGACCCGCCTCGGATTGCAAACATGATCCGCGGGCCCCATAAGAGAAAGGCTCCCGCCCGAGCCTTCCGCTCAATTCACTCACAGACGAGGCTCCTGCCTGATACTTCCTCCAGATTCAGGGCTCAGGGGCCCGAAGTGACGACAGTTACAGGTTTGAGGATGGCCCACTTCGGATTACAGACCTGAGCTGCGGGCCCCATAGAGGGGGGGGGTCCCGCCCGAGACGCCCTCACAATTCACTCACAGACGAGGCTCCCGCCCGATACTTCCTCCATATTCAAACCTCAGGAGCCCAAAAGTGTAGACAGTTACGTCGTTCCGATGCGATGACCCGCCCCGGAGTTCGACCATGAGCTGCGGGCCCCAGAAGGCGGAGGCCCCCACCCGAGACGCCCTCGCAGTTCACTCACAGACGAGGCTCCCGCCGAAGCCTTCCCCCAGATTCAAGCCTCAGGGGCCCACAGGTGACGACAGGGACAGGTTTGAGGAGGACCCGCCTCGGATTGCAAACATGATCCGCGGGCCCCATAAGAGAGGGGCTCCCGCATGAGATTTCCTCGCAATCCACTTACAGACATGGCTCCCGCCTGATACGTCCCCCATATTCAGGCCTCGGGGGCCCAAACATGACGACAGTTGCATGTTTGAGGATGACCCGCTCGGATTACAGACCTGAGCTGCGGGCCTCAGAGGGGGGGGGGTCCCGCCTGAGACTTCCTCGCAATTCACTCACAGACGAGGCTCCCGCCCGATACTTCCTCCATATTCAAACCTCAGGAGCCCGAAAGTGTAGACAGCTACATCGTTCCGATGGCCAGCTCGGATTACAAACATGAAGTACGGGCCCCAAAGGGAGGGGGTTCCCGCCTGAGACTTCCTCGCAATTCACTCACTGACGAGGCTCCCGCCCGAGACGACGCACAGGCAAGTGATGATGATGATGATGATGAGGAGGAGGAGGAGGATGATTATGATGATATGAATGATGATGGCGAGGATGAGGCAAATGGTGATGATGGTGTGTGAATGATTGAGTGCGTGAGAGAGCCACTCAGGGGAAGTGAGTGAGCGAGTGGGGGAGCGAGTAAGTTATGCGTGAATGAGAGTGATCGGTTGAGGGTGTGATGGTGATGTGTGTGTGGGTGCGTAAGTGAGAAGAGGCCACAGAGACCGTCATCAAGAGAGACCGTCATGACGGTCTGTCTCGCAGGGTGAGTGAGTAAGTTATGAGTGACTGAGGGTGGTCGAGTGTGTGAGTGAGTGAGTGGACGATGGTGAAGCTTGATGGTACTGATGGTATAGTGGTAGTGATGCTGATTAGGATGGTGATTGATGGTGATGATGTTGATGATGATGTTTGTCCCCCGAACGGGGAACCACAATGTCATTATCGAATGAGGCTCCAGTGCACACAGGAGGAAAAGACGAGGCCAGCCACCGCAGCTACCTCGGCGGCGAGTAGGAGAAGATTATGCGGGAGCCGAGCAGCCTCGCCGGCACGTCCTTTGGCCCGCGAGGGCGTCGACTCCCGACAACGCGGTCGCCACTGGTGGCCACATAGAGTTGAGAAGAGCGGATTTCAAGCAGAAACCGCGCCGCCTCTAAAACAAAGCGCAGAAGGCTTCTTAGGCTGGCTGCTCGCCTCATCGATTGCCCCTCTTAGTTCCTTGACGTCTGATCTCAGCTCTTCGAGCCTCTCCTCGATCCTTGAAACGTTCAGTGCGTCGAGCCTGGTGCTGACTTTCTCGAGCAAGCCTCTCATCTCTTGCATGCTCTCGGCGGCCTGCCTTGTCTCAATGGATGCTTCCCTTGCCTCCCAAGAGGCCCTGCTGGATATACGCCGCAACCAAGCGGACGAAGCGGTAATCCTGGAGTACCTCGAGGGCGGCTCCCCCGCGTGCGCGGCGGGCAGGTCCTCCTCGCCCTCCTGGTCCATCTCGTCCAGCGACTCCTCTGAAACGACGATCCAGAAGCCCTCGTGTTTTTTGCCCTCTCTCTCTACGCAGGCGTGGCTGAATCTCTCGAAGTAGGTCAGGCTGAAGATGCCCCCGCACCTGTCGAAGATTCCGCAGCACACCTTCCTCCAGAAATGGCGCTGGACCAGAAGCCTGCTGCTTGAGTTCATCTGGAAAGTGCCCTTGAGGTGGCAATCGTGCTGGAGGGCATCCTGGTAGACCGCCCCGAGCAGACTAACGTACAAGTTCAGAGCTATAACCGGAAAAAAAGGCCGCAGGCGAGAGTAAAAACCTTCAAGACCCAGTGGAAGGATGCAGCCTGGTCGTTCGCCACGTCAATAATCAGCTGATCTGTTCTGTTGACCTTCTGACGCACACCTTCTAAATCTTTGTCGTCAAAATCGGCAAGGAAATCCAGGCGGAATGTCCGCACGAAGGCGGCGAGCCACTCCCAAAAAGGGCCGTTGGTTTTGTCTGCTGTTGGTTCATTGATTGGTAATGCGTAGTACGCCATCGTAGTCCCCGCGGCCGTCAGGACGAGGTAGGCTAAAAAAAGTAGCGACTGGCGGCTGGTCATTGCTACCCATGCAGGCAGCAGGTGCTCGATCAAAAACGAAAAGTTCAGGCATGACAACATGAACTGGAACCACTTCACAAAGATGAGCATGGACAGGTGAAACGGGCGATTGCAGATGTAGTTGTCTGTCGTCCAAAGGAAAATCGCAAAGCAGATCGACCACAACTCGACAACATAACAGAACAGCGTTTCTGCTTTGATGAAGAACAGACGTGGCCTCAACAGAGGATCTCCGCACCTCCCAATCACGGGCGCCATGACAGTCACAAGCTCGATGAGCAAACAGACACCTGTGCGAAGTCCTAAGATCGTGATTGCTGTTGGTGCTGTCAAAACCCAGGCATTACTCATTGACATTGATGACGCCCACTCATTATACCAATAATCATTTTGCTCGCATGCTTCTCGCGGTGAGCGGCTAACAGGCGAAAGGTACCACACCAGAAGGAACTGAAACAGCAAGTCGGCAGAGCGATTCCATACGAAGTAAGGGAAAGCGAGCGCCCAATTGCAAGCAACCAGAGCTTGTCCGAAAGGGGTTGCGAAGTGCACGTCTTTAATGCCGCTGGTAGCGATAATGGCCTGGCTGATCCTGACGCCATCTAAATCTACCGCTTCATGCCCAAAGACGCCTTGGACTGTTGTATAGAAACAAACGACCCTGCTCAGGTGCGCATTTCGCGTGATCTGCCACCAGGCCGGACGCGAAGGATGCTCCTCCGCAACCCCTTTCAACTCATCAAGAAATCGCTGCCGCGCGTCATCTGTGATGCCCTGGTCAAGGCGCCCTGAAACGACACTCACCGGGCAAGCAATATTTGCAAATTGGTACAGCCTGACAGGAATCGCGTCGTGTGGAACGCGCACGCACAACGACTTCAGGAACTTAGTTGACAACCCCGGACTGATCTGGTCCAGTATCGTGGGGATGGACTGCGAGAACCCTTCGGCCTGCCAAATCTGGTGAAGCTTCTCCAGATGCTTCCACCTCTGGCTGGTGTACCCGTTTGCCTCGGACTGCTTCGAGCTCTCATCATCTTTGCTTGAGAGCTTCCCGCACCAATCGTCAAGAAGTGAGTGCCAGTTGCCCGAATCTGCATGATGGGCACCATTCATCTCGTCATTCGGCATGTTGTCCCACTCATCGGCCCATTCTTTCAGCGAGGCACATGTGCAACTGAGCTGAGAATCCGAGGTAGAACTGAAAGCCTCGGCGTGCAAAAACATCAGATTCACAAACACCACGACTTGGGACTCGATGTGCATTCCCGTGACCTTGGTGCTGGAGGGCGTCGATGCGCCAGGGCAGGCATCGATCCGCAAGGGCGTCGAATCCTGCGAACGATCGCCTGCAGTGATCTTGAGAAGACGCTCACTCTCCATGCTCGCCGTTTCTGGCTCGCGGAGCGGGCAGCGCACGGGCGGCCGCTGTGGCCCTGGCGAGCCTGCGCCAAAGTGGCACTTGAGCAAACATGGCAACGGATGAGAATGTTGATGATGATGATGATGATGATGATGATGATGATGATGATGATGATGATGATGATGATGATAGGACGAGTGGATGTGAAAAGGAAAAGGTGTGGGAGGACTGCGCGAGGTGTCCAGATACATCAAGAGCCTCACTTAGGATGTGGGGAACAACAGCAACAAACACAAAAACAACAACAACATCAACGGCAATAATAACAACAACAACGACAACAACAACAACACCAACAACAACAACAATCATTTTAAGACTGTTCGCCCTTATATGCTCGAGTGTCCAATAACGCGTATTTCCCAAACCCTCGATACCCGCCCTCTTCGTCTTCGATCGAACCCCTTTTGGGGGGTATACCTTTCTTCCCTGCAGGCCGGGCCCCGGCAAGCGGCGGGGCGGCCGCGGACCGTCGGCCTGGCCAGCGGCAGCGCTGATCGGCGGGGCGGCCGCGGACCGTCGACCCGACCCCAAGAGGGACGGACAGGGGACCGACCACGACGACGACGACGACGACGACGACGACGACGACGACGG
>CAUYUJ010019955.1:135000-167323 GCA_963575745.1 Prorocentrum cordatum
TCATTGTCAAGTGGTTTTTGTCACGGACGGCGGGGGTGGTGGTGTCTGGTCTGCTGTGCGCAGGCCCAACAGAAACAATGATGGACACTGGTTTTCGACAGGGATGGTGGAGGCCGACATGTTCACCGATGTGTGCTGTCATGTGCGCAGGCGCACCTGACACACTCTGCACGTGCCCCGGACGTGGCGCACCTGGCGCGGCTGGAGGGAGCATCTGGCGCACTAGGCGTGCCTGGCACGCTCGGGCCCCAGGGGTGCTTGGCGCGCGTGGCGCGCCTGGCTCGCTTAGCGCACCTCGTCCCAGCGTCGCGCACATGGGTTCGGTTTTGGTTCCCAATAGGTCTCCATCAAAAGACGACCGCGAAACATGCTGAGGCTCAGGTGCTACGTATGTGTTGGGAGGGCGGGTGGGACAGAGCTAGACGGCTTGCTATCTGGAGGGTGTCTTGATCACTGTTCCCTGTGAGTATACACCCCCTCCCCCAAGCGACCGGGAGCCAACCCAGGTCCATGCGGGCACCCCCCCACCATCCCTTTGTAAATTACCCTGGCGACGTACCCAACCCCTGCGCAAACGCGGGGCGCAAATAGTTTAGCACACTTTATAAGGGGGGCGATGACGGAGCGAGGGTGACATATGTCTGCAGACGGAATTCGGGAGACTCGCAGGAAACTGGCTTCAGGACAAGGACTAGATAAAGCTGATTAGTTGCAATCCCTGAGCAACCCTAACCACTGCGAAAGCGGGGATCTCAGATCGCAGCCCCCCAGGGATGGCGAGGTCTAATTTGGGTCCGCCCGTGGCGTCACTGTGCTGGGCCCCCCAGCAGGCCTCGAAAGTGGCGACAGTTTCACAGATCGCAGCCCCCCAGGGATGGCGAGGTCTAATTTGGGTCCGCCCGTGGCCCTCACTGTGCTGGGCCCCCCAGCAGGCCTCGAAAGTGGCGACAGTTTCACAGATCGCAGCCCCCCAGGGATGGCGAGGTCTAATTTGAATCCGCGCGTGGCCCTCACTGTGCTGGGCCCCCCAGCAGGCCTCGAAAATGGCGACAGTTTCGCAGATCGCAGCCCCCCAGGGATGGCGAGGTCTAATTTGAATCCGCGCGTGGCCCTCACTGTGCTGGGCCCCCCAGCAGGCCTCGAAAATGGCGACAGTTTCGCAGATCGCAGCCCCCCAGGGATGGCGAGGTCTAATTTGAATCTGCCCGTGGCCCTCACTGTGCTGGGCCCCAGCAGGCCGGCCTCGAAAATGGCGACAGTTTCGCAGATCGCAGCCCCCCAGGGACGGCGAGGTCTAATTTGAATCCGCGCGTGGCCCTCACTGTGCTGGGCCCCCCAGCAGGCCTCGAAAATGGCGACAGTTTCGCAGATCGCAGCCCCCCAGGGATGGCGAGGTCTAATTTGAATCCGCCCGTGGCCCTCACTGTGCTGGGCCCCCCAGCAGGCCTCGAAAATGGCGACAGTTTCGCAGATCGCAGCCCCCCAGGGATGGCGAGGTCTAATTTGAATCCGCCCGTGGCCCTCACTGTGCTGGGCCCCCCAGCAGGCCTCGAAAATGGCGACAGTTTCACAGATCGCAGCCCCCCGCAGGCAAGACAGGAGGAGGCAGGCAGGAGGCAGGAGGGAGGCGGGAGGAGACGCGACCACACTGCTCTATTCAAAACGAATACCCAACCAAGGAGGGTTGGGAAAAACAATACAAACACACACACCTTGCCCCCACCATCCCTTGTAAAACACAATACAGAACACGCTCTGTCTCCAAATTCTGAGCATGCGCACCAAAACCCGATGCGGCCTCCCCCGACCATCTCTGACAAAAAATTACCCTTGTGACGTACCCAACCCCTGCGCAAACGCGGGGCGCAAATAGTTTAGGACACTTTATAAGGGGGGCGATGACGAAGCGAGGGTTACATATGTCTGCAGACGGAATCCGGGAGACTCGCAGGACACTGGCTACAGGACAAGGACTAGATAAAGCTGATTAGTTACAATCCCTGAGCAACCCTAGCCACTTCGAAAGCGGGGATCACAGATCGCAGCCCCCCAGGGATGGCGAGGTCTAATTTGGGTCCGCGCGCGGCGTCACTGTGCTGGGCCCCCCAGCAGGCCTCGAAAGTGGCGACAGTTTCAGAGATCGCAGCCCCCCAGGGATGGCGAGGTCTAATTTGGGTCCGCGCGTGGCGTCACTGTGCTGGGCCCCCCAGCAGGCCTCGAAAGTGGCGACAGTTTCACAGATCGCAGCCCCCCAGGGATGGCGAGGTCTAATTTGGGTCCGCCCGTGGCCCTCACTGTGCTGGGCCCCCCAGCAGGCCTCGAAAATGGCGACAGTTTCACAGATCGCAGCCCCCCAGGGATGGCGAGGTCTAATTTGAATCTGCCGCGGTTACCCTCTATGCAGGACCCCCCAGCAGGCCTCGAAAGTGGCGACAGTTTCACAGATCGCAGCCCCCCAGGGATGGCGAGGTCTAATTTGAATCTGCCGGTGGCGTCACTGTGCTGGGCCCCCCAGCAGGCCTCGAAAGTGGCGACAGTTTCACAGATCGCAGCCCCCAGGGATGGCCGAGGTCTAATGTTGTCCACGGCGTGGCGTCACTGTGCTGGGCCCCCCAGTCAGGCCTCGAAAGTGGCGACAGTTTCACAGATCGCAGCCCCCCCAGGGATGGCGAGGTCTAATTTGAATCTGCGTGTGGCGGTCCTGTGCTGGGCCCCACAGCAGGCCTCGAAAGTGGCGACAGTTTTCACAGATCGCAGCCCTCCAGGGATGGCGAGGTCTAATTTGAATCCGCCCGTGGCGTCACTGTGCTGGGCCCCCCAGCAGGCCTCGAACGTGGCGACGGTTTCACAGATTCGCAGCCCCCCAGGGATGGCGAGGTCTAAGTTGGGTCCGCCCGTGGCGTCTCTGTGCTGGGCCCCCCAGCAGGCCTCGAAAGTGGCGACAGTTTCACAGATTCGCAGCCCCCCAAAGTTTGGCGAGGTCTGATTGGTGTCCGCCCGTGGTGTCATTGCGCTGGGCCCCCCAGCAGGCCTCGAATGTGGCGACAGTTTCACAGATCGCAGCCCCCCAGGGATAGCGAGGTCTAATTTGAGATCTGAGTGTGGCGTCACTGTGCTGGGCCCCCAGCAGGACTCGAAAGTGGCGACAGTTCACAGATCACAGCCCCCCCCGGGATGGCGAGGTCTAATTTGAATCTGCGTGTGGCGTCACTGTGCTGGGCCCCCCCAGCAGGCCTCGAAAATGGCGACAGTTTCACAGATCGCAGCCCCCCAGGGATGGCGAGGTCTAATTTGAATCCTGCGGTAGTGCGGCGGGTGCTGGGCCCCCAGCAGGCCTCGAAAGGGGCGACAGTTGCGCAGATCGCAGCCCCCCAGGGATGGCGAGGTCCAATTTGAATCCGCCGCGAGTGCACTCTGTGCTGGGCCCCCCAGCAGCCCTCGAAAGTGGCGACAGTTTCACAGATCGCAGCCCCCCAGGGAGGGCGAGGTCTAATCTGAGTCCCCGTAGGGCGTCACTCCGCTGGCCACCCCAACAGCCCTCGAAAGCGGCGGCAGTTTCGCAGATGCACCCCCCAGGGAATGGCGAGGTCTCAATTTGAATATGCGTGTGGCTTCACTGGCTGGGCCCCCCCAGCAGGCCTCGAAAGGGGACGTTCACAGATCGCAGCCCGCCCCCAGGGAGGGCGAGGTCTAATTTGACGCCGCGTGTGCGCACTGCGCTGGGCCCCCCAGCAGGCCTTCGAAAGTGGCGACCAGTTTCACAGATGCAGCCCCCGCACGGCAAGACAGGAGGAGGCAAGAGGGAGGCGTCGAAGGAAGGAAGGAGGAGGACGGGAGACGCGACCGCAGTGCTCTATTCAAAACAAGTACCCAACGCAGGAGGGTTGGGAAAAACAATAAAGAATACACTTGGCGGCGGCGGCTGCGGCGGCTGCGGCGGGGGCAGCGTCTGCGGCGGCTGCGGCGGTGGCGGCGGCGGGGGCGGCGGCGGCGGCGGAGGCGGCGGCGGCGGAGGCGGCAGCGGTTGCGGTGGCGGCGGCGGCGGCAGCGGTGGCGGCTGCGACTGCGGCGGCAGCGGCTGCGGCGGCGGCGATTGGCAGCGGGGGCGGCGGCAGCGGCGGCGCGGCGGCGGGACGGCGGCGGCGGGCGGGCAGCGCGGTGGCGGCGGCAACGGCGGACAGCGGCGGCGACGGCAGCGGCGCGGCGCCTGCGGCGGCGGCGGGCGGCGGCGGCGGCGGAGGCGGCGGCGGCGGCGGATTGGCCCCCAGTAGATGGCCATCCAAAGACGACTGCTGCATATGATGCGGCTAAGGCCAGGCTCGGGTGCTACGCATGTGTTGGGAGGGCGGGTGGGAATGAGCGAGACGGCTTGCGGGCGGGCAGGGCGATTCTTGACCCCTCCCCCTACCCCCTCCCCCGGACCT
Organism: Prorocentrum cordatum; assembly: GCA_963575745.1. NCBI lineage: Eukaryota > Dinophyceae > Prorocentrales > Prorocentraceae > Prorocentrum > Prorocentrum cordatum. The sequence goes on from CAUYUJ010019955.1 coordinate 139,425, forward strand.
GGACGGGAGGGGCCGCGATCCGTAGGAGCGTCCGAAAACGGCCCCTGGGAGGGCCAATTTTTGACACCCCATCACGAGGATCGTGGCCCTCTGGGGGGACCTCGATCGGGTGAATCCCTCCTTTGATCGATAGCCTCGAAGATGGCCCCAAGAGGCGCTCCAGGGTTCCCAAGAAAGCCCCAAGAGAGCCCCAAGAGGGCCCCAAGAGGGTCCCAAGAGCGCCCCAAGAGGCACCGAGAGGTCCCCCCCAAGAGGCCCCCGAGCGGCTTCAGAGAGCCCAAGATGACATCCAAGATGGCTCAGATAGCCCAAACTGGCTCAAGATAGCTCCCAAGATGCCCCAAACAGCCCCAAGAGCGCTCCAAGAGCGCCCAAGAGCGCCCCAAAACAGCCCCAAGAAACGGCTCGTCGGCTCCCGAGGGGGGAGCTGAGTCGGGGACCCCCCCATCCTGTAATCGATGGCCTCCAAGGTGATCCCAAGAAACCTTCCAGGGTTACCAAGAGGGTTCCAACAGGGCCCCAAAAACTCCCAGAGAGCACCAGCAGCAGCAGCCGCAAGAATACCTTTAGGTGGTTTCATGAGTCATCGTCCGCGTCGTCCTCATCCTAGTCCTCGTCCTCCTCGTCCTTATCCGCGTCCTCCTACTCCTCGCCCCCCTCGTCCTCATCCTCCTATCGCGGCACCAAGGGGGCCTTCCAAGGCCCCCCCTTGCTGGCTTTGTTTCCCTAGACGTGTCTCTTCGTCCCTGCCCCCGTCCGCTCTGAAGGGCAAGGTCTCTGAATGGGTTACCGGGGATGTTTTGATCGCGAGCGCAAGGGAAAGGCTGCGCGCCGTCCAGAACAGCCGCCAACCAGCAGAAAAGAAAGGTTGGCGGGGATTTCTTTCGCTCGCGAGCGCAAGCGGTAGAGCCGCACGCCGCCCCCAGGTTCAGGCAACTCAAAGGCAGCGGCCAGAGACAGAAGCCGCGAGCAAGCAGCGCGCTCAAAGCCGAAGAAGGCCGGGCCCACGCGCGGAGAGGACCTCAGCAAACTTGCTCGCGAAGACTTTGCACCGGCAACCTTCGCCCCGACGAAGTTGCCCTCGCCAAACAACTCAAAGATCAGGGCCGACCGTGACACGCCGACGCCGCCGCCAGCGCGTGTCTTGCACATCTACCACGTAGCCACCCACACGAAGGAGCACTGACTCCAGGCAACGAGTCGTCCGCTCAGCTAACGCACCACGGAGCAACCGACGCGCGGGGCGGCAGGCGCGGGCCCGTGCAACGCAGCGCCGTCGGGGGCATCTTCCAAGGAAAGGCCCTCGCGCGTGCTGTCGCTAAGCCAATGTCACAGGATAACGCCGAGGGCCACATAGGCAATGCGGACGCAGCCAGGTCGCTGGAGCTAAGGCAACCAATTCACGCACCTCCCGCGGGTGGACAGCCGCAGGACGACGGACGGGTCAGACAGCTCGGAAATGATCGATATACCTCCTGGCACGCGCGCCCCAATGGGGAGCGCCGAGGGTCAGGGCCGCACTGCGGGTGGGGTCGCAGCTAACAGCCGCAGAAATGCTGCGTCAAGGGCGACCCGCGCGCCTCCTGCGGGGGGGCAGCCGCGGGTGGAGGACGGGGCAGTCGATCCGAGACGCTCAGCGCCAGCTGGCCCCAGCGCCCCGGGGGGGGCGCCGAGGCCGCGGACGCGCCCTAGGGGCGGCCGCATATAAAGGCAAAGTACGTGGCCAGCGCGCCCGCGCCCCGCCCGCGGGGGGGCAGCCGCGGGGGGGGGGGCAGGCTAGAAAGATCGGCCAGCGAAATACCGCGAGGCGCAAGCGCCCCTGGAGGGAACGGCGAGGGCCAGGCCACGCTGTCGAGGGGGGTCGCAGCCAACAGCCGCAGAGATAGCGAGACCAGCGGGCGGGCCTGTGCACCACCTGCGGGGGGGCAGCCGCAGGAGGAAGATGGGCGAGTCGGTCCAATGAATCCATGGCCTGCCGGCCCCAGCGCCCCGGGGGGGGCGCCGAGGGCACGGGCGTAGCGCGGGTGGCGTTCTCAGCTAACAGCCGCAGAGCAAGCGGGGACAGGGCGGGCCCAAGCCTCCTGCAAGGGGACACCCGCAGGAGGAGAGGCGGCCAGGGCGGCCGGGGGGCGGGGGCAGGGGGGCGGCAGGAGGGGGCGGCTAACAGCCGCAGTCAGTGCGGACATAGGAAGAGGCCGTCAGGCGGGAATCCGAAGGGCGCAGGCCACCAAGCCGGGTGGCCACCGAGGGCCAAGCACCAGTGCGCGGGGCAGCGCGGGGCTGCAATCGGTGCCGCAGGGGCTCCAGAAGTGACGGGAGCCCGCTCGGATGGGGAACGACCCCCGAGCCGCCCACGGCGTGCCGGGGGGGGGGGCGGCAATCATCCAGGGGGATAGAGAGAGGCCGCAAAGTGGCGTCCCGGAGGGGGCTCGAAGGCCTAGGACGAGCCGACAGCCTCAGCTGGGCACGCCCAAGGCGGCATTGGCGCACGAGGAGGGGTGCGCAGGAGGAGCCGACAAGCCTCGCTGGCCAGGAGGGATTGGGCTCCGTGAGGCATGCACAGTGCGGGCCGTCCATGAGAGTCGTTGCGCGCGCCCGCCTGTGTCTGGGCGGAACTCAGGGGCGCGCCCAGGGCTGGCGCGAGCCCACGGCCCTTCGGGATTCCACCGTCGTTGTCCAGAGGGGGTCGCTGTCTTTGGCCTTGCCAGAGGTGCCCTTGGCCCTAGCTCCGTCGCTGAACCGAGCGCGGACTGCGCCCCGGCTGACCGCCAGACTGAGCGACTCGTCCATCTTGAAGACATCACAATTCTGACTAGCCCATTCTTTGACGAAGCGATAGCAGGAATCGGGGCGCTGTCGTGTGGGGCCAGCGCAGATGTGGCCCGACGGCGGAGGATGCTTGGTCATCCACTGGTGCCATACTCCGTTGAAGTATTCACTCAGGCCCCTCTGAAGCCGCTTCACAGTCTCAGCAGGAGCCTCGCCAATCGGTTCAGAATGTCGACCCGCTCCAGCGGGGCGCTGTAGATGTAGAGTCCAGCGACTGGGTCGATTAGGTCTTGCGAGAGGTCGGCTCGCACACTTTTTGCAGGATGGCAAAGGGCCTGACCGGGGGGCGGGGACGCCGTCGAGGACGGGGTGGGTGCGCGTGTGCGCGTGCACGCGCGGGCCGACTCCAGCGGTCGTCGGCCCCCCAGCTGGACCACCCTGTCCATCCAGTCCAGCGGCCGCCGCAGGGGCTGCCGCGGCTGGCCTCGCGGCGCCGGCGCGGGCGGCGCTCGCGCAACCCTCCGCCCCAGTCAAACTCATCGCGCGTCGCATTGGCAGCCCGGGCCTGCCGAAAGATGCCAGGGGAAGGCGGGGCCCCTCGCGCTGGGAAGCGCGCGAGGCTTCTGTCGTCTAGCCCAGCCAGCACCGGGGTGGCGCATGGACCGTCGGCGGGCGAGGCGGGGCTGCAGGGCTCGCCAGCAACCTCGGGGCCGGCCGAGGAGTCAACCTGTAGGACTGGTGGTTCCGAGCTCGGGGTCGGGGACAAAGCAACAGGTGCCCCTCGACGGCCCCGGCGCGGGGGGGGGTTGCCGTCGCGGGAGCCAGCCACCGGCGTTTCCGAGCCAGCGCCCCCGCGGCCGGCGGCGGCGTCGCTCCCAGCGACGAGAGGGGGGATGCCATGTTGGTCTCTTGCTGGGGGGAGGTGCTCGGGACTACTGCGTCAATGACAGATGCGTCAGCGGTTGGGCTCGCACACCGCGGGCGGCCGTCATCAGGGGAGCGAGAGCTGGCCCCACGGGTGTAGGGAGGGCGGGCCCGCCCCGCACTGGCGTCGCGGGGCGGGCGCCACCTCGTTGCCCCAGTCGGGGAGTTCGGGCGCGCGGGCGGCAAAGGGGTGGAATTATGCCGGTGGGTCTCCCGTCTCGGTGTGGTTATCGCTGAACCGTGCCCACCAGTCGTTGTCGCTGTGCCCCCTGATGGGGACGTTGTCGATCGGCTCGCACAGCTCCTGCGCGCGCACGATGGGGGCGTCCTCGGCCAGTTCCTTGAATGACCCGGTGGCGAGCTTATCGGAGCTGACCTGCGTCGAGGATCCCACGAGGGCAGGGCCCAGCGAAGAGGGGAGGGACCGCGCATGGACCATTGACCGGCGCGCTGGAGCCATTTGGGCAGCATGGCGGGGTCGGTCGAGAGAACGCAGAGGAGCGGGGCCACGCGGGCGGCGGCGAGCCGCTTGCCTTGCCAATGTCGTTGGGGAGGTAGGTCGGCGCCACCCTGTCGCCGTAGACCCGATTCAGGAAGGGGCGCAGCAGGGGCGGGCCCCAGCTTTCGGGGGCCTCGGAGCCCATCGCGCGCCTGCCCTGCTCCGCGACGCATTCCTTCCACTGGTCGTCCAAAAGTTGGTCCAGGTCGCGTGGAAAACCGACCAGTCTGACCTCGATGGGCCTAGCGTTAAGGCGGTACCGTTACGACTCCTCGGCAGCCTCCAGGTGATCAATGTCGATGCATTTCAGTGCGGGTCCTTGGGGGAGTCCACATGTGGCAAGAGGTCGCGCACTTCCTCGGCCCCGCGCGCCGCGGGGGGGCGTCCGCATCGGCCCATTGGGCGCGAGCTCGCTGGACAGGGGCGGTTCGCCAGGCACTGGCGGAGCGGGGTGTGGCTTGGAGGTTGGGGGGCGGGGGTAGACCAGGCGGGTGTCCTGGTCGAGCACGTCGTCGACGGCGCCTGGCTTCACGCCCCACGCACGAACGAAGCATTGATGTTCCAGCGGCGGTCGTTCCAGGCGACAGCACGGCCCCCCCACGCTGGGAGGCCACCCGCGCTTGTTTGCCGCGACTCCGCGTAAGCCTTCCGTACAAAACAGCCTAGCGCAGGCGCTCCTGCTTGCAGAGGAAGAGGGGGGGGCCGGACGGGCACCCATCGCACGTGGCAGTGTGGCACTTGGATTTAGCTGCCATGTACCCAAATCTGTCGCCCTCTCTCTAGCCGCGCGGGCGGTTAAGTGGTGTTGGCATTCTTCGGGACATGGAGGTCTGAGGGCTCCAGCAGGAAATCTTCGAGGGCGCCAGGGGTCGCGGCGTGGGGGAGCGCTGAGAACGCGTGCTCGGAGGCGGTCGGGGGCAGTGCATCCACGGGGGGGGGGGGCCTGGAAGGGGTTCCCGGCGAGCGCAGCGGCCTGTGCCTTCTCGTGGAGAAAGTGGCCCGGGGACAGCCGGTGACCCTCCTTCTCGACCACGCGTGTCCAGCATTGACCGCAAAGCCATGTGCAGTCCAACCCGTGGGCATGCGCCTGCAGGCGGTTCTGGGTACGATACGAGCGGATATTGCCGCCAAGCCAAGAGCCGTCCGCGCGCTCGAGGTTGGGCGCGTAGCAGCAGTCGCACTTGTACCTGGCCGTCTCCCGGTCGGCGCTGAAGCGAGCGTCGCAAGAGGCCAGGTAGCATCGGGGATCTTCTGACCCGGGTCAATCCAGACCCGGGTCAGCAGGAAACCAAAAACTGCAATGCAGGAGAAACAAACTGCAACGCAGGTCCTCGCAAACCCGGGTCGGCCAAGATGTGCGGCCGCCTCGCGGCCACGAGCGGCTCCCAAACCCGGGTCAGCCAGAGGGGGTCTTCGCAGGATCCTGCAGGATCTGACGCCCTGGCTGACCCCCGTTTGCATTGACCCCCGTCTTAAGGTCCCCGATAGAAGGGGGGCATGGTCACGCTGGGGGGGCCAGGTACGTAATGAAATAAGAAGAGGCGCCATGATATCGGGGGAAATATCATGGCCCGCGCCATGATATCCACCCCCCCCTAATCGTCACCCCCCTCTTTTCCGCCCCTGAAGGTAGCAGGGGGGCATGGTCACGCCGGGGAGTGGGGCCGGCGGTGGCGCCCTGTCCAGGGGGGCAAAAGCCCGAAGGAGAAGCCCCCGCGGAGGGAAAGAGACAGCTCTGAGGGGTCCGGCGTCGGGCCCCGCAAGCCGCCGCCGCTGCCCTGTGAGGTCCCGGCGCAGGAGACAGATGCTGCATCCCGACCTCGGGAGCGGCAAAACAGTGGGGTGTCCAAGAGGGGGGGGGTGCAACTCACGACCGGGGGCACGTGCGCGGCCCAGCGGGGGGGCCAGGGCCGCAATGAAATAAGAAGAGGCGCCATGAAATAAGAGGAAAAACCATGGCCCGCGCCATGAAATCCACCCCCCCCTAGTCATCACCCCCCTCTTTTCCGGCCCCGACGACCGCGAGAGGATGCCGATGTTGGCCGGGTTCGCAATCTCCCCCAGGACCAGAATAAGGGTTTTTAGCTGAAAGGGGAAGCTCTCCATCTCAGCGTAGGGGCTGGTGGGGTTACGCGAAGCACCTCGGATTTTGTTTATGAGGTAAGTCGTCAAGCCGCCGTCGCTGCCTGTGAGGTCCCGGTGCAGGAGACAGATGCTGCATCCCGACCGCGAGAGGGTGCCGATGTTGGCTGGGTTCGCAATCACAACGATCAACGATCACAACGATCAACGATAACGATAACGATAACGATAACAACGATCACAACGATAACGATAACGATAACGATCAACGATCAACGATCAACGATCAACGATCAACGATCAACGGTAACGATCAACGATCAACGATCAACGATAACGATAACAACGATCGACAACGATCACAACGATCACAACGATCACAACGATCACAACGATTAACGATCAACGATCAACGATCAACGATCAGATGCTGCATCCCGACCGCGACAGGATGCCGATGTTGGCCGGGTTCGCAATCTCCTCCAGGACCAGCATAGGGGCCTCTAGCTCGAAGGGGGAGTTCTCCATCTCAGCGCTATAATGGAGCAGTGGGCGGCCTCAGCGGCGGGGCGGTGGTGGGCAGTAGTCACGAGCTTGCCCGCCAAGGCGATCAGCCCCTCCAGCCGCCCGCGGAGCCGACGGAGGTCAGAGAGCGTGGGTCCCCAGGAGGCCGCGAACTGGGAGCGGAAGTGGCGGTGGTCGTTTTGCCAAGGGCAGCAGACACCCAGGATGGCTTCAAGCCTGCCCCCTGACCCAGAAGGGTCGGGGAAGGGCCAGAGACGGTCCCAGGGCTCACGCTTCATGAGCAGCATGATGATGAGAGCGCAGCGGGCCTTCTCGGTGGACATGATGTGGTCGTCGGGGTCAAGCAGGTCGACGCGGTGCTGCGTGGTTCCATCGTGGCCCTGTAGGAGGCTGACGAGGGTTGCGTAGACAGGGTAAACACGGTGGAGCGGGCAGGTCCTGGTCCCGTGGGACCATGCATGGGGGACCAGGTGCTGGAAGTCAGGTGGGGTGCAGCGGTTTTCGTTCTGGGGTCTCCAAGCGGCGCGGCCTTGGACCTGCGGCCTGGGAGGCAACTCGTCAAAAGAAATCCGGCACTGGGGGTCGCCCCAGGAAGTGCCTGGGCCAACGGGCCAGACCAGGGTGGCCCAGGTCATGTTGTACACCAGATTGCCCGCGTCTAGCACTAGTTCCACGTTGCGCAGGTACCCCAAGTGGCTCCAGGCTTCCCCGTCAAACTGCGCACGGTTGGAGGGGACGCCCTCGACGTTGCACTTGCGGGGGCGCAGCCCTGCAACCAGGAAGAGGACGACGGAGAAGGCGGGGTCGGCAAGGAATTCCTCTAGTGCCATTTCCATCCGGTGTCCGAGGTCTCCCCAACGCTGGTCGACCTCTGGGGGGAAGTCGAACTGCACGTTGAAGCTCTTGGCGTGCTCGTCCCGTCTCCTGGCCACCTCTTGGTCGACCCGAAGGCCACTGGGAAGGGTTGAAAATAACAAGAGCAGCAACATATCTGGCACGCCCTCCACCCCTGTGGCAAGCACAGGGGGCGGCGGATCCAAGACGCCTACGGCGATTCACCGCCGCCCCCAGCCTTTTTGAGAAGCGCCTATGTGGCCAAACGTTGGGCCCCAGCTTGGCCAAGCTATCTGATTATGGATTCCCCCAGCCGCTCGGGAAACTCTTCAGGGAACACTTGGAGGAGGCTGAGGGGAGGATCACGAGAGGCAGGAGGAGAAGGAGAAGGGGGAGGAGGAGGAGGAGGAGGAGGAGGAGGAGGAGGAGGAGGAGGAGGAGGAGGAGGAGGAGGAGGAGGAGGAGGAAAGGAGGAGGAGGACGAGGAGGCCTCTTGGGAGCCTCTTGTGGGGCCTCCTGGGGGGTTCCCGGGGGCCTTTTGGAAGCGTCTTGGGGGCCTCCTTAGGCCTCTTGGGGGCCTTGGGGGCGTCTTGGGGGCCTCTCCTTGGCCGTCTTAAAGCGTTCCTGGCGCGTCTGACGGGTCTGACGCCGTCGGAAGCCGTCTTGGGGGCCTCTCTGAACCGATGTGGGGTCCTCTTGAGGCGCTTCAGGGCCGTCTTGGAGTACATTTTGGGCGTCTTAGAGGCCTCTTGGGGAGGAGGAGGAGGAGGAGGAGGAGGAGGAGGAGAAGGAGGAGGAGGAGGAGGAGGAGGAGGAAGAGGAAGAGGACGAGGAGGAGAGGAGGAGGAGGAGGAGGAGGAGGAGGAGGGGGAGGAGGAGGAGGAGAGGAGGAGGAGGAGGAGGCGATTGAGGAGGTGAGGAGAGGAGGTGGAGAAGTCCTGGTCCGCTTGGAACGCGTCGTTGCTGCCCGCTGCTGGTGACGGGACGGGGTTTGGTGGCCGGGTGGGGCGGGGGCTGAGGAGGAAGAGGAAGAAAAGGACTGGGAAAAACAAAAAAAAAAAAAAAAAAAAAAAAAAAAGGAAAAGCAGGCGAAGAAAGAGTAGGAAGAGAAACAGGGAGGAGGACCAGGAGAAGGAGGCAGAGGGTAGGAGCGAGGAGACACAGTCGGACAACGAGAGACAAAGTCGGAGCAACCCCCAACCCCCAGAGTCTGGGGGCGCCCCAGAGTCTGAACAGCACCTGTTTCAGATCATATAGAAAGCCAGGCAGACAGACTGACAAACATGCATTCACACATCCATGCATACATAATTATACAAAGCTATGTGCATAACTGTATACTTACATCCGTACATACATACATACATACATACATACATACATACATACATACATACATACATACATACATACATACATACATACTTACTTACTTACTTACTTACATACATGCACACACTTACGTACATACATACATGTATGCATGTATCCACGCACACGTGCGTTACAAGCATACATACAGACCTGTCTCCCAACCTAAAAGCCTACCTGAATAAATACATACACACAGACACGTATGCATGCATGCGTGCATACATACCTCGATGTGCGTATAGTTGAATGTCGGTGGCATATTATATCTTCGTGTCCGCATAAACATATGTAGGCGAACCCATCGCATGCGGATCCATCGCATGTCGAAACCAATACGACGATGTGCCCGTCTATACAATTCTATACGCGGAGAATACATGTGTACACATGTACATACATACGCGTAGATGTGCGATGTATCTATGTACACGTTCACAATTATGTGAAACAGGAATGCATGTGCTTGCACCACGTGTTCTGCATGTCTCACGCACCTGTCGGACGGACTCATATCGCTGCGGGCACACACACACGAACACACAGGGAATTGCCGATTCCTCGCGCGAAACGACGAACAGAGACCTCACCTGTTCCGACGAGCACGCGCCCTGATAAATACCGCACGACTACAAACCAGAGCGCATGCTCACCTACAGCTGCAGTTCCCCTGGAGCAGGTCCAGATGCACGACAACGAACGCGGGAGAAGAAGGAGGACGATGAGGCCATCGCCGTTCGCATGGTCGGCGCTGCTGTCGGCAACGCCATCGCAATCGTTACTGACACCATTGTCGTCCACCACGACCGCCTCCTCCCCCTCTTCTTCCTCCTCCTTCTCCTCCTCCTCCTCCCCCTCCTCCTCCCCATGCCCTTGCTCAATCACTCCAAAATCGCCATGCCAGCCCCCGTGGCGTCCTCTTTGACGTGGGCGATCTCCTCCTCCCAGCCAGCATGGTTTGCCCTGCGATGGGCACGAGGAGGGCCGGAGAAGGCAGGAGAGAGAGAGAGACGGAAGGAAAGAGAGGGAGGAGAGGGAGGAGATGGAGGTGGAGAAGCAGGAGCGGGAGGCGGGGGAAGAGAGGGAGAAGGAGAGGGAGGAGAGGGAGGGGATGGAGGGGAGAAGCAGGAGCGGGACGCGGGGGACGAGAGGGAGAAGGAGAAGGAGGGAAACGAGGATGGGGAGGACGAGGAGGAGGGGGGAAGGGGCAGGGGAGGGAGGACACGCATAAGTGGGAGGGGTTGTTGTTCAACGCGGGGATTGGGGTTCACCGTGTTCCGTCCTTCAAGGCCTGCGACGGGCGGCGCGTATACCACTTGCGCCACCGTCCGTATCTTATGATAAAAAACAACACCCCCTTCTGGCGGGAAAAAAGGACCCGCGCAGGATGCTTGCGCCTCCTGAAGTCCAGGGGGCTCTTCTGGCGTGCTCTGCAGCACGTCAAAACTCTCGTATGGCCCTGGCACGAGCACGGTTGGCCGCGATCCTGGCCAGCCGATCGAAGGAGAGGGGAAGGGGAGCAGGTGGAAGCGGAGGCGGGGAAGAGGGAGAAGAGGGGGGGGGATCAGCTGCCAGGCCGCGGCCTGTTCTTTGGCGAGCCGAGAAGAAGATCGGCCACCGACTGTTCCGTCTCAGCATCCTCGAAACCGTCAAAGTGGGGCGTAGACAGCAGATCCGTGGCAGCACGATCTTGCACTGTATTCTCCTCAGGCTCAGGCTCAGAATCAGAATCGAAAAACATGTTTTTTTTGTGGTGGGGATCGTTTCTACGGCAACCCCGAGAAACAAAACCTGCAAAGTCGGGCGCTGGGACAGTTTCCTCCACGGCAAGGCGGTCCAAAAACGCAAAGAAATCACCCAACGAATTTCTGATCTCCTCGAGGTTAAGCGGATACTCCGCGACGTCCACAACATCCACGGAAGAGGGAGTCTCAACCGAGGGAAGGAAGGAACTGACGCTGTCGACGATGGCCGCGGCAAGTGCTTTGCACAGGCCCGCTGGAAATGTCTTCTTGCTGGCCGTCAAAAACTGGCCGGCCTGACTTTTCCCGAGAAGAACCTCGTGGGCCTGGCGCCCATGAGAGCACCTCCCTCCACTGGGAGTGGCTTTCAGCAAAGGGGGAAAGACGCCATTCTGATAGACAGGATGGCGGTGGGTGCAGGACCTACGGCACTGGGTTCCACCTCGGGACCCTGATGCTCGCACAAGTCAAACGTAGTGAGCGACGCGCATGGGGCAGCCGCCAGGGCCTGCAGAGGCCTCCAGCTGAAGGAAGCGGGGCCCGCGGGGCGCACGTTGGGGACGCTGGGTGCTCTAACCAGCCACCTGCGCCAGCCCTCAGCTGTTCCGCCAGAAGCCACACAGAGGAATGTACTAGCTGCGAACCGATACGTAAATGCTCTGATTGCCTCTAAGAAACCCAAGGCATACCCCAAACATGTTCAGTACTTCTGAATGGGCGGGGGGGGGTCGTGCCATCGAGACGCTGACCACGTCTCGCAAGGCCCCCCCCCCCCCGCATCGATAATTCAGCGGCATTTGACGTGCTCGATCCGTTCGAGCAGTGCGCCCTCGCGCGTAAGATCTCCTCTGACAGGGTCGATCGTTATGACTCTGCTCAATGCTATGATCTCAACTGCGGGCTTCGCAACTGCGAATTCTACCTGACACTGGACATCACCTGCGCGGCGCTGGCCACAGTCAAGATTGAGAACGTAGAAAGTGGGCCTTTGAATCCGAATCGGCACCGACTCCGAGGCGAACGAAACGTACTCACCAAGGTTACACACGTAGAACGGAGCATCTCGCGTCGGGGCCTGAACGGGGGGGGGCCTCGGAAAATGAGCGAATGCACCCGTTGATTCCGTCGCCGGGGATGGCGGGGTCAGTTTCGAGAAGAATCTGAAGGGCTTCTCGATGAGAGAGGGGCCATGCTAGATCATCCACGAGTGGGCGCCGAAGATTCCTGGCCCTCTAGCTGCTGGAAGCTCTGTGCGCCATCGGCCTTGACCGGCCGCTCGTTGCGCTTGAAGCCTAGCTTCTTCCTCGCACTGCAGCCGCTTGGCCTCGGCAGTTGAACACTGCGGTTCCGCAATGACGAGGCCGATCGCGCACTTCAGAAAGTCAAAAGCCAGGTGGGCCGTGAGAGCCGACAGATGAGCGAAACGCTTAGAGCAAGTTTCGCAACGTAGACTTGACCCCTGGAAGTCCCGAACGACAGCAACCGCGGAATGATGAACACGACCGACACGCTGCCGAAGCCCTCGAAGTCGAGAAAAGGTAAGACTGCACCACATACATCCGCATACTCTAGCCCCTCCAGACTCTTGCACTCTAAAACGACGGCGTTTGCCACCCCAGGCTGGCGGCGCGCCTGCCGACTCGAGAACCCGACAAATCTGCTCTTCAGCTGCGCGTTCCAACTCAAATCGCTGCCTAACATGAGCTGCTAGTGTTTGCCGCACTGTTTGTTGCTATGATGTCGGTGGTCCGCACGCTTCGAGATCCCAAACTGCTAGATCGTCGTCGGGGCTGGGGAGATCTTGATACCGTCGAGTGTATAAACGCAACCACCGAAGATCCTCGATGACCACGTGGCCCCGGGACCTCTCCGCGGCCAACTTGGCCTGGCGGGCGAGAAGCACGACGCGCGGCGGGCCCGTCTGGAGTCCGCGGCCAAAGAGGCGAAGCCTGTGAGCAGATAACAACGCGGACAAAGGAGGGCGACCACCCTGGCGAGCACTGCATGCTCCTCAGCACGCGGTAGGCGGACGATGCTGCGATAATATCGGAGCAGCCCGTCCTGCAGACAATTGCACTGTGCTTCCGCAAGGTAACCCCACGCGCTGAACTTAAATTACTACGACGGAAGAACCCCACATAAGAATCCTCTGGGCGAATCTGGAAAAGGCCATCACCGTCGTCCTCGTGGTTGGTGAGGCGTCCTGGCTGTCTCTTCTGCGTATAGTTCCTCTCGCCTTGGCGCGGGCCCCCCTTCCACTCCTTACGTTGTCCCCATCCTCGCCCCCTGTTTGTTCCGCGCCCCGCCACCTCCTCCCCTTCCCGTTGCATGAGCGCGCATGTCGATGTTCCTCGGCGCCGTCGCCGCCACGGCCAGCACAGGCGCGTTCTCTACTGGTCACGTCGCGCAGCCGTTGGGACAACCCCGCGGGCCAGGCTGTCGGGACAACCCCGCGAGCCGCTGGCGCGCAAGACCAAGCCGGTGGGACAACCCCGCGGGCTTCGAGCGAGGCGCAGCCGCGCTCAGGCGGAAGGCAGCACGAAGCCCAGCTCTGCCGCGAGCTGCTTCGCTTCCGCCCTGGACAAAACCGCCTGAGACTTCCTCCATATTCAGGCTTGAGGAGCCCAAAAGTGACGACAGTTACAGGGTTCCGATGACCCGCTCGGATTACCAACATGATCTGCGGGCCCCATAGGGAGGGGGCTCCCGCCTGAGCCTTCCTCACAAGTTAACTCAGAGGACGAGGGTTTCCCGCCTGAGACTTTTTTTTTTTTTTTTTTTTTTTTTTTCTTTTTTCTTTTTTCTTTTTTTTTTTTTTTTTTTTTCTTTTTTTTTTTTTTTTTTTTTTTTTTTTTTTTTTTTTTTTTTTTTTTTTTGTTTTTTTTTTTTTTTTTTTTCCCCCCCCTTTTTTTTTTATTCCCTTTTTTTTTTTTTTTTTTTTTTTTTTTCTTTTTTTTTTCTTTTTTTTTTTTTTTTTTTTTTTTTTGTTTTTTTTTTTTCTTTTTTTTTTCCTTTTTTTTTTTTTTTTTTTTTTTTTTTTTTTTTTTTTTTTTTTTTTTTTTTTTTTTTTTTTTTTTTTTTTTTTTTTTTTTTTTTTTTTTTTTCCTTCCCCCCTTTTTTTTTTTTTTTTTTTTTTTCTCCTTTTTTTTTTTTTTTTTTTTTGTTTTTTTTTTTTTGTTTTTTTTCTTTTCGAGGCTCCCCTCCAAATTCAAGCTTGACGAGCCCAAAAGTGACGACAGCTACAAGGTTCCGATGACCCGCTCGGATTACCAACATGATCTGCGGGCCCCATAGGGAGGGGGCTCCCGCCTGAGACTTCTTCACACTTCACTCAAAGACGAGGCTCCCGCCAGAGACTTCCTCCAAATTCAGGTTTGACGAGCCCAAAAGTGACGACAGTTACAGGGTTCCGATGACCCGCTCGGATTGCCAACATGATCTGCGGGCCCCATAGGGAGGGGGCTCCCGCCTGAGACTTCCTCGCAGTTCACTCACAGACGAGGCTCCCGCCTGAGACTTCCTCCATATTCAGGCTTGAGGAGCCCAAAAGTGACGACAGTTACAGGGTTCCGATGACCCTCTCGGATTACCAACATAATCTGCGGGCCCCATAGGGAGGGAGCTCCCGCCTGAGACTTCCTCCCAATTCACTCACAGACGAGGCTCCCGCCTGAGACTTCCTCCATTTTCAGGCCTGTGAGCCCAAAAGTGACGACAGTTACAGGGTTCCGATGACCCGCTCGGATTACCAACATGATCTGCGGGCCCCATAGGGAGGGGGCTCCCGCCTGAGCCTTCCTCAGAATTCACTCACAGACGAGGCGCCCGCCTGAGACTTCCTCCAAATTCAAGCTTGAGGAGCCCAACATTGACGACAGTTACAAGTTTCCGATGACCCGCTCGGATTACCAACATGATCTGCGGGCCCCATAGGTAGGGAGCTCCCGCCTGAAACTTCCTCCCAATTCACTCACAGACGAGGCTCCCGCCTGAGACTTCCTCCATTTTCAGGCCTGGGGAGCCCAAAAGTGACGACAGTTACAGGGTTCCGATGACCCGCTCGGATTACCAACATGATCTGCGGGCCCCATAGGGAGGGAGCTCCCGCCTGAGACTTCCTCACAATTCACTCAGAGACGAGGCTCCCGCCGAGACTTCCTCCAAATTCAGGCTTGACGAGCCCAAAAGTGACGACAGTTACAGGATTCCGATGACCCGCTCGGATTACCAACATGATCTGCGGGCCCCATTAGGCGAGGGGGCTCCCGCCTGAGGACTCCTAACAATTGACATCAACGATGATGAGGATGAGGATGATGAGTGGTGGTGAAGCTGAGTGGTGAAGAGGATTGATGATTTATTGGAGTGTGGTGGCGATGATGATGTTTGAATTGATGATGATGCGATGCCGATGATGATGATGATGATTATGATGTTCGTGAGCGTGTGAGAGAGTGCGAGTGATGATGATGAGTATGTGAGTGACTAAGCATGTGAGAGAGCACCATCGATGATGCTGATGAGGTTGATGATGAGAGAGTGTGAGTGAGTGTGAGTGGGTGTGTGTGTGTTCCTGCTCCTGCGCGGGGTGTCCAGAGAAAACAAGAACCCCACTTTGGATGTGGGGAATAAATGCCCAGAGCAAAATAGGGAGCCGATGAAGACGAGGGCAACCTGTTGCTCAATCATGTCATGCTTGGAGACCCTGCTCCTAGAGACCTTCCACTGCTGACTGCAACGCTGAAGGCGATGTGCCAACTCGGGCCCCACTGGGGCCGACGTTCGCGCATGGTTCCGAGGCGGGCACACTCTTGAACTCGATGCAACGATGCCCCCCCGAGAGTACTCGCGCACGCGTGGATTGCGTTGCACTTGTTTTGGCCCAGGGCGCCCTTAGCTTCGCGGGAGGAAGGGCCGCGAAACTGGAACAGGAAGGCGGACTTGCGTGGCTCAACGATGACCTGGAGTCCTAGCGATGCGAATGCCTCTATGACCACTGCAGCGATAAACGCATCCTGCGCAAGTAAAATACGAGCCATGCCAGCACAGCAAAACAACGCGTCGTGAAAAAAAGCTCCGTCCATGGCACGGCACAAGCGAACCGGCACGTCGCCCTCTGCCTCTGACTTGGCATAGGCAGCAAGCGAGGAGACATGGTGGGCAGGCAGCTCGAGGCCAACACCGAACTCCACGATACTCTCTTGAGTTTTGGCCATGATTTGCAACATCGCGAACTTGAACGCCAGATCCCCCAATCGTTGGCCAAGCCCCGCCCCCAGGAACGGAAGCGCAACCCCAGCCTCGCCGCTGATATTTAACCAAGCCTGCTCATAGGCGCCTGAGACTTTGCCCGCGGCGAAAAGCCGAAACCCTAGCTAGTCCCACGATTGGAACGCGCACCTCGATGTAGTTGGCCTGCTCTTGAGTCACCCCCGGCGGCAGCCCGCGGAACTTCAGCAGTTCGGCTACAGCTTCGTCGTCGGCAGACGCGCGACAGACCAATTCCCAAACCGATCTGTAGAAGGCCTGGACCGCATCAATGGAAAGGCAGCATGGCCGAATGATTTTGCGCCGACGAGAGTTGTTGAAATACTCGGAGCTCCAGAGCTGAGAACTCAGCGCCCCCCCCCCCCCCCGCCAGACCGTCAAACTGGCGATCTCCAGCGGCGGACTTGAAATGCTCGACTGCACTTGCACGTGTAAGAGCACGAAACGAAATCGCTTCCCGACCTGCGATGACCCCAGGATGGATCGGTTGTTTTTGACACTGGACGAGACCCCGGCTTTGAGTGAGCTCCGATAAAACATCCTTTCCATTAATAGGCTCACACATTCTCACCGTGCTCTTGACGTACAGAAGGGTGGTAAAACTTGCCAAGCTGGATGGCAAACTCGTTGAGGGCCGCTCCAGCGACGCCGTCGAGCCCCGCCGCAGAGCCCTTGGCATGTCGAAGCGAATGCTGCGTGACACTAAAGGACTCTACGTCCTCAATGGAATTGCCGACGTCGCGCGTGACTGAAGTGTCTAGCTGAGGCATAGACCCCGGACACCATCGTAGATCGGCATGGGGAATGACTGGTGCAGCTTCCTCTCCACTAAAGCGCCGGCGCCAACGATTAGCGACGACGACATGCGATCTGAGCGGATTGTCGCCGAGCCCGAAGAGCACGGGGAGAGGGCGAGCCGATCGTTTACGGCGCGAGCAAGCTCCCACGGAACGAAGTTTGGCAAACGCATCCTTGAAGCCCCGCCGAGACCAGGCCGAGGTGATTCCCTAGGCGAGCGAGACAGCGCGAGCCCTAGCGTCAAGGCCCACCCTGCGCGCGACGAATCTAGTCACGGCCTGGAGAGCGATAGCCCGAACAGCTAGGCCAAGAACAGGAAGCCGAACAGCATGATTCCAACGAGCCTGATAACCACACCAGTATAGCCTGGAAGGGCCCATGTCATTTCCTCTACGGGAAAGCCTCGGCTCCTGCTTGACTGAAAACTGCAGCGAACTCGGACCCAAAGCCTGCAGTAAGCCAAATAGTCCTGGCGAGCCTTGCAGAGGCGCATATTCTTGAACCTGGAGCCTGCGACGTCGCACCGGCTGTCGATGTCATAGCGCAACGCCAAAATCGCCGGCCTAAAAAGATGCGCCATGCTGATGCCCACTGCCCCAGCGCGCGTTGAAATCGCCGGGCAATCGTTCCGACAACTTCCGCTGCATGGCGCGATTACATATCCAAGGACCCCTTGCAGTTTCAGCCCAAACGTGGAACACGAGCGCGAGCTGAAGGTTCAGACGCGCGAAGCCGACTCGACGACAGCCCCGAAGCTGCGAGGCACGGTCGCCCATGATTCCCGGGGTCCCCTGAGAAATCCAAGGCCGACGGGGCCGCCGCCCTCTCGCCGTGGACTCAACGGGAAAAGCTCCCTCAAGACAGCGCTCCAAGTGGTCATTGGGCACCTGGCACTGAGAAGAGAGCGCGCCTGTACGCGGCGCAGCGGGACATGCTTGGAACATGCCCGTGAAACGTTGAACCGCAGGTGGGCCCTCGAAGCTGGCGCGGTCGCGCTTAATCTTGCGATCGCCAGATGCAACGAGCGCCGGGCGCGATGCCAGCGCGGAAATCCTCGCGGCGACCATGCGACGACCCAAAATAGAAATAATCAAATCAATATCCGGCATGACCATTGGTCTTGTAACCGGCACCCCGAACGAGCACGCGATGCAGTCTACGCGACGACCTCCCATGAGCCTACGCGAGCTCGGGGGATACAAGGTAGCAGCGGATTCCTGACCAGACCCCAAGAAGGTAGCCCGGGCCCATTGCTCAGTCTCTCCCAGGAAACTGCGGAAGCAATTTCCAGGAACGTTCTGCTGCTCGGCCGCGATGGGCCCCGCGAACTTGGACAAGGTGGACCCAGCACGGGCAAACTTATCGACGCGGATGGCAACGGGCAAGCAGCTAGGCGCAGCTGCAAGTACGCGGCAGCGTTTAGATGGAATACGCACACCAGGTAGGACATCCATATAGGCATTGGTCCATAGTGAGCAACCGAATCGATTAGACTCATCAGCTTGCGCGCGCATGATGCGGCATGGCGCGACACAGGAGACTCCAAAGCGTGGAAACCTCGTCTCCACAGTACCTACCAGAAACCACGCGTGCTTCTTGAAGGCTGCGCTGAGCTGCTTCATGCGACCCGAAAGGAACAATCCTGCGGGTCGCACTTGCCAGCCGGGCCCGGCAGAAGAAGGACTGGGAGACAGAACCCTGGCAGCTGCAACCCACAAACAATAAGATATAGCATCATCATCATCCGATACCTTGATATGCTGCCTCTCCCCCTTCAGAGGATAAAACTGGCATGGGCGCATCCTGTACTGGCGGATGCTGGGCCTGCACGTGCCGCGTCTCACAGCGGAGCCACATCCACTGTAGTTCCTGCAGGTCGTGTAAAGATTATCTCCATCTGTCGTCTGGCTTAGGAAGGTTTCCTTTGCCTAGAGATACACGGGTGGCGATATCATCCACCATCTCATTCCAAGCGCGTGCCGAGTGGCCTGGCACGTGCACCCAATCTACTTGCCGAGCGAAATACGACGTCACCTTGGCTAGGCAGTCGAGGGCGATCCCCACGTCGGCCACTGCGGGCCCAAGTGCCCCGCCTCGCGCAACTCGAAGGGCCTCAGCTTGTCGACGTACATGCACCGACGACACTCGCGCCCAAGACTCTCATATTTTGACTGCAGAGGCCAAGCGAGTGCCCACTGAGCTCCTGGAAGGTCCGCAGCTAAAGAGACCAAATTGGGGGAGACCTCCGATACCAGCAAGTCCCCTCGAAGCCAATGAGCGCCCAGTGGCCCAGGGCGTCGCCTTGCCCCTAGACGACCCACCAGATCCGCCCGTGCAGATGGGAGACGCAACGACGCCCTGAAGTTCTGAACGAACCTGGAGCCTCGGCAAGGCCTCGACGGTGGAGGAGTACCAGCGTTGGCCAGGACCCCGCACTGATCATTCAGGGGCGCCCCCAAGACTGGAAGAGAACCCTAGAGACTTCCAAGGTGAAGGCATGAGGCTACGATTGCAGCCGCGGACCAGGGGGGGGGCCGCAGGGCCCACATCACCTGGATGGGAAAACGGAGCACCCGAACATGCAAGGGCTTCGGCGGCAGGTGGGAAGGAATTGAGCTGCTCCAAGGACCTCGCAGCAACCCTGCCCTCGCTGATTTGCATGCCCGGGTTAGTGAAAACCTTGTGTAGTACCAGGCGCCGCCGTCGCTGCCTCCTGCATCGTCTCGTCTGTCTCCTCCTCCCCCACGCTGTCCTCTGGGGGGAGACGGTGGCTCTTGTGCGGCGGCTCCTCGCAGGCATCTGCTGAGCCGTCCACCGCCATGTTATTGCCGCTGAGCTGTACTTTGGCCTGGCCAGGCTGATGCGCGGCACGTGCTGGCTGGCCCTCGGCAAGTGAAACCTCGCCAGTGGTCTCGATGACGCCGCCTCTGCCTGCGTGGAGCGGGCGGGCCCCCGATGGCACTGCAGCGCTCGATTGCTCGACCGCTGCACCTCCAAGTCCTCCATGCGCTGGCTGCGCTGGACCTGCTGCTGCCCAGGGCGCTGCTGAGGCCTGCCGTGGTGCTGCCGCTCCTGGCTGCAACGTCAGCTGGCTGAGCGTCTGCTGCATGACGACCATCGACCCCTGCAGAGCCGTCAGCGACGATGCCAAAAGTGCCTGGCCCGCCTGCAACTCCGCAATGACCTGTGGCGCGATGGCGGCCGATGACGCTGGCTGAGCCTGGAATGGTGACGGAGCCGCTGGAGGTGTGACCGTGCTGGTGTCCTCGGCGAAGGTGACTACCGTGACCTCTTCCTTGGCGAGTTCCTCGAAGTTGCTTCGCATCTCTTGCGCTTCGGCCACCTCCGTGGCCAAAGCCTCTCTCTGGCGCTGAGCTGCTGAGAGTGCCATCTCCGCTGCTCTATCCGACTCCTGAGCGTCCTCGAAGCGCTTTGTGATT
Organism: Prorocentrum cordatum; assembly: GCA_963575745.1. Taxonomy (NCBI): domain Eukaryota; class Dinophyceae; order Prorocentrales; family Prorocentraceae; genus Prorocentrum; species Prorocentrum cordatum. The sequence goes on from CAUYUJ010019955.1 coordinate 159,677, forward strand.
CTGACTCGTTCCTTGGGCGCAAACGAGTACAGGTGAATGAACTGAAAGACTGCATGCTACATACGTGTGGCTTCGAGCAGTGGCTAAGACTCTGATGACGAAATTGCCTCTTGGTCCAAAATTCGTTGTTCGACTGAAGTCATAGCTGCCTTCAGGTGCTGCCTGTGATTCTCTCGATCTGACGTGAGCGCAGGGGGCCCCGCCCAAAGATGATGGGCCTTGGTCTCCTGCAGCTTGGCGACCCTCTCCTTCAGGGAAGAAGTCTTGCTGGTGCCGTTGTCATCCGTCGCTGGCAAGGAATGCGACTGCCTCACGCGCGATGACGCCCTCGAGTGCGACCTGCCCCTGCGGCGTGGACGACGAGACGCACCAGCATTGTTTGCGTAGCACCTGCTGCACCAAACTGAGGTTGGTGGATGTGATTATCCACAGCGAGAGCAGAACCACGAGGCGCCATGGTGCTGGTCATCGACTGCCGTTGCTGCGCACTGTGGTGGTCGGCGAGCGTCCGCCTCGCTGCCGCCAGTCTCACACTGACGCGTGCCTGGCTGCGGCGCTCGCAAGCGCGCCGATGCCAAGCTGGCTCGCAGCTGCTGCTTGGCCGACGAGACGTGGTTCTGACCCCGCGCGTCGGCTGCACGGCCAGCCAGGGGCACAGGAGGCCCTGGCCAGCGCGTGTGGCCGCCCGTCCCGTGAGAGGCGCGCGCTACCTGGTAGCGCACCCAACGCCTCGAACCAGGACGGCGGCTTGTGGGAGGGGAGGGAGGAAAGGAGTAGGATGGAGGAAAGAGGGGAAGAGAAAGAGAGAGAGAGAGAGAGAGAGACTGAGAATGAAGAGAAGGGAGGGTGTGAAAGACTGCCTCCAGCAGCATAATTAATCGGCGGCGACGTTGCTATAGCTAGCCTCCTCCTCCTCCTCCTCCTCCTCCTCCTCCTCCTCCTCCTCCTCCTCAGCATCATCATCATCATCATCATCATCATCATCATCATCAGCATCATCATCATCGTCATCATCATCATCATCATCAGCATCATCATCATCATCATCATCATCATCATCATCATCATCATCATCATCATCATCATCATCATCACCAAAAAACGCCACCAGCACCATCAGTATGACCATCATCATCATACACGTCCGTCGCCATCGTCATCACACAACCATCGTCAATATCGCGATCATCCACCTCCTATTCATCCTCATCACCCACCACCCCCTCCGCCCTCAACCCCTGGGCCCGCATCCGTTCAAAACTGCTTCCCGGACCCCTCCAGCGCAGCATCCTGGCACGGTTTCCGAGACGCGTCCAGCCGTGGCTACGAGGGGGGGTCCCAAAGAGGAGGACGAGGAGGAGGAGGATTAGGAGGAGGAGGATACCACTCACCTCTCCAGTCCTCCGACAGCAAGATTTGCTAAGTCGCCTGTTCCTTGAACTCTCGAACCCTTCCCTGGGACCAGCCTCACATCCTGAGCCGCTTTTTGACCGCACCGGGGCCCAGAGACGGCCTCCAGACGATGACATCTGCGAAACGCAAACCTGGCGCGATTTGCTCATGCCGCCAGACAATTAACACGAATCGAAGCGAGTATTTAAGTCGGATCGAGTCCGACAAATGGCAACCGGCTTTTCAGCAAGGCTAAGAAGCTCGCTCGCAAGCGTTCGTAATGTCGTTATTTCTTCGACTCGCAGCGGGACTGTTCTGACTCAATCACACTCACGTCATCCGTTCCTCGTCCCTCTCTTTCTCTCCTTCTCTCTTTCTCTCTCTCCTCCTCCTCCTCCTCCTCCTCCTCCTCCTCCTCCTCCTCATCCTCTCCTCCTCCTCCTCATCCTCCTCCTCTCCTCCTCTCCTCCTTTGGCCCCCTCCTCTCCTACCTCTCCATACCCCTCCTCTCCTCCTCTCCTCCTCCCCCTCCTCCTCCTCCTCCTATCCTCCTCCTCCTCCTCCTCCTCCTCCTCCTCCTCCTCCTCCTCTCCTTGGCCCCCTCCCTCTCCCTACCTCCCCTACTCCCTCCTCTCCTCCTACTCTCCTCCTCCTCCTCATCCTCCTCCTCCCCTCTCTCCTCCTCCCCTCCCCTCCTCCTCCTCCTCCTCCTCCTCCTCCTCCCTCCTCTCCTCCTCCTCATCCTCCCTCCTCCCTCCTCCTCCTCCTCCTCCTCCTCCTCTCCTCCTCCTCCTCCTCCTCTCCTCCTCCTCTCCTCTCCTCTCCTCCTCTCCTCCTCCTCCTCCTCCTCCTCCCCCCCTCCCCTCCCCCTCCTCCTTCCTCCTCTCCTCCTCCTCCTCCCTCCTCCTCCCTTCCCCTCCTCCTCCTCCCTCCTCTCCTCCTCCTCCTCCTCCTTCCTCCTCCTCCTCCTCTCCTCCTTCCTCCTCCTCTCCTCCTCCTCCTCCTCCTCCTCTCCTCTCCTCCTCTCCTCCTCCTCCTCCTCCTCCTCCTCCTCCTCCTCCTCCTCCTCCTCCCGCGTCCGTCCGCCTCCCCCGAGGCCTGTCCATGCGCTGGCCCTCCGTCAGGGCCCAGATCGCCTCGTCGTACCGGTGCAGCTTGCAGAGCACCACGCCCTCCCTGAACTTGGCCTCGCCAGCTGCGGGTGTGAGTAGCAGGATGATGGTGACGAGGACGAGGAGGAGGTATTCAAAACAAATTTGTAAAATAAGGAAGAGCAAATGAGGAGGAGGCGGGAGAAGAAAAGGAGGAGCAAGACACAAGGATGAGAAGAGAGGAGGAGGAGGAGGAGGAGGAGGAGGAGGAGGAGGAGGAGAAGAAGAAGGAGCAGCAGCAGGGCAAACGGATGTGGAGAGAGGAGGAGCAGGAGGAGCAGGAGGAGGAGGAAGAAGCAGAAGGGGAGAGAAGAAGCACGCGGCATCCCGACTGCGAAGCTGGCGGCTGCATCGGCTGCATACGCCGTCCATAAACCACTCTCGGCACAGCCCTCAGAGCATGGAGGAAGATGAGGCAGAAGGGGAAGGAAAGGGAGGAAGGAGGAGTCGACAAGCGCGTTCCACTACTCGCAGAGTAGTTACTCGCGAACGGCCTGGATCCGCCACGGGGAATTCACGATACGTTACACAGAGGAAGACATATCATTTCTGGACGTTCGCGGGTAGGCACTTTGCGAGCAATTAGTAAAACGCGGCGCCCGGTGAAGGAGGAAGGGAGCGGCTCGCATTCGCAGGCGTACGAAGGGCTACGCCTGCCGGGGCCTGCAAGGTCCTCGCCCCTCAGGGCGCCGCCGGTGCCCTGCGCGGCGGACTCGTGCCACCACGACGCGCTATCCGAGGAGTCCCTCAGTTCATTCTGCGACTCTCGGGGATGGACAGAACCCCTTTAGCAGAACGTGATTTGGTGAAAACGACCTCGGGCCCAAACCTGGCAGGCGCAAGCCTGGAAAATGACGGCCGCGGCGCCCTCTCGAGAACCGACAACGGACAAGTCACGAATCGACGCGTCAGGGCGGGGGTATCTGCCCACCCCCAGAGGCTTACATCGGGCAGCCGAGAGCCAGCAGCCGCCCCGGGAAAGCTGCCCGGGCAGCGGGCGCAGGAGGCAAACGCACTGCGGCACGCGTGGCAAGCGTGCTCGATCTACGAAGCGCACTGGGCCAAGCCACGCGCGGAAGGTTCGAGGAGGGCTAGATGTACCCAGGCCGTCTGGGCGCAGGACGGGCTCGGAGGCAGGGGAAGGGAGGACAAAAGGACGGAAGGAGGGGCGGCAGGGAAGGAGGGGGAGGGGTATAGAGAGGGCGGGCGCGTTTAAGAGCGCGCTCGGCTTCGGCGGGCATGCTCCAGAACGCGCCAGATCTCTGTTACAGAACATGGGTACGGAAAGAACGGGTACAATGCCCAACAGCAAGTGTTGCCTAACGCCAACAGTGGCCGTTGTTGGGCAGACGGTCTTCTGTCTCAAGTAGACACCGTCCGCGGCGACACGGACAACGAGTACTGTTCAAAATAAGCAGGTACTGCGGTCGGTCTTTGTGCCCATTATTTCCGTACCCATTTCGATCGTCCCGACAGAATGCCTGTAAGAGGGATGTTCCTGGGAATGACTTGCGGGCCGGGAAGTCTCCTATTTCTCCTCCCCCTCCTGCCCCACTTCCCCCCCGCCCTCCTCTTCCGCAATCGCCCTGTCGCTCCCTGGATACAAGGAGGGGCCCGCAAGGGCAGAGTCCGTCTCCGCCTGAGACTGGCACGAAGCCACGCAAGGCGCGCAGGCCGCGCAGACGGGGGGGGGGCAGTTCAGGGCCTTGTGCCAGCTGGGGTTGATCTCCAGTGCCCGCTGCGCATCCTGAACAGGAGCGCGCGGACGTCCTCGTCCTCGTCGTGGTCGCCTTCGTCGTCGTCCCTCTCGTCGTCGTCGCCGTCCTCGTCGGCGTTGTCATCCTCGTCGCCGTCGTCATTCTGCCATTGCTCTCTCGTAGTCGTCGTTCTACCATTGCTCCCTCGCTCGACTGGCCGCCGACTGGGGCCAATGATCCCCCTGAACCATTCCCGCCCAAAAATGCGCGTGGCTTCAAAATTTCGCCGAATGGCCGCCCTATAACCATCATAATCATCATGCTCACCATTACTAGCCGGCCGCTGTGCGGTTGATCGGGAGTTTCTGCATATAGAAGAGAAGGGCGTGCGCTTCTCGGCGAAAGAAATATGATCGAGATGAAAATGAGCGTGAGGAGCAGGACGAGAAGAGGGGGGATCAGGAGAATGAGAAAGAGGAGGGCGAGGACCAGGATCGTGAAGCAGGGGGGTGAGGGTGAGGAGAGCGAGAATCAGGAGAGTCAGGAACATGAGACCGAAGAGGCGCCTTGTCCACGACCAAGTTTGGCCCCCAAATGCCACAAGAAGCCATTGAGAGGCCACCTCCTCCTCCTCCTCCTCCTCCTCCTCCTCCTCCTCCTCCTCCTCCTCCTCCTCCTCCTCCTCATCCTCATCCTCATCCTCATCCTCATCCTCATCCTCATCCTCGTCGAAGCCAGCGCGTCGGCTGCACGGTAGGTTCCGACAGGCTTCTGCCATTGACCCTGACCGTGCAGGCATCCAGCCCCTCCCGCTCCCATGCTCACAACCTCCTCCTTCTCCTCCTCCTCCACCTCCCCGGGCTTTCCTTCTCCTCCTTTTCCTCCTCCTCCTCCTCCTCATCATTCATCATCATCATCATCCTCCTCCTCGTCCTTCTCCTCCTCCTGTTATCCTCCTCATGCTCCCCACTCCTCATTTTCCCCTCCTCTCCTCCCTCTCCTCCTCCTCCTCCTCCTTCCTCCTAGCCCTCATCTCTCCTCTCTCCTGCTCCTGCTCTGCTCCTGCTCCTGCTTCCTGCTCCTGCTGCCTGCTCCGCCTCCTGCTCCTGCTCCTGCTCCTGCTCCGCTCCTGCTCCTGCTCCTGCTCCTGCTCCTGCTCCTGCTCTGCCTCCTGCTCCTCTCCTGCTCCTGCTCCTGCTCCGCTTCCTGCCTCCTGCTCCTGCTCCTGCTTCCTGCTCCGAGAAGCTTCCTGCTCCGCTCCTGCTTCCTGCTCCTGCTCCTGCTCCTGCCTGCTCCTGCTCCTGCTCCTGCTCCTGCTCCTGCTCCTGCTCCTGCTCTGCTCCTGCTCTGCTCCGTCCTGCATCCTGCTCTGTCCTGCTCTGTCCTGCTCCTGCTCTGTCCTGCTCTGCTCCTGCTCCTGCTCGCTATTGTGGCCCTCTCCTCCTCCTCCTGCTCCGCCTCTTGCCTCCTCTCCCTGCTCCTCCTCCTCCCTCTCCTCCTCCTCCTCCTCTCCTCCCCTCCTCCTCTCCTCCTCCTCCTTCCTCCTCCGCCTCCTCCTCCTACTCCTCCTCCTCCTCCTCCTCCTCATCCTCCTCTCCTCCTCCTCCGCCTCTCCGCCTCTCCGGCTCCTCCGCCCCTCCTCTCCTCCGCCCTCTCCTCCTCCTCTCCTTCCCGCTCTCCTCCTCGTCGTCGTCGTCGTCCGTCGTCGGTCGTCGTCGTCGTCGTCCTCCTCCTCCTCTCTGCCAGAATTCGTCGCCAGATTCGCCAGATTTCCCAGTTCCCGCCTGACATGGAACAAAGGGGCCGCTGAAGGCCTCTAGGGAGGCTCCGGGAATTTCTCTGAGGATCCCACGCGATGGCGCCGGTTTAAAATTCGTCGCCGGATCCGCTGGATTTCCCAGATCTCGCCTGACACGGAACAGGGGGGCCTCTGAGGGCCTCCTTTGGGAAACTCCAGGGGTGGTTTTCCTAGGGCGTTTGGAATTCGTCGCCGGATTCGCCGGATTTCCTGGATCTCGCCTGAAACGGAACAGGCGTACCTCTGAGGGCCTGTCTTAGAGGCTCTGGAAGCGTCTTTTTAGGGATTTCCCACGCGGGGGCGCGGGTTTGGAATTCGTCGCTAAATTCGCCGGATTCGCCAGATCTCGCCTGAAACGGAACAAGGGGGCCTCTGAGGGTATGCTTGGGGAAGCTCTGGGGGTGCGGATATCTGAGGATGTCCCGCGCAAGGGCGCAACTTTGGAATTCGTCGCCGGATTTGCCGGATCTCGCCTGAAACGGAACGGGGGGGCCTCTGGGCGCTTCTTTGGGGAAGATCCGGGGGCGTGTTTTTCTGATGTCCCACGCGAGAGCGCCAGTTTGGAATTCATCGCCACATTCGCTGGATTCACTGGATTTCCAGGATCTCGCCTGCAACGGAACAGGGCAGGAGTGACTCTGAGGGCCTCCTTGGGGAGGCTCGGGGGTGCGGGTATCTGAAGATGTCCCACGCGATGGCGCCGGTTTGGAATTCGTCGCCTGAAACGGAACAGGGGGGCCTCTGAGGGCCTCCTTGGGGATCTCCGAGGGCGTTTTTTCTGAATGTCCCGCGCGGGGGCGCCGGTTTAGAATTCGTCGCCGGATTCGCCGGATTCGCTGGATTTCGCTGGATTCGCCAGATTTTCCGGATCTCGCCTGAGACAGAACACGGGGCCCTCTGAGGGCCTCCTTGGGGAAGCTCTGGGAGCGGTTCTTCTGAGGAGTCCCACGCGAGGGCGCCGGATTGGAATTCGTCGCCGGATTCGCCGGATTCTTCTGGATTCGCCGGATTTCCCTGGAACGGAATAAGGGGGCCTCTAAGAGCCTCCTTGGGGAGGCTGCAGGAGAAGTTTTTCTGAAGATGTCCCACGCGAGGGCGCCTGTTGACGGGAAGCGTCTTCGAGGAACGAGAAGCGAGCTGGACGTTTTGGCTGAATCCTCCTCATATCAATAAGAGATCTCTTCACTATAGGGGGTGGCGCGCCGCACGGTATGGAGGCTTAGCGGATTCCTCGGGATGGCGATTTCGCTCGAGACATCCTCACAAAATTGAGCTCTTCGCGACATCGCGTTTAACACAAACAAGCGTTTCGCTCGAGACATCCTCGAAAAGATGATGACAGCGAAATTTCGCCGTCTGGGAAAATCCCACCAGCCCTTTGGGCGTGAGTGGTTTAGAGAGCTCTCTCTGTTCTCAACCCCCCTTCTTCCCCTTCGGGGAGGGGTTTACCCCTCCCCCTACCCCCTCACCCTGGGCCTGGAGAGGTCCCTCCGCGGGTCGTTGGGGGGGTCATTTTCGACTCCTGGGAGGGCTAAAAAACGACACCCCTCACGAGGATTCTGGCCCCGACGGGGAGAGGGAGAAAAAACCCTCTCCTCGTCTTTGAAGC
>CAUYUJ010019956.1:0-20000 GCA_963575745.1 Prorocentrum cordatum
AGCTATATTGCCGAGAAGTATGACATTTACACTTCGACCAGTGATTCCGTGGCCCACGGCACGGGTATTTGGACGCCCCCGTCGCTTGAACATTAGCGACGGGGGCAGGCGCGTGCTACGGCAATTCGCGCTCGCCCAGGCAGGCCGGCAATTGAGGTGCTGTCTGCGGGCGCGGGGGCGCCTGCGTGCTTTTCCTTGGCACCGGCTGTTCTCGCCGGGGGCAGCGGCGGGCCTGGCTGTTCGGCCGCCGCAGAAAACATATCGCTCATCTCATCAATATCACTCTCGTGCTCTTGTTATTGAAGGTATACGAACAGCTTGCGCTGAACTCCGAGCTCGAGGATGCATGTGTGATCGTATCGCACGCGCAGGGGTTATGACCTCTACGGGTACACAGTACTGAGGTGGTTTATTTTCGGGAGACTATCAACTGCCATGGGTGGCAACGCCCGCTGACTAGTGTGTGCGATTGCTTGGACAGCGGGTGGGGCCACATTTTCCACGTATCCAGAACGTTATGGTCAACGCTCGGGCCTTGCGTATGTCTATTGTGCTTCATGGACCTCCAGGTTACTTTTGGAGACTGGGACCCATGCCTGGTACTGTTGAAGACTTCGGATTGCAAGTCATGCGACTGCGATGTTTTCACTTTTGTCTTAAGTTCGACCGTTCGAGTTGTTTGCCGAGTGGTTTGTACTTGCAGGTGGCAACAACATGCGCGCGCAGTCCAGCCAATCTGTGGAAATGCACGTGCCAGGTTGCGGGTGAACCTGTTGGAAAAAAAACAGAACATGAATTAGACTGGAGCGGCCGAGGCGCCCAGAGGGCGGAAATGCGAAGCAAAACGATCGCTATCATGACTGCGCGGCTGATTGGCCAAATCGAGATTCATAGAAGGTACAGAGAAATCATGCAAGTGCTGTGCATCTCAGCGTGCACATTCGAGTCGATAAAGAAGCTCGGATTTACATCCAGTCTCTTAAGAATGGCCCCTCTTGGGGCCGTGTGCTACGCTAGGTGACGACGAACCTCGACGACAGTATTGCCATGCAGGATATCAAGGTTCAGGACCAACCTATCGGATGCAACTACAATGCGCCGTTGCCGACTGGAATAGCTAACATCCGTGCTCGACTGTACTGGGGGCCTCCGGCCCCAGCTCTGCTCAGCAACGAGGGGCAGCGACCGCGCCCAAGGCGAGTTGCGACCGTCGATGACGATCGGCTTCCTCTCCCCTCGAGTGAGCGCGGCCGCGCGCCCCCCCGTGTTCCAGAATTCCCGACGCTTTCTACGCCCGACAGTGAGCAATAACAGACAGCACTACCCACTGATGCCCGGATAAAGCATAAAGAAAAGCAGAGCCGTCATCAAACCACGCGAGATACCCAAGAAGGTCGAAGATGTCAGCGACGACTGCGGCGAGGACTTGCAGAGTTTTGGATGTGGAGCATGCTGCACAGACGTGCCTCTGGACTCTGACGGTGATGAAGATGAGGGAACCTTCATTGCACTACCAGCGGGGTTATCTGCGCACGCACGTGCGGATGTGTTTTCCATAACCCCAACCTTGTATTACGGACGAAACAAAAAGGTAGACATGCTGGACTTGTGTAGAGGTAGCGGGGGGATATTGCAGTTCGCCTTCGGCCGAGGTTTATCGTCGGGGGGCAACCTCGACATGCGTTCTTACGTTGACCTTGGAAACCCGGAAATTCGTGACGCAGTAATGCTTTTCTTGGACGTATGTTTGTGAATATAGTTATTCTACAATCCTACTGCAGAACAACTGGACTACCTTCTTACTTCAACCCAGAGGTAAGACTATGACACGTGGTATGAACGTCACAAGGAATACCTCCGACGCATCAAGTTTAGTGGATGGGTCGCCGTGCGTCGAGACGATCTCCGACAGTTCTACCTACCAGAACATCCAGTGGGTACAGGGGTGGATGGATTACCACCATGGACGACGCTAGCTAAGCGCGAGGGCACTCGCACGTCAGCGTGGATCAATGCACCGCGTACCTTCGTGACTCCCATGGTGTATGAATACGTAAACGTATTGGGGTAATGGCCAACCACCGCTTATTATTAACACCCTGCGAGAACGAACGGTGCATGGGGCCATTGCCAGCATGCCTCGGTTTGCAACAGGGAATTGGCCGAGGCAGCCCAGTGCATTCCGAAGATGCAATTTCTTCTCGTCGAAGCACTTTCAACTACGCACGACATGTTCGCAGTTAGTCGTGGTCGTTTTCATGATCATCCGCATGCGCCATCTGTTCTTGTCACGAATGCGCGTGGATTCGATGTGGAAGATTCAACTATCTTTTGGCATCCCGACGGATGTATCATGCGACCGCCGTTGGGGGGGCGGGGGTTTCATGCATGTGCTGATGGCGTCAACATGCGCTCCCCATGACATGATTGAGACCCCAAGCGTCGTAGATGGTACGACAAACTATGGTAAGGCTAAGCCTGGCCACTTGCGCACACCTGGCAAATGCAAGTTTGCCGAAACGTGGAAGCTGCGTGACAATGGCGGACAGGGGCCTCCAGCCCCTGCTGAACAGGCAGCCGCATCACCTGCGGCGACGGCTGCTTCCAAGGCACCAGCCGCCAGAAAAGTGGGGCGGCTACGAGCTTCGAGGCCTGGCTCCAGAGCTGAGCTGACAGCAGGCGCCAGCAGCCACGACATCACAGTAGGCAGACATGCTGCTGACCGACTGCGGGGCAACCTGCCTCAAGTGGCGCCGGAAGCTCGGACGACCGCGGGCGACTGCCGCGAATGGTGGCCAGACGTGGGCGGCAACGGGGGGGTGATCCACCTCCACCACCCTGCGGGTGACCCTGCTTCCCGCCCAAGGCTTCCAGACTGCTCGAGGTTCGACGTGCAGAGCTATCTTCAGAACCTGAGTAGCCTTGACCCGAGCGTGGTAACGCAAGAGTTGTGAAACCTACATCTGCGGTGGTTCCACGCCGAGGAGCCTAAGATGATACTCATCCTAACCAAGGCTGGTCTGGACAGCGTGAGGCTAAACTTGATAAAAGGCGTCTGTGATACATGCCGGGAATGCAGGGTTTGAGAGAAGCTTGGACATGATATCATGCCGTCTACCGCGCTACTGGGCAAGTTGAATGATGACGTCGAATGCGACCTGGTGTTCTACAAGCAGGGGCATGAGGTATTCACATACTCGGCCGTTCCATTCGATGCGGTGCTGGAATCGAGGTACATGATAAAACTATGACCAGCATCTTAGATGCGTGTTATCAGTGCCGGATGCAATTCGGACCCGCCAAAGTACTTTACTCTGACGGAGAAGGTGCTCTCAATAATGACACCGCATAGGCAGTCCTTGAACGGTGCTGAACTGGGGGGACGTGCGCGTGGACAACGCGCTACGACTACTGAAGCCAGAAGTGGCATATTACGACACCAACTTCACGTCATGGAGGCTGAACTCAATTGGTTAGACATACCACTTGTGTTCACGTGACTATTGCATGAGGCTCTGTTTGCTGCCGATGCGTTTGCCTTCTTTAGTGAGGTGTCCCCATGCAGCGCGCTTTCTGGCCGACGACCTGCGATGTTACCTGACCTGCCTGTTCTGGGCCATGGGCGACAGACGGCGACGTCCGATCACACTCGAGAACAGACTATCCGCCGGGTAATCATTGAGGCTATCACCCAGGCCGTCGCACTAGCTGAAACGAACCGTGCGCTACGGACTAAGACGGCCATAATTGGTCAGCATTATTATGACGAAGGAAATCTGGTTGACTACGATCGTCCCACTACTACGAAAAACGACGGGGGTGGCTGGAATGGACCCTTCCTGGTCGTTGTGAATGATCCCGACAGGGGTCAAATTGTCATGGGAGTTGGGAGCCGCGGCGTGTAAGGCCAGTGCGGTCACTGTACGTTGAAGCTCTGATCGCTCGAGAGATTAGCTCGGACAACGCAGCACCACGGACTGTTGGCATTTATAGCCAGTCTATCTGTGGGGCGACCTGCTGTGATCCGTGGATACCTCCCGACCCAAAAGAGAGTGCTCCAGATGACGAGTGCAGCCGACTATCTCCTCAGGTACACTTAGCTCTCCAGTGCCTCATTAGGAATTTCCATCGTATTGAAAACGTAGTTTCTGTTAGGTTGGCCACGAGCATTCACGAGGTATCTCCGGTGACGTATGCTGCCAGTTGTACTTGGTGCATTATGGCAATGGCGTGACCCCATGCTTCCACTGCTACGAAGCCGAAGGCACTGCCCAAAACATTCAAGACATTACTTGATCAGCACACTCAAGAATCGCCGAGTACCTGAAGTCCACCTCACGTCGAGCGGGCTTCGATCAAGACACGACGAAGTTCGAATAATTGACCGACATGCCAGCGCGCGGCAATGACGTCAGGGAGGCCCCAGAAGTCGAACCACCACAGGAAGACGGACGGCTTCCCACCATCTATGAGGAATCAGAGGCGGACCTCGAGGCGCACATTATGGAAGTGTGGTGCGCAGAACTGCAAGACGAAAGGGCACTAATGGAGGCAACTCCACTGGACGAGCTCTATACTGTGCCCACGCAGATGAGAGTACTGACAGCAATTTGCTGGTCGCAGTAGCTGAAGAACAGCTGGGGCGCCTGCCTACGCGGGTAACCCACAGGACATATACGCAACCGAGACATATGATCTCCCATTGTGCTTCACGAGCGAAGATGACATGTGCGGGTTGAGCTCTGACGATCACGGACAATGCGTGGAACTCTGTTGTGTGGCAGAAATGTCAAAGGTAGTCTTATCCGAACAACGGCACGGGATATTGGACTTCGACCGTGTGACCACTATGCGAGTATATGTGACGGCTGCAGCTAAACGAGCTATAGTCGTCAAGGAGGGAGACCTTCTCGCGAAGGCAGATAGCCAGGCGAATCCAGTCAAGGTGTCGAAGGCCCTGTATTCTGAATTCAAAACATGGTTTGGCAGCAAGTGTTTCAATGTGCAATATGTATCCAAAGCGTCAAACATCATGACTTCGAGGTACGTGTATAGATGGAAGTTCGTCGAGAACGAAAAGGGCGATATGGATCGCGCCATCGGATCACGCTTGGTACATCGTGGGTTCATGGACCTCGAAGCATTCGACGTGGGAGCGTTCGGGAACGTTCTCAGGGGCGGCGCGGCGGTCACGTCAGCGACTGCTCGCCAGCGCGGCAGAGTGCAGGAAGGAGTGGAACTTCGCTTCCCTTGACATCGTGGCTTTCCTGATGAGATTTACTTGTCAGGAGCTTGCTGAAGCAACCTGTGAAAAAGGAACGTGTGGTGTGCTTTACATTGCCACCTGGTTCAGCATCTGTGCTCAGATCCCTCCCAGGATTCGAGCACTATGATGAGTCCAGACACTGTTTGCAGCGCTTCGAACCAGGTACTGGCACCAATGATGCACGAAGAGCCTTCCCACTGAAGCTCAGGGAGACCACGGGGGGTTTTGGCCTTAAACCCGCGTCCTACGACCAGCAGTTCGAGACTGGCTCCAACCTTCTCACAGCCAAGCATTTTGACAAACATGGCCGCTACCGAGGGCACCATGGGCAAGTGATACATCATGTGTGTTGACGATATATTTTTGAAATGTGCGCTCAGCAAACACACGTATACCAACTGCACCGTGAGAAATGCGAAGGACAGCGACGGCAATGTTACCCTTGACCTAGATGAATACATAAGCAGCTCCGTCCTATCCAGTATCATGAACTCACGGGTGCAGATGCTGAGGCCAAGGCGTCGAGTATGGTTACATACGTGTTTGTCAGCCTCGGAGGTGCTTTGGCTTACGTCCGTATCGCGCAAGTGTGTTTAATGGTATATGTTGTATCACTGCAGCGTGTCCAAGAAGTGACCAACATGCAAGTGGGGCGACTGAGCGCGATTACCATGACGTTGCAGGCCTGCCCGAAGGAGGTCGTTTTTTCAGGCGATGACACCAAAGGGCGAGGTCGACCTGCACAGCGACTCTGGCTAAAGGCGTCTGAACGGAGATGCCGATGACGAAGTCAAAGGCCATGATATTCGCGGGGCAAACTTGCTGAGGCGTGGACTCGCGCATGCTGGTAAGCCCGTCGTCCATCTTGTTGACGCGCACTGCGAGTTTCATCGCTTGCAGGTCCGCTCGAGCTACTCAGCGGAAACACTTGCAGCAGCCCACAATTTGGAGGACTGCTATCCCACGATCGTCGCTCTGCACAAACTCCACGCAGGGCCGCTGACGCCCACTCAACTGAAGGTTCTACGTGATTGTCGGCCTGAGCATGGAGGTCACAATGACAATCGATGCAGAATCTGTCTTCAAGTCCTTGTCAAGCAAAGACCTGGGGAAGCCGACTGAGCATGCATTCTTGTGACATCAGTTGGATGCGACAAATGATGGAGCGAGGGGTCGTGCATTGTGCGCAGTGGTTTGGTGCTCGCGATATGACTGCGGATGGCCTCGCCGAGGGGGGCGTTGACAGAGACATGCTCCTACAAGTCCTGGGGGGGGGGCCGCAGTCCTTCGAGCGCGACCTAGATCGACGCACTCCCTACAGGACTGGCCAGACGATCTGCTGAGCCACCTCGGGAGTAGTTATCTGCAGGGTAACTTGCCTGCGAGGTAACTTGCCTGCAAGGTAACTTGCAGCAAGCGGGTCAACCTGTCTTTGTTGGGCCCGCCTGCTGCTGCATGCCTTGTGTTTTCAAGTGCTTCGCTGTATAGGTGGCGGCGGACTCACGCTTCGCCCCCCGACTCTAAAGGAGGTTGGGCCATGGCGAACGGTGGTGAGCGTTTGCCCGCGGCTGTTGGTGCTCAAGCGGCCGGCCGCCAAGATGTGCTTCTGCCTTATCACGAGGCGCGCTATTTTCCAATGACATCTTCGTTTGACATGGCTCGTCGCTCCCGCGACTCCTCTCTTGCTCTTGGGACTATCGTTGCTACGATATAGCAGAGTTGGATATGGGCTTCGCCTGAGGCGAAGCATCTGGTTGGGCCTCCCGACCAGCATCAAACTGGGGCGCCAGGGGATACCTCCAGGCGGGCACCGCGCAGGTCTTCCTCGACTTCTACGCGGCCGGGGACTTCTGCTGCAACTTCGGTGGAACACCTCCCGAGGCGATGCTTCCCACGCCCCTTGAGCATTGGGTTGCGTGGGTCGCTTCTCTGCCGGCTGACCTGGCTCGGGTGGGGTTAGTCCGACTGGCTTGTCCAGGTAGTCGGCCCGGCCGTCCGCCCAGGGCGACGGTCGTGCGTGCTCGCGCCGACTGCTGCGCTCCCTACAGCATGCGGCGCGGGCAGTCGCCCCGACTGCCCTCTTCCCCGCTGGCGGGGTCTTGTCCGCTTGCTGGGCGCTGCCGCGCGCCTCGGCGCTTCTGCGCCCTCCTGGGAAGGCCCCTCGTTCGTTCGAGGGCGGCGCTGGCCCGCGGCCCCATCCCTGAGGCTTGGTGGCCAATGTTGCCTGCCTCTTCTTCGCCACTGCCAAACCCCCTCCTTCTCCCCCCTGCCTCTCCAACCTCGGGGCGGCGGGGGCTCTCGTCCGAGGGGGGGGGGGGGGGGAGGGCGAGGAACTCGCGCGCCGATGCGTCGCGCCACGCGCCGTGGCGCAGCGCCGCTCCAGCCGACCCTTGGGCGCAACCGCTCTGCCAAGAGAAGGCGTCTGTCGCGCGGCGCCCTCCGCCCGCCGCCCGTTCTCACGTCTGGCAGCATGAAACCGAGCAGGCTCCCATTGTGGAAGGAGCGCGGGCCAAGAGCCCCCGGGGCGATGATCGACGCAGCCTCGTCCCCGGAAGAGCGCATTGCGACCCAATGGTCGGCCCTGCTCGGCACAGCCCTTCCAGGGCTGCCAGGAAAGATCGGGTCTCGAGTTCTTCCTGTTAGCGCATCTCGGCAGCTTGCCGACGCGGCCGAAAGGAGGGCCGACTCCGTCTGGGACGGTTTGCAGAGTGTGCCATTTGTCATGTGGGCCCCCACTGACCTTTCCGCATTGGGTCGTCTCTTGAAGGGTATGATGCAACGTTGCAGCGGCGGCTCCCTCCCGCAGTGCATCCGCATGATCGCGCCGCTCGAGACTTACCCGAGGTGCCACCTGGTCGGAGATATCCGGGACCTCTGGTGACATCCTCTGCTGGGAGATAAGCCGCCGGTCCGACATGTCGACTTCATGTCGCACCCCATAGAGATCGTGTCTTCGGGGCCAGTCGGGCCTCGACAGGTCTTCAAGGGCTTCGCGATCTTCGCCCTCGCCCCGTCGCTTCCCAAGGGCCCTCCCAAGGTGCTCGCCATGAAGGGCTCCATTTTCCACTTGGAGGAGAAGCCCGAGTTCGTGGTGGACGCCCCCGCCGCGGCGCTTCCCTTGGCGTGCACCTTCGTGGCAGACCCGGGCATGGGGGGCGCGACGCCGGGCCGGGTCTCCCGCGGCCTGGGCCGCGCCGCGGAGATCACCCGAATGGCGGTAGATATCCGTTTCAGCAGGTCCACGTCGGCCCTGGAGCAGGAGCGCCGCATGCGGCGCCTCCGCAGCGCTGCGCTTCCCCTGGACTCGTTCTACGGCTCGCGCGCGATGTTCGTGGGCCCGGCGGCCCTAGTCGCCGAGCTTGCGCATCCCTTTTCGACCATGGCCCGGCCCATGTGCAGTGGCCTCATTCTCCTCGCCTCCCAGAAGGCTTTTCTCCAGTCCGAGACGGAGGCGACGGTCTTGCAGCCCTAGATGGACAAGTCTCTTCAGGAGAGCTGCATGGAAGCCGTCGCTCCATGGTGGGCGACCTTTCGCCGTTCCCTCCGCTACTCCCCAGCTGCTTTCTGCCCAGTGCCGGCGTCGCGGCCCGCGCTCCCGCAGTGCCTCAGCACTCGAGGCCGTGACCGACGTCGACGTCCAGGGTTGCGGGGGCGTGGGCGAGGCCGAGGTGTTCCAGCAGTCGATGGGCCGCCTATTGAGGGCGGCAGGCGTCCGGCTCGCCGAAGCCGACGCGGAGACAATGCAGACAGGGTCTTCGCGCTGGCTGGCCGAGTCGGATCCTCGGGCTCCCCCCCGACGGGTCCGCCTGTGCCTGATGGGCGCTGCGTGTGCGCGGAAGGTGCGGCGCGCGTTGCACGGCTGGCCATCTGCGTCGGCGCGGACTTTGCGGGGATGCCAGTCTCCAATGATTTGGCCGACGCGCCGAGTCTTCTCGCGGGCTTGGGGAGCGGGGCGGGGGGGTGGCGATCTACATCTTGCCACCTCCCCCTCCTTGGCCGTGACGTTTGACTCCCCTCCGGCGATCTCTTGGGCGGTATCGCGCTCGGGATGCATGGCCTTCCTGGCGGATGTCGCGATGCAGCTCCTGCCCATTCCGATCGGCGCAACCTGCGCGACCGACGTTGCCTCGGAAGCCAATTCGCCACTTGCCGCTGCCGCCGCCGACCGCGATGTCCGACGCGATCTTCCACCCCGACTTCCTCCATTTCTTTTTTCGACCTATTGCTCAGGACCGTGCGCTTTCTCAGCAGGTCCGGACTGATGTGCCAATTTCAGTGGTTCAATCTGCTCGACTCCGTCGCGCCCTCGACCCCATGTCGCGAACGACGCCGGCCTCTACTGCGAACCTGCCGTCGGAGGGCTCCGTGAGGACAGCAAACCGCACTTCGACCACTTCGTAGCGGGGCCCGTATCCGGGGGGGCATCTCGCTTGCCACCTGGGACGCGCGAGCTCACTTTGCAGCGGGCGCGGTTGCAAGTGGGCCTACCTCTGCCGGCTCCTCTTCCAGCGCGATGTGATCGCGATCGTAGAATCGCATGGCGCGGAAGAGTCGCCCCCCCTCGCTCTTCCTCCGCTTGGTTGCCGCGGTTGGTGGTCCCACGGCGCGTCGCAATCTACGGGGGTCGGCGTTGAGGTTTGGCAGGGATTTCTTGACTGCATGTCGACTGGTTTCTCATATCTCCTGGCAGGGCCGCGCGACTTCGATTGATGGGGCCCTCTCGCGGCACGCTGGAACTCAGTGTGGGATACCTCCATGCAGGTTATTCGCCGCAGTTGCGACCTGCAGAGGCGCTGGGCGCGGATGGCGCGCGCTCCGCTTCTGTCCGCCGGCAGCGGGGAGCCTTGCGGAGCTCGATTGCTCGGGGCGTCGGGGGCGCCAGGGAGGTTTTGTCTGTCCTCGGCGGCGACTTCGACTGGGTGGCATACGCGCGACCGCGTCTCCAAGTGCAGTGGTCATGCTGCTGGTGCTCGCGATCTCGCGGGTGAGGCCCATTGGAGGCGTCTCCCCCCGAAGTTTGAGGAGATATCCCAGGGGGGGGCGATCCGCTGCTCGGCCCTCGCCCGCTCCCGCCTGGACCGCATCTACACCCGCATGGATGGGGGCGAACTGCTTGACGGGCAGATCACGGCTGGGGTGTGCGAGTGGGTGCCTCATCTTCCACATCGCCGCATCACCGTTCCGTGTTCTTCCAGCGCCGCCTGGCCGCAGAGTCGAGGCCGTGCGTGCGGCCGATTCCAGCAGACGTCGTCCGTCGCCCTGCGTGGTCTCATCGGGTCAGTCTGCTATGCCATGACCTGCTCGACTCGGCTCCTCCTCTCTCGGAAGTGGCTCGCTTCCTGCTCCTGAAGCAGGCCGTCCAGGACGTCGGCTTTGACGCGTCCTTCGACGGGCGCGCGGTCCCCGTGCGCGCGGTCGAGGATAGGCTGGGTTGCGCCGTGCGTTTCGTTCGCGCGGTGGAGAACTCTTCCGTCCCCGCGATCGGCAGGTGCACCTCTTCGGGCCCTTGCCTCGCCGACCTTGCCCCTGGCCCGTGCTGCCCTTCGATCTGGGATAGGCTCTCTCGCGGCGCCTCGAGATCGCGCCGTCGCTTTGGCGAGCGGCCAGGCCGTCCAGGAGCTCACTGCGCTCAGGCGCGATCTCCCAAACCTAACCTCTCCGATGCAGAGGCGACGGTTCGCAGGGCTCGGGATTCCAGACTGTTGAGCCGCCTGGTTTCTGAGCGATGGAAGTTTTTGACGGCCGCTCGGGGCCTCGGGCGAGACGTTCACGCATTTCCAGGCACCGTGGCAGCCGATCTCCGTGAGCAGTGGGCCGAGGTGTTCGAGGCGAGCCCGACGGACTCTGCGTTTCGCGCGAGGTGGCTTGCTACAGACTTGCCTGAAATATCGAGGTCGCCCCCTCCTTCCTCGTCCTCGAGGTGGGCCCCATCGCGTCGGTGCGTTCGGGGGGCGATTGCCCATTCAGGTTTGTCTACTCGTGGCCCGGGCGGGATCCGAAGCCGCGGGGCGGGCGCTCGGCCGTCTCGCTGAGCAGGTGCTGCTGGGTCATTCCGGGGCATGTCGCGGCCTGGTGGCCTGGTTGTTTTGGGGCGGGACTGCGGCTCGTTCATCGAGTCGCTGATGTTCTTCATCCCCCAGAAGGTGTCTGGCTTCGACGATCGACGGGGGGTTTTACGACCCAGAGCATATTCGGCCGATCACGGTCACGAATTTCGATAACCGCATCCTCGCCAGGGAAGTGCGTCGGCGGATCGAGCCAATATTGGCGAAATGGGTTTCTCCACAGCAACGCGGTTTCATCGGCGGGCGGTCGATGTTGGCGAACGTGGTCGACGTCGATTTGGAGATGCATCATGCCGCACTAGAGCAGGAATATGGTTTCGCCGTCATGTTTGATTTCAAGGCGGCCTCTCCGAGCGTGGGCCGTGGTTCATGGTGGATTTATTTGAACACCAGGGGCGTCTTGATTGCATCTTGGGTTTTGCGCGGGCACTATATTCCCAGAGCCACTGCGGGGTGGTCACCCGGAGGTCGCGTCGCGACGGGTTCGGCGTCGCGGCGGGCGTCCGACAGGGCTGTCCGCTCTCGCCGCTGTTATTCGCGGTGGCGGCGGACCTCCTCCTCCGACGTTAAGGCCGTCTCCCGCCCGCGGCCGAGTTGTGGGCGCGCGCGGGCGACGTGGCCTTGGTCTCCCGCGCTGGCGTCGGCGACGCGCAAATTTTGGTGCGGATCTTTGAGGAGTGCGCCCCGGTCTCTGGCCTGCACTTGCATCTGGGGAAGACCGCGATCATCCCGCTCCACCTGGAACCCTTCGACGCCTCCCGGGACCGTTTGGCGGGGGCAGCGCCGTCGTGGGGAGGGGTCCGCGTCGCGACCTCGGCGGAGTGCCTCGGCTTCGTTCTGGGGAGTGGCCGCGGCGCGACTTCCTAGGGCAAGCCGCTGGAGACATGCCGACAGCGCGCCGCTGCGTGGGGAAAAGTCGTTGTGGACTACAGCTAGCTTTGCCCGCGTGCTGCGCGCGCGTCTTCTCCGCCGCGCGCTTCGCCGCCCAGCTGGGCGCCCTTCCGCCCGAACGGGCGCGCTTCGAGCAGACCGCGGCCTCCAAACTGTTCAGGTCCGCGGTGTTGGGCCACCGTCAACGCCCTGCGGGCCCTACCGCATCTCAGTTTCCAGGGCGGGCTGTTGGCCTCGACGCATGTGCGCTCGCAGCCGAGCGCTGAGTCGCCACTTTCGAGAACGGACCCCATGGCGGCCTCGCGATCCGCGCCCGCGCGAGGGAGCTTCGCGCAGCTGCCGCTCGATCGAACCGCTTGGATCGCCGGCGCATCATGGTGTCCTGGTTCGCATGTGCTTTGGTCCTTCAGTTGGGCGCAGGTGTCAATCACTTCACGGAGGCCGGCTTCGCGGACGAACGGACCCGAGAGCGCGTCCAAGGGCGGGCTGGCTCTGGCGCCCCGGAGGAGCTCATCGCCCTCCGGCGCCAGTGGCAGAGGACGTGCAAGACCTATATTGAACGTCCGACCCGTGCCACCCTTGAGGCATTCATGCAACGGCGCTTGGCGCGGTATGATAGGAACTTATTCGAACGTGTTCGCGCTGACCGTGCGCTGCTGGCGTTGCCGTCTTTGAGTTCTCACTTCCTGGCGCGGGCGAGGGCCGCAGTCCTGCGCGCGTGGTGGGATGGTTGGGTCACGCGCCGCCGATGTCAAGAGCGAGGTCGATGCATCTTCGGGTGCCGTTGCGAGGACAGCGTCGGGCACTGCGCGCGTTGCCCAGTCGCCCGCGAGTTCGGCGCCCGCTTCCTTCACCTCGGCGCGCTGGTAGGCCCGGGTGCAATGGGGGATTTCCTGATCTGAGTGCCGCGCTATTCCGCGGGAGTTTGCGGTTTCCTGGTGAGGAAGAGCACCCGCCTCGCGGCCGTGTGCAGTGCGGATTGCCGCCGCAGGCACTCTCCAGGAGGCGTCGGCCCGCTTGCTGGGCCGGCTCTGACCCACGCGACAAATGATATCGTTCGCGGACATGGCGCTGCGACGGCTTGCGTTGCTCGCGCCTAGGCTCCGATGCAGCAGTCCCGCTCTCCTCCTCCTGCTCTTCCTCTTGCTTCCACCGCTGCCGCCGCTGCTCCGTTGCTGTTGTCTACGTTTGGTATCATTGCGGCGGAGCCGCACAAGGTCGGCCAGCTAGCGCTGTGCCTCGCTTCGTGCCGTGGGGATTAGCTTGCGCGGGATGTCGCTGGCCGCTTGGGCCCTTTGATGTCCGCTCCTCCTCCTCCTCCTCCTCCACCTTTTTTCCCGTCGCGTTGCCTATCTTCTGCGCTGGTGCTGCAGTGGTCATGTGGGCGCCCGAACTGACGGGCAGTCGGGCGATGGCCACTGCGGCCAATGATTTTTCTCTTCTTCCTCTTCCTCCTCCTCTTCTGAAGAACGCAGCCATTGGCGTGCCCAGCTCGCGGGCCAAACGACGGGTCAATGCAGCTTTTGGCGTCCCAGGCTCGCCGGCCGAACGACCGGTGAACGCAGCTTTTGGCGTCCCTGATTCGCCGGCCGAACGACCAGTAAATGCAGAATTTGACATCTGGAAGGGCGCACAGGAACAAAAAAAGGACGGGCGAGGTGCGGAGGCCAGGGTTGCGAGCGCAAGCGAGCTGGTGCAGCGAATTCAGATGCTCCTGGCGGAGATCGACCACCAGAAGGCTGCCTTGCGCGTCGCCCGCTCTCGCACTTGCGAGTGTGTCAGAGGGTCCGCTGCCCCCCAGTTTGTATCCGCCCTGACCGCTGGCGAGGCATTTGACGTTTCTGACCTTCAGGTCCAAGGGAACGACGCTGCTGTCGGCGCGCGCCCCAGCGATAATGTTCCGTCACCACTTGGGGAGCCTCGGGCAGCCAATGCTTCCAGTGTTCGGGATCGCGGTTCGCGACGCAGGTGCCCCGCCGGCTGCTGCCGCTCGTGCCGCGCCCCCCGGCCGGGAGGCGCCACTGTCGGACTTCGCTGCGCAGCGCCAGGCGCGGCCCGCCTACCCAGAGCCTGCGCTCCCTGGGGTAGCTTGCGAGGCCCTCGGCGTGAGAGTGGATGGCCACTGCCGCCCCCCGCGCGCGCCAGCGACGATAGGCGTGGTCGTTCGCTCATTGCGTTCGAGTTGTGGCGCGCGGAGCATTTGGCTCTAGCGCCAGCCGCCCTGCTGCATCGCAGCGGCGTCCTGTTCGCAAGGGGGTTCACGACCTTCGGAGCGTGGTTGCATGATATGGGTCTTCCACGCTACCAGTTTCCGCGTGCGATCCTGGGCGTCCAAGCGCGCCGCCCTCGCTGGAGGGCTTCGCTCGCCGAAGCGTGGGAATCGGCTAGGTCTTGGAAACTGTCCTCCCAGTCATTTGCCAGCCTTTCGCCTCCGGTGCCTCGAGCGCTGCTGCGCGCCATGGTGGCGATGTTCCTCCTATGGGAATGGCCCGCCATGGCCGCCTTCCTTCGGGCGGGGTTCACCATGTGCCTGAAACCAGGCGACCTGCTCAGCGCTTGCCGCTGTGACCTCTCCCTACAGAGCGACCGCCTTGACTCTGCAGGAGAAGCTGTTCTGTCCATCCCCGCTCTGGAGACTTGCATGTCCTATCTGACGCAATCCGCCGCGTGCTCGGATGGAGCGGTGGTTCGGATTTTGGAGGTGGTCCTTCAGCACCTTGGGCCCGCCGTTCTGCTGTCGACCTTGGGTCCAATCGGCTTCTAAACTCGGTCGGGCCATCTACTGTCGGCGTTGGGCGCGCCATTCGCCCAGGCGCCAGCGGGGCTTAGCGAGGCCCTCGCCAGTCTGCGGAGCTCAGGCGCGACCTGCTTCGCCGCCGACGTCCCGCGCGTCTTCTGGCGCAGTCGCTTGCGACGAACTTCCGGTGCGGAGCTCTACCTGCGGAGTGCTGCCGCTTCTAACGTGCTTGCCGCTCTTTCTGATTCCGCCAGGGACCGTGTCGCCTACTTCGCTGACGCGTGCGACATCTTCGTCGCTTCGTTTGTGGATGCTGGCCCCGCTGGCTGGTCCACTCACCTCGCGGCCGCCCGCCAAACTCTTGACATTTCTTGACACTTCGCAAGGGCACTGAGCCTGGGTATGTTTGCGGCGGCCTCCTTTTGGCCGCCTGGGCGCTCCCGTCGGACGAGGCCGCGTGAGAGCGTCGCGCGGTCCGCCCGCGTAGGCCCGTCGCACTTGGGCCGCCGCGGGCGCGCGCCGTGCGTTCCCCCTTGAGACGACTGCTCGTTTTCGCAGCATGCGGGGATCCTCCTCCTCGAGGTTTCCTTTGCCAGGCGAGGCGCTGCAAAGGCGAGGTCTCCCCTGCCCGCCTCTGGGCCGGGCCGCTCCGCCGCGTCCTGGCCGCCTTAGAGGCCCACTGCTAGGCGCGCGCCCGCCTGCGCGCGAGCCTGTGGTAGAATGACCGCGGCGCGACCCCGATTAGGGGAAAGCTTCCTACTGCAGGGGTGCATTGCTTGGCATTGCTTGGCATTGCTTGGCATTGTCTGGGATTGACTGGCATTGCTTGGCATTGCTTGGCATTGGTTGGCGTTGCTTGGCATTGCTTGGGGAACCCGGGGAACGAACCCGAAGAGCCCGGGGAACCCAAGGAATGCGGGGAATCTCCGACCGACAGGCGAAGTAAACCCCCGAGGCCCGAGGGCGGGGAACCCGAGGAACCCGAGGAGTGCAGGGAATCTTCGAGCAACGGGCAACGTGAGCCCCCGAGGCACCGTTACTCTAACCAAGTAAGAACCCCTTAGGCAAGCCTCCACCCGGAGAGGGGGAAATGAGTTTGGAGCGGGCGCGGCCCAGCTGTTCCAGCGCTTGCTCGTGGCGATCCGCCGGGCTACCGCGCGGGCAGTCTTGAGGAGACACGCGGAGCGCCCTCGGCCAGGGGGCGCTCTGGCTGCCGCGCTGGGCATGTTCGCCGAGCTCAGAGAGGAGGACGTTTAGCGCGTCCTCCCCATTTTTTTCCCCCCTCCCTCCTCCTCCCCTCTACTTCCCTCTCCCTGCCTCTGGCCAGTGCGCGTGCGCCTAACGGTGGGGTTGGGTGGCGCAGACCCCACGGCCGCGCGCTGGTCTCCTCCGCTTCCCGGTTCCCTCCCGCTCCTCCTCCTCCTCTTCCCCTCTTCCTCGGGATCTGCCTTTTGCGAGTTGTGATTCTTGTATCTTTTAGGGGTGCGGTGCCGTGTCCGCGGTGCCGTGGTGGGATGTCGCCCCCCGTCAGGGACCCGCCCAAAAAAAAACGGCGTGATCGGCGGCGCACCCCGCCAGTTTTTCGCCAATGCCCGTCTCCTGCGCGCCGACAGTCGGACACTGACCTTCAGAGCTCTCGCCGGACAGCGGGTTCGTCCCCGTTTGGGGAGTGCGACAGTTTCCGTCTCACAGAACGATCGTCGCATTATTCAAGAGTTTCTCACCATGCTGGAGGAGGGATGAGGGATGAGGAGGGATGATGAGAGACGAGAAGGGATTGGCACGCATAAGGAGGAATGAGGAAGGAAGGAGGGGAGGAAGAGTAGGCAGGCTGAGTGACGAGGAGCCGCAGGCTTCCGTACCCATCGCGGGCCGCGTCACGTGCACGCACGTGGAACCCCTCGGGAAGCCGTGGCTGACCATGGGCACCAGTGGCGGCGAGGCTGGCGCGCTGTCTCGGGTGGGGGCGGGAGGTGGGGGGGAGGAAGGTGCTTGCGCTGCTGGTCGTTGCGGTTCTGTACATCTTCGCGTTGGTTCAAGGGAGAAGCGCGCTGGCCATGACCACGGTGTCGCAGGAAATTTCGTATATGCCAATCTTGGCTATGATCCATGCTGGCCGTCAACGGTTTGCGAGGATATTTCACACATCGACGATGACCAAAATGGACGGCGACCAAAATTTGCACTGAAGTTTCCGCGTTCAGTCTTGGTCATGGTCTCCTCGGCTTCTTTCCCTCCATTGGTGCCCGTGCTGATCTGTGGGTTGTGGCATTGTGCTGGCGTATGCTCCAGGGGCTTCTTTTGACGCTCGCAGGGACGGAATGGAATGTGTGGGTGGGCAGAGTACTGGGAGTGGGCAGGAGCATTGCGGTCGGCATGCAGATTGGTTTCGGCGCTCGCATGGGGAGGGAGCATGACGAGGAGGAAGAGGCCGATGATGATGAGGAGGAGGACGAGGATGAACATGAGGAGGAGGAGGAGGAGGACAAATAGTCGGAGGAGCGGGAATGGGGATGAGGACGGCGACGAGAGGCATCTGGGGCAGAGCAGGAGCATGGGGAGGGGAGGTAGGAGGACGAGGATGAGGAGGGAGGTTGAATGGCGAGGAGGAGGAGGAGGTGGAGGAACAGAAAAAGGGGAAGAGAATGAGGGGCATAATAGGCCGACGACGATATGGATGCTTCACAGAAGCAGGGGGAGGGAGAGGAGAAGGACGGGGAGGAGGAGGGTGTCTGCGCTTCTGGTCGTGGCAGTCCTGCGCGTCTTCGTTTTGGTGCTCGTGCATCCTCCCTCCTCCTCCTCCTCCTCCTCCTCTTCTCTTTCTCTTTCTCTCTTCCTCTCTCTCTCTCTCTCTTTCCCTCGCCTTCTCGGAAGACCGCCCGTCGGAGCTCAGCGGCGCCTGGCGGGAGGGGGCTGAGTCGCCCAGTTGCCCAACGATTCCAGTCATCCGTGCCGTCAGATTTGCTCAGCGGTCTTCTCCGAATGCCCCACCCAGCGGCGCCGCAGCTCCTCTCGCCACGAGGGCCGAGGCAAGGCCACCGGCGTTCCCCACAACCAGGGTTTCATCCTGGCCGTGGGAGGCCTCCGGAATGAGGTGCAGTAACTGACTCAAGACGTGGACGATTTTTGCTGTTATGCGCGGCCCACCACTCTGCTATGATGGGATGTGGCCTCGGTGCTAAGCGCTCTCCGCGCTGCAAGATGATAGAGCCGAAGTTGCAATGGAACGGATTGAAAATCAAATATGCCGAACTTGTCGTAACAATTCGGCGGCTCTGAGCTGGAACTCAACGGCCTGGTGCCGAAGACCCAGACAAGACTGAACCCTCCTACCTACCCCTAGCACCTCCGAAAGATTTTAAACAAGCAAATGTCATCAGCATCATCTTGCTGATACTTCGTGAGGGTGCGGCCCAAATGGCGACCCCCCAGCCTCCACGAGATTTGTGGACACATCGTGAATGGAAGCTTGAGGTGGTCATCCGGTCTCCACCGAACGAAAGCACGTTTGACCGCCCTGGGAATGCGTGCAAAAGACTAGTCAAACCTGTACGGAACGATTAGCCTTCTAGGTGGAACCCGCGAGCGAGGGCGGGCGAGAGTCATAGACGACGGCTTCGGATAATCTTGCAAATGTATGCGGCCTGGACACGCCTTCTGAAGACGGTCCCTGAACGCAGGCACATGTGAGTCGGCAGTGCGGCGGTACGTGCATCTACGCCGCAACCTGGATTCAAAACCCTTGGGCCAGGATTCGTGTACGTGCGGCGGGTGGGCCGAGGAGTCACACAACGGTACCCAAACGGAAGTGGGTTTCACATGCACCGCGTACTCCACGGCAACATTGTCACCTCTGTCACAAAAACTAAGACTGAGGTCCAACATGATCGTGCGAACAGGGTCGATGCAATCGATCGTCAAATCGAAGCAACGGCTCAGAGCCTGCATGCGTTGCAACATCTCGTGAAGCAGGTCTGGTTTGGAGCTGATGCACAGAATGTCGTCGCGAAATCGGCCGTAGAAAACAATGCCGTACTCGCACCTGATGTCTGAACGGAGCACAAACGGCTCCTCGACCGTACTGTAGAACACGAGATCCGAGGCTTCGCCACTGCAGCACAAGCCCATGCCGGTGCCCCGAAGGACCCTGTACACGAATGGGTGTGCGTCAAAGTATTCAGACAGACAGACATAGTGGTTACGGACAATGCTGGACAACATGGCTCGGAAATGCTCTCGGCCCTCAGCGATGTGCCTGGTGCACTCGTTAATGAGAAGGCCATGCTCGCCTGACATGTAAAAATCTTTGATGTCAAGTTTGCAGAACACGCAGCCCTGAGGCAAAGTAAGGGCCGACAGCTGACGTTGCAGCTGCTCTGTATTAGTTAGCAAGTGCGGCAACCATTGGAGAACCTGTCTGCACCTCCACGCTACCCAGCGCATGCCGGGAAGCATGGGATGCCGCGGACTACAATGAAGCGTCCTGCAGGTGACTTGCCCAGCAGGCTTGTGAGTTTTGACTGTCAGGGCAAGCACAGAAAAGAGCCGCGTGGGCAGATAACGATAATCATGCAGAAGGACCTTCACCAGGTCTTCGTCGTCGAAGCTCTGGGCGGCCTCACAATATTCAGTCATCGCCTCCACCGCAAATTCCTCGTGCCATGCTACGCGAGAGTAAAAATCAGAAGCCAGAACTCTGAGTTTCTCTTCATGGATGGCGGCCTTCGGTAGCACGGCAAAACCGCCGTCCTTGTCAGTGATGCAAGCGCCGACTGGTGAATTACGGAGCAAATCCAGCGCCAGCTCAGCATCCCCGTTCAAGTTGGTGGGGCGGCCGAGGGATGAAACCCGATGCCGTGCCGTCAGATTTGCTCAGCGGTCTTCTCCGAATGCCCCACCCAGCGGCGCCGCAGCTCCTCTCGCCACGAGGGCCGAGGCAAGGCCACCGGCGTTCCCCACAACCAGGGTTTCATCCTGGCCGTGGGAGGCCTTCGGTAGGCTTGAGGTGCTCGTGGTGTTCTATGGCGCGTGCTAGCAGGGC
>CAUYUJ010019956.1:27500-45000 GCA_963575745.1 Prorocentrum cordatum
AAGGAGAACAGCTGCGAAACGATCGTGATCACAGTTCGCTTATCAACATGGCCCTGCAAGAGCCTCTATCATCAATGAGTTGGCAACATAGTGGGTATCAGCGGAGAGTCCTGTCTTCAACAAAAGCGGTTCTGCCAGACGAGGGGACTATGTTCCGACTACCCGAGGGTGGTGTACAACCTGAAGAAGAACCGCGCCATGGTATGAGTGTGGATGTTCCTGATCAGATTTATACCGGCTATGTCGGGGAATCGGGTGCGCGTCCGCGCGCGGAGGGGCGCGCGAGAACGTCTCCCCCCCCCCCCCCCCCTCCTGCGTGCGTGAGGGGTTGCGCCGAATCGGGGTCGCGGGGGGGCGCGCGAGTGCGCCCCCGCGCGCGGCGTTCTCGCAGGTGTTGGAATATAATTGTGTCAACCCGCAAGGCGCGCGGAAATGGACGCCCGCGCGAGCGCGCGGTCACCGCGCGCGCCGCCGCGCAGGCGCGGTCGGGGGGCCCGCTGGTTCTTGCGGGCGCCCAGGCGCGCTGGCATGTTGCGGCCAGGAGGCTGCGCCTTGTCCTGGGCTGCCCGCAGTGTTCGCCCTCGGGTCCCGAGGCCCGACGCTGGTTCTGCACCGTGGCACCAGGTGGCCTTGGGGGGCCCTGGGCGCCACCGCGGTGCGACACGGGCGCAATGTTGGGCCGCACGGGCCAGGAGGCCCTCGGTGCATTCGTGTTTCTGGAATGGGCGGCGGCCAGGAGGCCGGGTCGAGGCCAGGAGGCCCCGACGACGCGCTACGTGCGCCCGTTGGCCCCCGAGCTGGCGTGGCGGTATGCTTGGGGTGCAACCGCGCTACGGCCAGGGGGCCGGGTCGGGGCCAGGAGGCCCTGACGTAGCGCCGCGCGGGTCAGGGGGCCCAGGGGTTTACCGGGCGGGAGTCCGGGGGCGTCATGCGCCGCGGCCAGGAAGCCGGGTCGGGGCCAGGAGGCCCCGGCGATGCGTTGTGCGGACCTGGAGGTTGGGGTTTTGTCCAGGCGGGTGTCTGGGGGCCCTGTGGGCCACGGCCAGGAGGCTAGAGCGGGGCCAGGAGGCTCCAAGGGCGACCCGTGGGCCAGGAGGCCGGGGGGAGCTTTGGCGCGCGCGCGCGTGGGAGCCAGCATTGAGCGCGCGGCGATCTGCTCTCGCGACGCCGCGCGGTTCAATCGCGTTCTGCGATGTGTTCCTTCTCGGACCAGGAGATCTTGGCCGTGCTGGAGAAATGCGCGGAGTCGGCGTTCGGGGGCGGCAGCCGCCGGCTGGCCACGAAATGGGTCCATTTCGTGGCAACGACCGACGCGGGCCCGCGGAGTTCGCACCCGGTCATGCACCATGCATGCGTCGGTGGCCCGGCTGCTCGCCGAGACCGTGGGCTCTGTGCGCGCGGAGGATTTCTCCGTGCCCGAAGTGAAAGCGATCGTGGCGCCGGCCGCGACGCCGAAAGCGGCCCCGTGGGATGTGGGCGGCGAAGCGGCGGAGTGCATGCTAGCTCTGCGGGTGCTGAAGCAGGCGGCTGCAGCGGCTGAAGAAGCCGAGGGCCGCGGGCCCGCGAGTGGCAGCGCGCCGCCGGGCGGGGGCCCCGGGCTCGTGGAGGCCATGAAGGAATGTGTCCAGTGCCAAAAGGCGGCGCTGGACAAGGAATCCAAGGTAAAGGGATTGTCATTCTCCTTAACGGTGCGCGCGCGATGGCGCACGCGCGGAGCGCCCGGGAATCGGCGCGATGCGTTTTTCGGCGCGCAGGCAAGAGTGGAGGAATTGGCCCTCGGTGACTACCCGCTGGGCGGTATGCCGACGGAGGAGGCGATGATACGCCGTGTGATACGCCTGGAGGTCAGCGCGTGGCGATCCGCGGCTTGGTTCGCGTGCGCTCGCGCGGGCCGCCTGGCGCGCCGCGCGGGCTGCCGGCGAGATTTCGCGGGGCAAAGGCCGTCTTTACGTCGGGGGCTCGGGGGGTGGGGACCTCCAGGCGAATTTCCGCCCCCCGTGGGCCAGGTCGTCGGGAACGGCTCCGTCCAAGACAAGGTCCGCGATGCGTTGGCCGCAAAGAAGGTTGGCCAGCAGGCCGATCGGGTCGATTTCCTGGGCTTCGCGAATTTTCAGGCCGCGCGGCGCGCGCGCGATCGCAGTGCGCGACCCGCGGCGGGGGGGCGTTGAGCAGGCGCATCTGCTGGATTGGGCCTCGAAGATGATATTGGCCCGAGTATTGACGCCGGTTCAATTCCTCGGGCGCCAGTTCCAGTTGGTGAAGGTGCGCGTCGCGCCGCGCGCCGCGCGCCGCGAGCGGCGCTGGAGGGGTACTCACCTTTCGGTAAGAACTGTTTCCTTCGCGGCGCCGTTCCCGCGCGGGTATCGGAAGAGCACGGCGGCGCGAGAACCGCTTTCGAGTGTGACCTGCGCATGCGCCGCAAAGCCGCCGGGCGCCTGGAGCAGGCGGGCGAGGGGGCGGCGGTGGCCGACCTATTCGCCGGTTTCGATTGGGGCGTCCTGGCCGAAGCGAAGTTCCACGTCCTGAACAAGTCAAAGGGCGTGGGCAAGGTCCAGGCGCAGTCCGGAGGGGGCTCTTCCGACTCCAGGCGCAGCGCGACGGGCGCGCGCTATCGCATCCGCGTTCGCGCGCGCGTGTGAGGCCGACCCAGTTTGGGCAGCGCTCGAGCGGCTGGAGCCCCGGGCCCGCCCCCGGCGCCGCCAAAGGCCAGGGCCCGAAGGGCGGGAAGTCCGGCAAGGGCGAGGCGGGCGCGCAGAGGCCCCGGGCGCCGGTGAAGCGGCGGTCGACGGGCCCGCGCAGGGAGTCGGCCGAGGCTTCCAAGGCGGGGGGCTCGTGGAACAAGCCCAAGAAGACCGAAACCTGGCGGTGGTGACGCCAGGGCGTTGGCGCGGTGCGTAATAATTATTCGCTTGCCCAAGGCGCGGTCCGCGGGCGCGTCCGCGCTGTTGCCGCGCCGCGAACCGCGCAGGCGACGGGCCCCCCCCGCTGCATTCTGCCGACAGCGGTGAGAGCGCAGCGTGGCGAGGGCCGTCGCCCGAGGGGCAGGGGGCGCCGCAGGGGCACCGCGGCCGTTGCCGCGCCGCCCGTCGCGTGCGCGGCGCTGGGCGCGGATGCCGATTCCGATTGCGATGTCGAGGGCGGGGGTGGCGATCTGCGCCCCCAGCACATTCACGACGTTGGCTGCGCATTTGAAGAGGCCCGCGCCCATCATCTTACGAGGGCGCGCCGGGGCGCAGCCGCGGCGCCGCGCGCGTGCAGCTTAAAGCCGCCGTGGAAGCGTTACGTACGGACGAAGGCGCGATGGCGGGCATGGGCCCCCTCGGCCACGTGGCCTGGGCGGCGCGTCTGCCGCGGGTCATTGAAATGGCGCCGCTCGCCGGGGTTGCGCGCGACGCGGCGGTGGCGGCGAGCCAGACGGCGGACCGACTCATGCAGCAAAAGCGCGAGGCGGCTTTGCAGTTCTGGCAGGAGCGCAAACGGGTGACGGCCCCAGCATGGGAGGCGCCGCCGGGCACGCCCAAACCGCGCGCCACGCCTGGCGGGGTAGCGCGCTTGCGGGGAGGCGCGCTATGCGAGATTGCCATGGCCTGACAAGAATTTGTTGCTCTTAGCCGAAATGCTGCAAGCCGCTGGGGTGGCCCGCGCCGCGGCGCGGGCGCGCGCCAGCGGAGCGCGGCCTGGCGCGCAAGGCGCCCGACTCTAATTTGCCGCGCGATTTGGAAGACGGATTCTCGCTGGTTGGCGTCCTGCCGCGTTCGGGCATGAACGCGGAAGTGCCCCCCAAAGAGGCCGCGTGCCCGTCCGAGCTGCGCGGCCGGGCGGACAATCTCAACGCCCCCGCTCTCGAGCGAGTGTGTCGGGACCTGGGGGCCGACGCAGAAGCCATTCAGATATTGCATCAGAAGGCATGCGAGGAGGCGCGCGCGCGCCGCGCGAACCCGCGCGGGCGGCGGCCCGGGCCGCGGCGCCCGCGCGCATGCAGGTAGCCGCGGGTCAGGCGACGTGGGTGCGTCTGTCTGATTTACCGCGGGGGGCGATATTGAACCCGCGCTTCCCTGTCGACGAGGGATGGCGTTGGAAGGAATCAGCCTGGGCGCGCAAGGAGGGGCGCATTCGCAGCGGATAGCAGCCCCCCCCCGTGCCCCGCTCCGATGGCTGGTAAGCGCAGGTACGCGCGATTGACGACTTTACCGCTGCAGGAGTGAATGACTGCGCCGCGGCAGACGAGAGGTGCAGGCGGGCCCTGGCGCGCGCGGCTCGCCCTCGGCCCCCCCGCCCCCCCTCCTGTTGCCGCGGCCGCGCGCAGGGTCGATTCCCTCGACGCTCTGGTCGAGCTGGCGCGGATCGCAGCCGCGGCCGGTACGCCAGTGCTGAGCAAGGAAGATTTCGTCGGGGCTTATAAGACGTTGCCCGTGCGAGGCACCGGCCTCCCGCTGGCCCACGCGGCATGGGCCAAGGGTGCCAGCGAGGGCTATTGCTTGCAACTCCTGAGCTGTCCGTTCGGCTCCGTGGGGAGCGGGTGCGCTTGGGGTCGAGTTGGGGCGGCGCTTCAGGCGCGGGGCGCGGCCGCCGCGGCGTCGCAGCGCGCGCCCCGCGCGCGGCAGGCGATCCTTGCCAAGTTATCCTGGCTTGCGTCGGGGCGTTTTGTCGACGACCTGTTCCGGGCCGACGCCGCCAGAGGGCCCGGCGCGGGCGGCCCCCGCGACGCCGCCAAGGTGTTGAGGGCGGTCGTCGAGGATCTTGGGCTGGCGACTCGACGCCGGCAAGCGCGTCGTGGCCGAACCAAGGGCAAATGTTCTCGGAGTCGACGCGGAAGTGCGCGGCTCGGGCGAGGAGCTATCGCTCGTGTTCGCGATCGGTACCGACATGCGCGACAAGTGGACCGAAGAGATCGAGGGGGCGCTGGCGGCAGGGCGGATGTCGCCGGCGGCCGCCTCCAAACTCGCTGGCAGATGAGGGTGGGGCTCCACCGCGGTGTTCGGCAGAGGCGCGCGAGGGCCTCCGGGCGCAGGCAACGCGCGCGCGCGGGGGCGGCGACAGGTGCCCGGGTATACCTCGCACCGCTGTTCTGGCACGCGCAGCAGCGGGAGTGGAAACTGAAGTTGCGGCTCCGCCGGGCTCTGGAATGGTTGCGTTTCCTCCGGAGCGCGCCAGAACGCGCGGTGCCCCTGCGGGGGGGCCCGAGCCGGTCCCGCTACCTCGTGTATTCCGACGCGACGGGGGGCGGCAGGCAGCGAACGCGCGCGCCCGCCGGACCCGGCGCGGGCCCGACCCGGCCCACGCCTCCACCGCAGGCTGGCGTGGGTCATCATCGGGCCAGGCTGCAAGCAATATGCGGCGGCAGCCGTGCCCTCGCCAATTAAACGGTGGGCGCGGCGCCGCAAGACGCAGGCGGGGGCGCCCCGCCGGCCGCGCGGGATTGGGCATGCGGTCCGTCGTGTGTGGCAGGTCGCAACGTGGGAACTCGTCGCGGCAGTGTGCGCGCTGCATCATCTGCTTTCGCCGCTGCGCGACGCTGAAATCGTAATGTTTGTGGATTCAAAGGCGCAGCCGCGAGCGGTTCGTCCGGACATGTGCGCGCTGCCCCGCCGGCCGCGCCAGGCCGCGCGCGCTCGGGGTACTCCTGCGCGGCACCTCGCGCCAGCCGGATTATAACGCGCTGGTGGCCGACATCTGGTTCGCGGCGGCAGCCGCGTGGTGCCTTCTGAGCGCGTGCTATGTGCCATCCGCGCTCAACGCGGCGGACGCCCCCACGCGGCCCGCCACGAAGGCGGCCGAAATAGCGGCCATGGACCGCGAGGGTTTCACCGAGGTGGCGTGGCCATGGCCCCGCGCGGCGCCGTGGGGCTCATGCTAGCGTACGAAACAGTTTACACAGTTGCGCGTGCGGACGGACGCGCGCGCCGTGCCGCAGTCAGGCAGTCGCGTTGATTCCGCGCGGTTCGTTCAGCGACGCTACGATGCCGCGCGTGCCTACCGTTAATGGCGATATTCTCGGACTGTTGCGCGCCGCGGCAAACGCGATGCCGCCAGCGGGCGCCCCGGACCCCGGCGTGCTCGCTCTGGCCATGGAGCAGGGCGGGGTCAAAGGAATCGATGATTTCGAGATGAATTGGTAAATATCTGGCCGGCCCTGAGGGGCCCGCCGGGGCTTGCAGACCAGGTCGTGGGCTGCGCCCGGGTGCGCAAGAAGAGGAAGCTGGCGGCCGAGACAGCGCGCGACTGGCGGGGCGCGGGCGCAACGCGCGCGCGGGCTGCTCGGGGCGCGGGGGGGGCCTCCCCATCGGGCGTGCATCGGGGTGCGGCAGGGCGTCGGCGCCCGATGCCGCCCTCCCCCCGCGCGTCGTCGGTCCCGCAGGAGCGCGGACCTCCTAGTCGTGTTCGCCCTATGTTGGTGCACGCGCCGCCATAGCCGGGGCATTTATATCGCCCATAAAGCGCGCTTTTCAGGGCCGATAAATGCAGAGGCGGCGGCGCGCGGTTCGCAGTGTGAGCGGTTGGCGCGGTTTTGCAGTTTCATTGTTCACGGCAATGGAAATGGCACGGCGCGGCGCGGGGTCGCGCGAGGCGCGGCGCCGCGGCGCGCGAGGGCGCCCGCGCCGCGCGGGGGCGATCGGCAGGAGCTGTGCGCGTCCGCGCGCGGAGGGGCGGGGAGGGGCGCACGAGAACGTCTCCCCCCCCCCCTCCTGGTGCGTGGGGGGTTGCGCCGCGTCGGGGTAGCGGGGGGGCGCGCGAGCGCGCCCCCGCGCGCGGCGTTCTCGCAGGTGTTGGGATATAATTGTGTCAACCCGCAAGGCGCGCGGAAATGGGCGCGCGCTCGGCTTCCGCTTGCCCGCCCGTGCCCGCCCTGTGCCCCGCGGGGCGTGCTGCGCGCGGTGGCTCGTGTGCGCGGCGCTCTCGGCTTCCTTCCTGGGCTCTGTCCTGCCCGTGCCCACCCGCCCGTGTGTGTGTGTGTGTGTGTGTGTGTGTGTGTGTGTGTGTGTGTGTGTGTGTGTGTGTGTGTGTGTGTGTGTGTGTGTGTGTGTGTGTGTGTGTGTGTGTGTGTGTGTGTGTGTGTGTGTGTGTGTGTGTGTGTGTGTGTGTGTGTGTGTGTGTGTGTGTGTGTGTCTGGCTCGCGCCTTGGGGCGCTCGCTTCGCTCGGTCCCACCCGTGCCCGCCCTCTTGGGGTGTGGGGCGTGGCTCGCGCTTGGGGGCGCTCGTCTGGTCGCGCGCTTTTGGAAAGCGCGTGGTGGTGGCGGCGCGACCGCTGGTCGTGCTCGGTCGTGTGGCGGGGTGCGGCAGGTCGTCGGCGCCCGATGCCGCCCCCCCCCCCCCCCCCCGCGCGTCGTCGGCCCCGCAGGAGCGCGGACCTCCTGCCCAGCAGCCAGCGGCGCACCCGTCGTGTTCGCCTTATGTTGGTGCACGCGCCGCCATAGCCGAGGCAATTATTCATCCTCCTTCTTCTTTCCTTGTCGTCGTGTTCACTGATTGTGAGTCTCTTGGTGCGTGGGGGGGATCATCAGGAATGCACGAGGAACGCGTGCGCGTGTGAACCTTCGGGGTGCGTGCGTGCCATCTGTGTTGCCTATAACCGTTCGGAAAGCTCTGCTGTATTACATTATGTTGCGATGTTTGTTGCAAGCTCTTACGCAACACTTCCCCAAGGCGAGCTTCCTTGGGTCTCGCCTGTGGCATCCACGCCAAATCTCCATGGTCGGGGTCGTGACTTGAAATATCAAACTGCGCTGCCACACGTATCCGCCGCCGCGCTGGAGGAAGCGGCGAAGTGGGGCAGGTGCGTGGCAGGGCGTAGTGGAACTCTGGGTGGTTAGTTTGTGCGAAATGAAAACATATCGAACCTGAGGCGAGAAATGAATGGCTGTGGCTTGTTCGGGCCTTATTGCTGTGTTTTTGTGCTTTGGGGCCTTCGTGGGGCTGTCTTGCAGCTTTCGGCGTGTCTGGCCAGTTTGGCTGGGCGGTGGTTCAGCGGCGTCATGGATGTTGGTTGGGTGCTCGTGGTTGGCCGCTTTGGGGCCTGCGGGGGGCAGTTTCGATGTCTTGTGGCGCCTTTGGGGGGCGGTTGGAATCTCCTTGGGGGGCACTTTGAGGCGTCTCGGGGATTCCTCTGGGGGCCCCTCGCGTCTTGACAGCGACAGCTTAGGACGCCGACGTAACCGGAGAAGCGAGATGAGGGGGGGGGGGGGGGGGGGGCGAAACAAACGGGGCCAGCAAATTGTCGCAGGGATGTCGGGGAAGCAAAAAGTAACATTCAAGAGGGTGGTGAGGGGGCGGCGTTGGGGGCGGGGGGGTGGGTGGGTGGGTGTGTGTGTGGGGGGGGGGGGGGGGGGGGAGAGCAGGATCAGAAGC
Organism: Prorocentrum cordatum; assembly: GCA_963575745.1. Classification (NCBI taxonomy): domain Eukaryota; class Dinophyceae; order Prorocentrales; family Prorocentraceae; genus Prorocentrum; species Prorocentrum cordatum. The sequence continues at coordinate 35,847 of CAUYUJ010019956.1, forward strand.
AGGGGCAGGAGGCTGATAAAGAGGAAGAGAAGGCACTGTATTATCTTAGGCGGACAAGGATGATGATGGGGAGGGGCAGGAGGGATGGAGGAGGCGAATAACAGGATATGCAAATTGGCCAGAGGGGGGAGGGGGATGTTGGGGTGGGAGAACAGACAAACATGATGATGGGGAGGCGGCGGTGGAGGAGAAGGAGAATCAGCAGGAGCAGGAGCAGGAGCAGGATGCCGATGAAGAGGAGGGAAGTGAGGAGTATTGTAGTAGGCGGACAAGGATGATGATGTGAATGGGGGGGAGGAGGAGGAGGAGGAGGAGGAGAAGGAGGGGGGGGAGGAGGAGCAAACAACATGACGAACATAACAGTCTCCTAGGATGTCTCTTCGGAGTTGTCGTGGAAGCCTCTTGAAACGTCTGGGAGCTTCTTAGGAACCTCAGAAACTCTTGGAGCTTCTTGGGGGTATCTAGGGGATTATCAGGGGCGTCTTGGGCGCCTCCTGGGCCCGTCTGGGTTGCTTTGGGGGCCCCGTCGGGGCGTTCTCGGAAGCTTTATGGGGCTCGGGGACATCTTGGATGATATCGGTCAACGAAGGGGGGTTCCTTAATTGCGCCCCCCCCCTCAGGAACACCAGAAATCGCTTCCTGGGCCCATCTTGGAGCGTTCTTCGAGCGCTCTTGTGCGCTCCCGGGGCCGTCCGGGGTTTCTTTGGGGCCCCTCTCGGGGCCATCATGGGCCATCTTGGGGCCATCTTTAAGCCTCGGATGGCCGTCGGAAGCGACGGGGTGATAAAACAACAAAAACATTAATGTCCATTGGTTTTGGGACGATTGTTGGCTTCGTCGGGGCCTCGTTGGGGAGCTCTTTTGGCCACGTAGAACCATCTTGAGGCGGTCTTGGGGCGTCTTGGAGCATCTTGGGAGCTATGTCGAGGCATCTTGCGCTTTCTTGAGCCACGTTGGAGGCTATGTCGGGCTCGCTGTGGCCCTCTTGGTGCCAAATTGGGCGAAAAGGTACGCGCCGACACCTCCCCCCCCTGTCCAGGTCCATGGGGGAGGGGTCGTGGAACAGTGACAGACCCCTTCCCGAAGGGGGAGAGGGGGGGGTGGAAGAGGAAACGCCCTAGACCACCGACGCCCAGAGGGCTGGTGGGATTCCCAGTTCGCGTTATGTCAGCGGGCGTGGAGCCGTCAGATGACCGTGTCATGCTTGCCCAGGGTCTAACGGCCCGTGTGGCAGAGCTTGTCAATGTGGCGGTCGCCCCTCGCATTGAGCAATGGTCGTTCGCTCAGGCATGCGCGACTTTTTCGGGGCTCGTCGAGATGAGTGGCCTCCGCGCCAGATTCGCCAGCCAGAACATCTTCGACTGCGCGGGGGGAACGTGTCGATCAAGACCTGGTGCGCTGCCGTTGGAGCGCAGGTGGAAGAACAAAATGCTCGTTCCCCGACATCGGCATCTTGCTGCTTTCGGACGCGACGGCGATATTCCGCGCATCAGATGGCGAAGAAGTAACCCGAGGGGGCGAAGGCGCTCCTTAGGATGAGCTTGCGTAACCAAGTTGCTGGGTGCTATGCATGCTGCCTGGGCGGCATTGCCCCCCGGCCATCTCGACGTTGGACCGCCGAGGGGAGATCGTTTGGACGGCCGGGACATCTTCGTGGCAGTCGCTGGATTCTGGTGCCGCGCACTGTCGTGGAGTGGTAGTGGTCTGGGCTTAGGCAGGGGTGACAGGCGCCTGCGCGGCGCGGCGCCGGGGGTTAATATTCAGCAGTTCTTCAATCTGGAGACGGAGCTGTTGGGGCAAGTCGAGCAGCTGGTGGACATGCAGGCTGGGTGCGCCCAATGGGATCATGCCTGCATGATTGTCCCGGGGCTGGGCGCTGCCCAGTTCTTGGCGCCCCTCCCGCCGGCGGAGGAATTGTCGCTTGGAACGCACTTGCCAGCCGAGCCGCCGCCGTCGCGAAACAACGGGATCAGATATTGGTGCGAGGGTAGGAACTGTGCGAGAAACGCGAGCGCCCCGTCGGCGACCCGTGGCATTTTGCGGCGTGCCCTGGTCATTCGTGCGGGAGAGAAATGGCCGGATGCATCGCCGACGCCTGCAAGGCTTGCGTCGAGGTGAATGCCGGCCCAGGGGGAAGTCCCAGAGGGGGCTACGCCTGCGCCGACGACGAGAAGCAAGGGGGGGCCAAGCCTGCCCGCCCGAAGCGGGTTGACTGCGTCCTCCAACGTGTGTCCCACAGTGAGTGAGGATGGGCTCCAAAGATGGGCGAACTTGGAGTTCGAACCCGCCGGGGCACCCCTGCTAACGTGCGTGGGCGCGGGTCCCGCGAGTTTCGCGGACTGGGCAAAAGAGGAGTGCGCAGCTGCGAGGTTGCCGTGGGGGGACGTGCCGATGTGCATTCTGCCCCGCGACGATCGCGCCTTTTTTCCAGCAGTGTTGCCTGATGGCGAACTTGTGTTCTGGGAGATAACGCGCGGCGACGGGGTGAACCGGTGCGTGGAAGCATTGCTGGTTAGAGGTGAAGTCATTGCGCTTGATCTTGTGATAGTCCATGCTGGAGTGGCTGGAGCTGGCTATGCCAGCGACGCCCCGGCAACGTGGAACAATAACCTGGTGGAAGACGGGAAAGCGATTCAAGACTCTTTGCTGGGGAACTCTGGCTTCCGCATCGTGGATGGAAGCAGGGGGGTCAACCCGACGTGCAACGTCGACGGGGGAGCTATAGTCTGTCTTCGTGCCGTCGAGGGGCCAGTCACACCATGGGCCGGCCGTTATCGGGCTCGATGCGATCGAGACGATTGAGAACAAGGGTAAGCTGATAGGCGAAGAGGTCACCCCCGACAGTCAGGTGGAAAACCGTCGCTACTATCGCATGTCCCATCGATGCCAAAGGGGCTGGGCCGTGAGCTGCCGGACGATGTCTCGTATAGCGAAGTGGCGCACCCGCCAGATCCTAGGCCTGGATGCCATCGGCGATTCGACGAGCATGCTGTCCAATGCCTACCAAAGAATACCTTGCCCGATACATGATTGAGTGGCTGAGTGCGAGGCGTCTGTGGACAGGTGACAACTGCGTGCCAGACGCGCTATGCGACCTTCTTGACATTGCCGGGCTTGTGGTTGATGTTCAGCCAGAACACGCCATTGCCACCTTGCCGTTCGATCTTCTGCTCATCTGCGTACGCGCAAGAGAAGAACGAGGGGTGGAAGTTCTTCTCGCGCGCGATCAACATCAACGGGGTCGGTGCAGTCCTCTGCGCGGGCGCCTTCGTTGCCTCCGAAGAGCGAGACGGAGGCCAGCGAAGCATTATAAAACCTCCAGCGCGCCTGCAGAAGGTGCGTGCGCCTTCGAGGATTCTTCGAGTATCCCGTGGCAACGCGCCACCTACTGACGCGCGGCCGAGCTCTTCAACGACGGGCTGGCAGTGACGTGCGATTCCCAGATTCTGGCTCCGCCTTCGGAGTCGGGGGGATTCAAAGCCGTGGGCGCGGAGAAGAACGAGCACTGCTGCTGTTCGCATCCCCAGTATCTAGTGCGCACTGCCCTCCGCTGGTACTCCAATGCGCCCCCGCCAACACGCGCCAGTGTACTTCTGGTTATGCCGTCCCGAGGTGTCGAGCGGAGATGGGTTCGAGCTGGACTCCGCCGCTGTCGTTGATCCAGACCCCCTCGCCCCAGTGGAGGAGGCGGGGTTTGGGTGTGCCCGTGCCCTTCTGGCAGATACGGGAGGCGGCGCAGCGCGCGGAGGCTTATGAGGCTACGAGGGTTGATGCCACATGCAGATTCGGGAGGCCCGTCGGGGATTATGCAGTCCTCGGCAGCGAGAGCTGATTCAGAATATTCGTGACAATATCAAACTGCTCATCGAACGCCGCCGTGCACTTGCCGCCGAAAGTGGAATGCCATGGGTTGGTGAGATGTCTGGTGGGGCAGGGCTGGAGACATGCCAGTTCTATAGAGTGTACTATGTACCTCCCGACGTGCGCGCCCTGGTCTTCCTCGGCAGAATGCTGGAGCTCTAGATAAACGGCGTCATCCCAGCAAAGGTGGAGGTGGATAGCCGCTGGATGCAGTATTCGACTTGTGACTTCACAAACTATAAGTTGATGGGCCCGCTGGCCCCTGAATGAGAGGATGATGGCATGGGCCAAAGTGATGCTGCGCCTGATCCTGGCGCTGGCGACCACTCAGAAGCAGGTGGCGCTCGGGGTGACTGGATTGGGGCCCGTTTTGGCCGTTTTGGCAGGATTGGGTTCCATCGACGCACTGTTGTCTTCGTTCGGGCCGACAGCGAGAACGTCCGCGCTCAGACAATGGCCTATCGGAAGACCATTCCACCCAGGGTGGGGCGCCTGCGCTCGAGCTGGGGAGACCTGGGAGCGACGGGGTTCAAGAGGGCTTACAATGCGAATGCTGGATCCGTCTTCCCCCCCAGCCGCGCAGCCGCATGATCCTCGGGGAGGGGCGCCGTTCCATCGACCGCCTCCGATGGATGACGCGAGGTCGTTGACCAAGGAATGCCCGCTGGTGGTAAATGGGTCTGTCCCGGATGGAGCTGGCATGCATCCGTCTTCAACTCGGGTGCCACTGTGCGTCATGCAGGGAGGTGCGCGATGGTTCGAAGACGGGGCCATCGTTGCTTCAGCCGGTGGTTTCATCGATTGCTGCGACAGACCTGAGACCGCGCTGCGCATCGACCTATACACCCCCCCACCAGCGCGCATATTCGCGCCGGGCTGACGCGCGCGAGCACATTGCCCCCGCTGAGATCTCGGCCCACGAGAGGAGGATTTTTGAATGGTGGGGCCAAGCTGAGTTCAGCGAGGGCGCGGCGGAGCTGACTGAGGAGACCGACCGTCCGCCGCCAACGCCTGTGGACTCGGGCCGCCCCCAGGATGAGCGAGGGCGGTCTTCCGCCGCGGGCGTGGAAGTCGACTCGGGCCGCCCCCGGAATGAGCGAGGGCAGTCTTCTTCCGCGTGCGTGGGAGGGGGGGCGCAATGCTGTGCCGCGGCTTCCCCGCCTGTTCCTGCGCCCTCGGATGCCGCCCCGCCTGCTCGAGGCCAGGGGCCCTTCGAGGGTGCAAAACCCAGGCAAAGGCAGCTGCCCGCTAAGAAGGGTCCAGAGCTGGTTAATCTGGATGCGCCTGACGAAGAGGACCCCCCGCCTCCGGGTGGCCAGGCAGGGCGCCGGGTTCAGGCCGCGGCCCGCGGTCTGGCGGGCGAAAGAGGGCGACAAGTCAGGCAAATCAGATGAGAGGCAGGCCGACGATGCGGAAAAGGAGGGGAGGTTATACTTCGTATGGGCTTGCCTGAGCTGATTCCTTTGGATGTGATCTCCGACGAGCTACCCCGTGCTTTCATGTCGAAGTACTTCTGTCTCTGCGGGTATCCAACGCCGCCGAAAAGTTAACAAGTCGATCAGTGTGCACTAGAAGAGGAATAATGAACTTGGAGAAACAGCTCATGTCGGGCTCGAACTCGCCGAGAAGGACGAACGTGGTGCCCCGCTTATTGAAGACGGGGGCGACGGAGCGCTATGTGCCATCCCAATTGAGTTGGCACGGTGGCTGAAGTAATGCCCCGACGCTGGCCCATAGTCCTTCGAATACTGTGAGAAGAGAGACAGCGGGTGCGAGAAGCGGGCGCCTGAGTGGGCGCGGGGGTGGGTTTGCGACCCATTGCTTGAGTTCCTTCGACGTTTGACTGCTGAAGACGGCGCCGAGGCTCGACGTTTTCTGCGCGCCCGCCTCAACGCAGTCGAGCCACGTTGTCTCCCATCGCCCGAGTTCCGCCTCATCCCGGTGAGTTTGGCCGGTGAGCGACGTGTACATGCGTGGTATTCGGGCGTGGGCGTGGAGGGAGCTGGGCGCCTGGGCTCCTTCATATTCAACTTAGCGATGCACAGTGCAGCCCGCGTCCGCAGCTGAGGGGGGCGGACCAAGGCGTGCGTTGCTGTCGAGATGCTGGGCAACGAGGGCTATGATAAAGTATGGTCACGCTTCGTGCTTGCCCTCGCCCAATGGCCTCCCAACGCGATCCAGGTCCTCGGCATGAGCGCGTCGAACGCCGATGCGGGCCCGACCGCTGAGCCCGGCGGCTGGGGAGACAGTTTTGGGTGCAATCCGACAGAGGACGACGATGCCGATGCAGGTGTGCATGTGATGGCGCCTATGGCTAGAGGCTGTTCATGTTCCGTGCCTGCAAGGGCCATTCCGTCCGGGTCATAGTCCCGAAGCGTATGTGCATCAGGTGCGATGCAGATGCGAGGTGTTCTCATCGGGCCATTGTCGTTCCCCCTGACGACGCTGCCATGAAGCGGTCTGTGGCCCGACACCTCGAATCTCCGAAGAACGACCTCCAAGGAGTCCGGCAGTATCGCTTCATTACTTGTCTGCCGACCAAGCTCGGACCTTATGACACCCCAGATGATGTTGTCGTTTGGAGTGGTCAGTGGAGTTCCTGCGGGGCACAGAGATTGGTCGAGAATGCCCAGACCGGCGAGTGCGGCGAAATGCACGGAGAGCTGCCGAGGTGGCTCTGGCCAGGGGGGTGGGAGAGGGCAGTGGCTGGCCAGGCTTTGGATGCCGGTGTATTCGGCCTGGATGACCCGCTCCCGCTATCGGAGATGCGCGTGCTCACGTTTGAGTTTCGCATCTTCGAGAACCGGGGCATCTGGATGCAGCGTGGCGCTACTCTGGCGACCACTTTCCGCCCCAAGTGGAGCGATATTCACCAGGGCATGTGGCTTTTTGTGGCGGGTATGCAGCATGCACGGGCGTCGTGGGCTTTGCGTGATGACCGACATTTCGCGGCGTTCCAAGTCTATCCCGTTTTCGGTTCGGCCTGCCCAACGAAGACATCGGTGATGATCTCGCCCCCGCGGAGAAGGGCGCGCTGTGCTCGCGTAGCCTGGGGCGACGGGTACCTTCTGCGTGGCAAGCATTGCCGCGATCGGATCGGAACGCTAATGCGTTTCGCGTGCTGGGCTACCGCGCAGCACGGGGCCCGCATTTCCTGCGCTGATGCTATGAAGCCAAAGGTCGTCTACAAGGATATCGGCCTAAGTAGGAGGGTTCGCCTGGGCTATGTCCGCGACCCAGGGGCGAAAATATGGACTGCGGCAGGCGCCGATGGTGTGCAGGCAAGGACACATGAGGTGGAAAATGGCTGATGCTGCGGGAGTTCCCTACGCAGAGAACGTCCTACAAGGGAAGACTGCTCTCCGCAGGATCATTATGACGGTCTTTGCCTGGTTGCCCACGTCTCCAGACGACCAATTACCTGCGCCGCAGAACCCCCACAAGCTCCAAAAGACGAGGACGTTGGCTCGGAGGTGGATCAAGTTTCAGAACACCCTCGGCACTCCGGCGACAGGGAGGGAAGCGGTGTTTCCCCCGAAGGATTATTGGCCATGCATCAGCGGGAGGATGAGCAGTGAGGATTGCGATGCCATGCTGAACACTTTCGATTGGGACCACATATTCAGCTGAGCGTCACCAAGAGGAACGAAGCTGCGGATGACCCACGTGGTGCATGGCGGCTCCAGGAACGAGGGGCATTGAGCCGCTTGCCATTCTGAAGGCTGCCATGGCGGCGGAGATTGCGGACTATTGGCCGCAGGCAGAGCCCCGCGGGGCCCCTATGCCTAAGGCGCGGGCAACGAGGGCGGGCGCGCCAGCCGACTGTGTCGGGGCTGCTGCATTATCTCGCGAGCCATCTGCCAAGGGTGCCAAGCGGCCGCGCTCTGCGAAGCCTGGGGGCCGCTCTGCAGCAGCGAGGGCGGCGGGCGACGTGGCGGGCAAGGGAAGGGCGACGCGAGCAGTGATCAGAGATCAAAGTTGCCGAACAGCCGAGCGCCTGACGACGGATTCCTCCGCCCCGTGGCAGGGGGGTGCCGCGAACTGGTGGTCATCGTGGACATGGAGCTCGGACAGCTGGTGCAATGACAATTGGGGCTCGCGTGCGTGATCACGGGCGAGGGCAAGAGGAAGAGAACGAGGAGGGGAAGCCGCTATGCCGACGCTGCCCCCTCGAGACTCATGTTTGCGGCTCAAATGCGTCCATGGGGGATGGATTGAGTCGCCGTGGCACAAAGGTGCTCTGCGCCCGCGTCTTTTGCGTGGTGAGCCGGACAGTGGGATAACTGTCTGCCAGGCGCTGCGCGCCAAGGCGTTCGTATTAAAATTCGGGGCGACGCCTTGATCAGGCCCGCCCGCGCGAGTGGGGCTCGCCGGCCGCGGGGGGAATTTATGTGGTCGCCCCCCGTGCCCGTTTCTGACCCGCAGCTTCGTCGCAGCTGTCGTGGGTTGGCTCGAGAAAAAGATTGCGGCCCGCCCGACCTGTGCGCGCGCCCTCCTGGGTGGCTGGTCCGTTCATATCGAGTTGCTTTAAGTTTAACGGGCGCCATTATGCCCATTTAGCCATGGCATTTAGGAATGCATCTCCTACTTGGAATATAACATGGGCAAGGGCATATAGCAGAAATGAGATGGATTATGACAGTTGCGAGGCGTTCATGATTACGTTTGCTGATCAACATGGCCAAGAAAAAGCCCCTTATCATCAATGAGTTCGCAGAATACTGCACCCGCGAAACCTTCCAAAGCACCGTTTCTGGTAAGCGGATCATTGGAATCCGTGAAACGCTAACACATTTTGAAACGAATTTGCGCGGCGGTAAGGCGACAGCCACATTTTGAAATCGAACCGCCCTCAATCCGTGAAGCTTGCGAATATCTAAACCGACGCTGTGCGGCGCTCAGTCGAAAGCCACATTTTGAAAACCACCCGCCCTCAATCCTTGAAGCTCTTGTAAATTTTCACAGCGAATGTACGCGGCGCTCAGGCGACAACCACATTTAAAACACCACCCGCCCTCCATCTGTGAAGCTGTTGCCATTTTTTAAAGCTCCGAAACCATAAACGGTGAGGAAGTTTCAGGCAAAAGCCCAGCCCGACCTAACAACTGGTTTCGGGGTGCGGCAGGGAAAAATTCGGTATAAGGAAAAGAATGGAGGAGGAAGGGGGGGAGGAGGAGGAAGAGGAGGAGGAGGAGGAGGAGGAGGAAGAGGAGGAGGAGGAGGAGGAGGAAGAGGAGGAGGAGGAGGAGGAGGAGGAGGAGGGGGAGGGGGAAGGGGAGGGGGATGATGATGA
>CAUYUJ010019956.1:47500-55000 GCA_963575745.1 Prorocentrum cordatum
ACATTTTGAAAACCACCCACCCTCAATCCGTGAAGCCCTTGCAAATTTTCAAGATGAATGTGTGCGGCACTCAGGCGAAAACCATATTTTGAAAACCGCCCGCCTTCAATCCGTGAAACTCTTGCAATTGTTTGAAGCGAATGTGCGCGTCACCCAGGCGAGAGCCACATTTTCAAAACCACCCGCCTTCAATCCGTGAATTTCTTGTAGTTGTTTAAAAGGAATATGCGCGACGCTGCGGTGAGAACCACATTTTGAAAAAAGAGCCACCCTCAATCCGTGAAGCTCTAGCAATTGGATTTGTTGGACAAGAGAATGTGCGCGGTGCTCAGGCGAGAGCTTCATTTTGAAAACCACCCGCCTTCATTCCGTGAAACTCTTGCATCTTTTACAACGGGTGTGCGCGGCACTCAGGCGAGAGTCAAATTTTGAAAACCCGCCCTCCATCCGTGAAGCTCTTGCAAATTTTCAGAACGAATGTGCGCGGCGCTAAGGCGAGACCTACATTTTGAAAACCACCCACCTTCAATCCGTGAAACATTTGCAAATTTTCAAAAAGAATGTGCGCGGCCTTCAGGCAAGAGCCACATTACAAAAACCACCCGCCTTTACTCCGTAAAACTCTTGCAAGTGTTTAAGACGAATGTGCGCGGCGCTGCGGCGAGAGCCACATTTTGAAAACCACCCGCCCTCCATTTTTGAAACTGTTGCCATTTTTTAAGCGTCAGAGTCGAAGCGCCCGGCCCGCCCTAAAAATTGGTTTCGGGGTGCGATTGGGTGAAGTTATTTAAAGGAAATGAAGTGGAGGAGGAGGAAAAGGAGGAGGAAAGGGAGGAGAAGGAGGAGGAGGTGAGCTTGTTTGATGGGCCGTGGGAGCGGCCGCCCCAGAGCACGCCAGGTGTTGGTGTTCGACGGCGAGGCGCAGGCGGGGTCTCCGCGCCCCCTGCCCCTCCTGGCCTCGGGGTCGCCATGGTGAAAATGGTGGTGATGATTCCAGGCCCCCTCGAGTCCTCCTCCTTCCCCTCCCCCTCCTCGCCAGAAACCTCAGGGCGGCGATGCAGCAGGACCTAGGCATGATGCTGGCTGGCAGCAAAGGCGCGCTCCTGGGCAACACCACGGGGGTACCGAGGGCGCAGGAAGCCTTGCGCAGCCTCGGGCTGCCCGAGCGCGCAGGCCCGAGCCTCAGCCCGCACTGGCAAGTCGGCTGGGGGCGTGCATTGTGCGGGCCCTGCTTGCAAGACTCGATGGAGGCGGGGCAAGGCGCGCCTACGCAAAGCGCTGCAGGCTGTGGCCCAGGTGGCGGGGTACGCTGCCATCCTTCCCTCGGCGCGCTGGTGTGGCGAGGTCACCGGCTTCGCGGACATAGAGGTCGAGGAACTCAGGTCTGGGGCCAAGCGGCATTACGGCCATTCCCACATCAGGGTGAGGGGGCCGAACGGTCATTCGTGTCCATTGGCGCGTGGCTGAAGTGAGGTTATGCAGTGCGGATTGTTGTTGTTGTTGCTGTTGTTGTTGTTGTTGTTGTTGTTGTTGTTGTTGTTGTTGTCGTTGTTATTGCAGTTGCTGCTGCTGCTGCTGTTGTTGTTGTTGCTGCTGTTGTTGTTGTTGTTGTTGCTGTTGTTGTTGTTGTTGTTGTTGTTGTTGGTGTTGTTGTTGTTGTTGTTGTTGTTGTTGTTGTTGTTGTTGTTGTTGTTGTTGTTGTTGTTGTTGTTGTTGTTGTTGTTGTTGTTGTTGTTGTTGTTGTTGTTGTTGTTGTTGTTGTTGTTGTTGTTGTTGTTTGTTTCGTCGTTGCAGTCGTTGTTGTTGGTCTTGGTGTTGTTGCTGTTGCTGTTGCTGTTGCTGTTGCTGTTGTTGCTGTTGTTGCTGTTGTTGCTGCTGTTGCTGCTGCTGCTGCTGTTGTTGTTGTTGTTGTTGTTGTTGTTGTTGTTGTTGTTGTTGTTGTTGTTGTTGTTGTACTCTCATTTCTGAAACAATAGATATTGTTGATCCCCCCCGTCCGGTGCACATTGTTTTTTCGATTGAAGTGCCCTTCGCGGGGTTCCCGCCTGATACTTCCTCACAGTTGATTCAGACGCCGTTCCTCGACACTCAGGAATCGCGCTCCCGCTACATATTGCCTGGCGGTTCAAGGATAATTTACGCTTCAACGACCGCCCGCTCGACCCGCCCGTATGGGCCTGCCCGCCCGACCAGCCCGTTAGGGACTGCATTCGCCGCTCGCTGGCCTTCGCCCGCCTTCGATGCCCCTCGCTGCCTGTACTGGTTCTGCGGTCGCCTCCGCTCGCTGCCCTTCGTGGCCCCGTTGCTGCCCTAAATGGCCCCGTCGCTGGCCATTGTGGCCCCGCATTATATGCCCTTCGTGGCCCCCGCTCGCAGTCGCCCGTCGTGGCCCCATACGCATGCCCTTCGTAGCCGCGCTGTCGCCCTTCGTGGCCCTCTCGCTGCCCTTCGTAGCCCCTTTGCTGCCCTCAGTGGCTCCGCTGTCGCCCTTCGTGGCCTTCGCTCGTTCGCTCCCTCCTCCCCCTTCCTCCTTCCCTCCCTCCTTCCTTCGTCCCCTTGTCGTCATTGTTATCGTCGTCGTCGTCGTCGTCGTTGTCGTCGTCGTCGTTGTTGTCCCTGGCCGCCTCCCTCGGGGCCCGCCTGCCGCCAGGAGCCCAGCACTCCGACCCTTCAGCCAGCCAGGCCGATAATCCGTGCAACTGCCTCGCCGCCTGCCGAGGGCCAGCCTGTCGGCCCTTCGGCCCCCACCCTCTTCCCTCTCCTCCTTCCCTTCCTCCCTCATTCCCTCCTTCCCTCCCTTCTCCTCCTCCTCCTCCTCCTCCTCGCCCTCCTCCTCCTCTTCCCGCTCCGTAGCCATTTTGGCTCAATATGCAGGTTTCCCCTGGAGCCAAACGGATGCCGCTAGTCCGCGGCTGGCAAGACTTCTTGAAGTCTGGGGTTCTTTCGCGACCTCCTTCCCTGCGCTTGGGACGGTGGGTAAACGGAGGTGTGTCCCGTTCCTATCGGCCGGATCGCTCCAGTGTCCTCTATCATGTCCGCCGCCACCTCGCGCCAGCTCTCGTCCCAGGACGCTGCTGCCGTCGACATTTGCCCCGCGTTCGCCGCGCAGGAGCCTGCGCCCTCGCCTGCTGGGGGCTACGGCAAAAGTGGTCGTGGTGCTTCTCTATCTGGTGGCACCGCTCCTCCTGGCGGTTTCGGCAAATTTGCCCCCCGCAAGCGTGCTGCCGCTTCTGCGATCAGGAGGCTGGAGATGCGTGCGTGTCGGGCGACCACGTGCGCGAGGTGTGCATGGACCTCTTCCCATCCTTGTTGTTGGAGAGTGTCAAAGAGGAGCTGGCAAATTCGGTCAAAACTTGTGTCGCTGACCACGTCGCCTCAGCCAACGGCATGATGCTGGCCCTCGTCGGCCAGCTGCGGATCGAGCTCGCAGGCCAGCCCGCGGCGCTCGACCAACATATTCTCGGAGTTGTTCGAAGGAATGTTGATTATGCATCGCGTCGGTTCCAGGCGCAGATTGATGTGCGCACTGGCGCGCTGCAGGATCATGGTGGTCGTATTTCGTCGATTAGGGAGATGTGGACGAACTCAAGAAGCAAATGCGTGAGCTCCGCGATCAGCTTGCCATCGCTGAAAAGCGCCCCCGGGCCCTGCTGGCTGCCCCGCAGGGCTTCGAGCGTGACGTTGGCGCCGCTGTTGTTGTCATCGTGTGCCGGGCCGCCGCCGCCAGGCAGCTCGTGTGTGCGGCGCTCAAGGAGTGGCTCTAAAAGCTCGGCTTCCCCGAGGCGGACTGCGAGATCTCTCCCAAGGGGCAGGCGCCCTGCAGGACGTTCAGCCTCAAGTTCGGCGGCCTCGTCGCCGTCGCCGCGCGCAAGGTCCTGCGCGTTCTTTCTCGTCTGCGTGTTGATGGTGTTTGGGAGAAGTTCCAAGTGGACGTGCTGGGCGCCGCTCGGGCGCGCACGCGCCCCGGCCCAGACGAGAACCCTCGCCGGATCAAAACCGAGATGCTGCTCCGACGTCGTCGCTCCGCCATTGCCGATGCCCGCCCCGATCCCCGTCTCTTCAGCGACCGCGACCGCGGCGCGCTCTCGGTCGGGTGGGACAGGGCCCCCCGTGTCGAGGTTGCCGCTGGTGCCGCGCCTGCGCCAATCGTGTGGGATCCTGCGGCTCTCCAGAAGCGCAGCCCGTGCAGGAACAACCTCGCGCAGCTCGCGCGACGCCTCGTGGCGCCCCGGGCTGAGCCGCAGTGGTGTCTCTGATGTCGCGAAGCTATTCAAATGCTCTTCCCCTGTACCTGGTGGTGCTATTCCCCCACTGCGTGTGGTGACTTGGGATGCTGGGGCCCTCTTGCGAGCGGCTGGGGCTAAAGCCGCACTTGAGAGGAGGTGTGTCGGGAAGCTGTGCATCGCAAGAGTATTGTCTCTATGCAAGAGGTTCGGCAGGATGCTGGGCAACTTGGTGAACTCATTCGTGGTATCGGTCCTTCGGTCATTATTCGCGCCTCATTTTGTGGCGACGCTCCCGAGGGCCGTGTTCGCGGTGGTGTTGCTGTCCTCCTATCTGCTCTCAGTTCGGTGGACGGTCACCCTGTTCAGAGTCGTGCTGTCCCACTGGTGGCTGGGCGTGTCATCCGCGCGATGGTCGAGGTCGCGGAAGTCCAGCTCGACGTCATCAACGTGCGCAACCGCGAGCTCTCGGCCATGCATGCCGTGGCGGTGGCGCGGGCCACTCGCAGTGCTCGGGCCTTTGCGGCCAGGGGCCCCGCCAGGCGCCTCGTCATTGTCAACGGGGGCTTCAACTTCGCGTCGGGGGGGGCCGTGGCCCTGCGCACTCCGCAGGCGGCGGTCCGCCGTGCTGCTCGGCGGTTCCGCGCGCAGGCGCCCTCCTGGCGTCTCGCGCCTGCAGAATTGATGGAGGTGGGGTGTGCGACGCCCGCCCACTGCGGAAAAAAAACCAGGGACTCTGAAGCTCGCATCATTCATTCCTCTCGTGCCCTGGGTGGATGGCGCGCCAATTATTTCTTCAAGCTAATATTGTCGGCGCAGCTGCTGAGGTATCAGATTCTCTTGTATCGGACAATGTAGCAGTTGTCCTCGCTACCCCTCCGAGGCGCCCCCGTCCCATCGACGAGCGGCGTTCGGCCGTCGTGTGTTTCAGGACTCGTTCTATCGCCAGCGACTGCGCGCCCTCGTTGAATGTGCCGACCTTCCTCGTCTCTCCCACCTCGCCGCCTCGAGCGATATAGACAGCTGGTTCGCGTCGCCGCTGGGGGAACTCGTGGCCGTCTCCTTCGTGCTCATCCCCACCATCCACGTGCTCTTCTGCAGCTTGCACGTTTGATCGCTCGGTGTGTATGGAGGCAGGGTCTTGATCTCGGGGAAGAACTATTCCGCTTTCATCCTGTGGCATCCGACTTCCTGGTGGTTGAGTTCGGGGCATTGCGGTTGCGTCGCCCCGAATCATTCCCGGCCTGGTCTAATCGATCTCAGTGTGGGGCGGCGGAGGCGGCTGGTGCTGAGCTCCGCTGGCAGTGCGAGGCCGAGGGCGAGTCGCCGCAGATGCGGGCCCAGCTGTGGGCGTTGGAGAGACGCGCGAGGATTTGGTCTCCTCTCAATAGACGGGTTTTGCTCACCGCTGTCGCGGGCGCGGGCCGCTCGCCCGCGTCCACGCCCAGGGAGAGGCTCGCGTGTCGCCGTAAGTTCTGGGCATTTGTTTTTTCGAGGAAGACCTGGGGCGAGGCTGAGGCGACACCGTGCATCCGTCAGTTGCCCCCTCCTGTCGGCGACCTTGTCTTCCCGCGCCCTTGGTTCAGGATGATGAAGTCGGTTCTCGCTCGAGCTCGGCGCTCGGCGATTGGCGAACGCGGGCTACCCTGTGCCACCCTACGCGGCCTGGCAGGCCGACCCCTCTGGCCTCGAGGTGCTCTGGGCCTGCCTCGAGTGGGTCTCTTCGGGCCAATTCCCGTTCAATGCTGCGAGGGCGACCGTGCAAGCGCCCCCCCCCCCCCCCCCCCTCCCCCCCCCCCCCCCCCAAAAAAAAACATCGAGGGCGACGAGCTACAGAGCGGCTCGTGTGCACGTTCCCCCGACGAGGTTCGTGTACTGGGACTTAGGAACTGCGATGTCAAGATACTGTCTGCCACCGTGAACCCATCGATGCGACCGGTTCTTGATCGCGTTGTTCCTGCCTGCTAGCGGGGTTTCGTTCCCAAGAAGAATTTTGGCCTGCGTGTCTTGGAGCTGAGCGCCGCCGGCAGGACATATCCTTCTTCCCTCCGGGTCCCAGGACATCCCGATCCTCTTCTCCCTGGGCTTTGGCCAGGCCTTCCCCTCCCTGAGCCAGGACTGCCTCATGCTCGTCCTCTCCCCGCCCCAGCTGCCGCCCGCTTTCCTGGTCTTCGTCTCGTTCCCATGCCCAGTTATCGAGGGTGTCGCTGTGGTGGCGGGGCAAAACTCGCACTTCTACTGGGTCCGAAGTGGGATTCTCCATGGATGTGCGCTTTCGGTCTCGCTCTACGCTCTCGCCTCCTCGCCCTTCCGAGCCGACTTGGCCGCTCGGATCGACGCTCGCGGATCTGGGGTTATCCGTGCATGTGTTGATGATATTGGTGGGGCGCTTCGTGGGGCCCAGTATCTTTTGGAGATGCACGACGTAATGGCGAGGGCTGACCGTTTTGCGAACCTAGCACTGAAGACGCACAAGTGCAAATTGGTACCGTTTTCGGAGGCCTTTAGGGGGGGCAATCTGAATTGTCGTCTGCGGAATTGTATTTTATGTGCCGTTCCTGGCTGGGCCTCGTTCAAGATCGTAGAGTCCCTCCTTTACTTGGGTATCTGGCTTGGTCCCGCTGTTGATCCTGAAAGGCTCTGGAGTGATCCGCTCGCCAAGCTTCGCCTTCGGTCTCGCGCTCTCAGCGTGGGACTCACCCGCGCCTCTATGTCTGCGAGCATGTACACGTCAAGAATTGCCACGACTCTCCTTACATTGCTCACTTCTGCTGGCTGCCGAGGGATGCTCTTCGCCTGGAGATGGGTGTTTTAGCGCGGGTCTTTCGCGTGGCGCTCGGCACCTTCGCGGCCGACGCGTGGCCGATATCGAGACGTGGAGCGGGCCTCGTGTGGTGCGATGGCCCCATCTCAACGCGGCTTCGATGCGGCGCGCGGCGCTGGTTACCTTCCCTCAGCACAGCGAGATCTTGTCCAGCATGCAGTCGCATGCGGAGGAGCGCGTCGAGGACCAGTCGCTCATGGCGCTCAGCTCTGGACGGTGCTACCCAACCCACTGGCGATCCCCCGCGCTGGTGGAGAACTTGCATGCTGCTGCGGTCGGGTGCCCGCCGCCTGGGCCGTGGGCGAGCCTGCTTGCCTGCGCTTGCCCTGCCGCTTGCGATGCTCTCGCCCAGGCTCCCGTTAGGCGTCCTCGTCCTCAGAGAGCTGCGTATCGGGCGATGCGAGAACTTGCCGGCGACGCGGCCCCTCTGCGCGACCATCTTCGACGGCGTCT
>CAUYUJ010019956.1:60000-80000 GCA_963575745.1 Prorocentrum cordatum
CGAAGGCGGTCCTAGATCCGGATGAGGACAGAGGTCGGGGGCCCCACCGTTGCCGCCCTTGCAGGGTCGAGCCGCTTCACCGCGCGGCTCCGCCAATTTTGGACGCGGGATGTCGCTGCTGCCGCCGTCGGAGTTGTCGGAAGAAGACGGCGCCGGTCCAGGTGGAGGCCCGTGGGGCCTCCCTCCCCGGCAGGAGACGAGGAGGAGCGGGGCCCTTGCGGGGCCGAGGCCGTCGCGTGGACGGATGCTGAGGGCCGATTCTGTTGCCTTCGACGCCGGGGGGCCTGGCCGGCGTGGGCCGCGGAGCCCCCGGCCCGACTCCCCTCGTGATCGAGGGCGGCCCTGCTTCGGGCGACGTTCGGGGATGGCCCCGCAGCTCTGGTGGATGCCCTGTGGCCGCCCTATGCCGGTTCCACTCCCTGGGGCGCAAGAGCGCTGGGCGCGGGCTCCGGTTCGAGGGGCCCGGTTGCCGGGGCGCCGGCGCGCCGCCGCTTGGGGGTGGGGGGAGATGCGCCCGCCATGGGAGTGGGAGGCGGCGACGGCCCTGGCCGAGTGCCCCCCCCCCTCCCCCGATGTTGCGAAAACGTGCGTTTTTGGTGTGTTTTCTGGGCGTGCCGTTTCGACATCGCCGCGAAACCGCGGGCTTCTGCGGCAGATTTCGGAGCCAAAATGGATTCTCGCTGCGGCGCGCGCGCAAGGGCGCTCGAACGGTTTCGACTTGCGCGCGCGAAACCCGTTTGGTAGCATTCTTTAAATATAAAAATAATTTATTTTTATATATACACACATATATGTACATAAAGCATATAGGTATATATTTAGGCATATGTATGCATGTATGTATATCTGTATATACGTATAGCTAAATAGTTATATGAATAAACCATACATAAATAATTCACGAGGGCGCGCGCGCTTTTTTGTTTGTTTGTCGTCCTTTTTTCATACCCCTTCTTTTTTATTTTTTTTGGTTCTCTCCTTTTTTCTTCCTTTTTCTCTCTCTCTCTCTCTCTATATATATATATATATTATAAACTAATGGCATTTCATTTCCCCCCTTGTTTGTTTCCATTCCATCATGAAATTCAAACATCATTGTCGCGAAACCATTTGTCTTTGATGATTTTCGGGCGGTGGTTTCTGAGAGCCCCCGACGAAAACAAGGGTTTTCTGACGGATTTCGGCATGCGCGCGACGACGCGCGCGTGCGCGCTTCGTTTTTTGTTTGCAAGGGGCTCTGGACAACTTGTGATGTTTGATAAGCGAACGCGCGCGTAATATTTTTGCAGAGGGTGCTGGGGGGGCCGATGCCGGTTGGGCTGGGGTGGCATATTTGGGATGGGCTATATGGGGCAGAATCACATGTAAATTGCAATGCGAAAAGGGGTGCTGATAATTCCCCGGGGGGGGGGGTCGAGTCTATCCTCTTTGTAGAGTCGGAGAATCAATGTTGAGGAGCCCATGTGGGGCGACCTATGTGGCGGCGGCGGGGCGGCGTCGGAGCGGGCGGCGTCGGGGCGGCGGACTTGTGCTGACGACGGGCGGCGAAAAGGCGTCGGGGGGGCGGCGACGGCGGCCGCGCGGCCTCGAGGCCGAAGACGTAGCCAAGTCTTTCTTCAGAAAACAAAGAAGAACACCTACGCGACAGTTTTATTTGGGAATGTTGCGCTCCAGATCGATTGTTCCACATTTGGCGCGCCGCTTAGATTGCTCTACGTCGATTGCATTGCATGGGCTGCGCGACATATTGCGGCTCATCGGAGTGCGCAACGTATGTTAGAGCATGTAGATTGCTATGCGGATTCTGCAACATATATGGCACGGCTTATTACATGCGGTAACGTAGGTTGCTCAACGTGGATTTCTTTTCCTACGCAAGTATAAGGATCCCCCCCCCCTGGGGTAAAGGGCCATTCATTCGTATTGCAATTTGCGTATGATTCTGCCCCATCGTCCATTCTAAATGTAAATTCGTATCATCCGAGCCCAATCGGAGTTCGCCCACTCCCGCCCCCCGTCATCCTTTGCCACAAATATTATGCGGCCGCGCTCGAGTATCATAAATCAACAGTTTTCGAGCATCCCTGGCCAAAAATCGGACGATTTGCAAACGCGCGCACCGTCGTTCAAGACTGCCGACATGTTTCAAACTCCTTAGGCTTCGCATGGTTTAATCGAGTGCCCCAGAAGCATGTAAAACAGCAGTGTTTCGCAAAACTGTTTTTCAAAACAAATCTGCGCCCGCGCTCGTGCGAATTCTGACGAAAACCATAAACGCGTTTTTTGTTTTGCATCTTGTTTGTAACATGCTACCAAGCAGGCGTCTCGCGCGCGCATGTCGAAATCGCTCGGGCGCCCTTGCGCGCGTGCTGTCGCAAGAATCCATCTCCACAAATGGGGGGGCGTGCGCGCGCGTCGTCGCGCGCGTGCCGACGTCCTTCAATCGCTTCAGGCTTAGCCAAGAATTCAACATCGAGTGTCCCGAACACATGTGAAAACAAAAGGTTTCGCCGCAACCATTTTTAAGGAAGTCCGCGCCCCGCGACTCCTCCTTCCTTCCTTGCTCCCCCCTCCTCCCCATCCTCCCTCCTCCCTGCGTTTCACTCGCCCAGTGCAGCGTTTCGTGGCCCCATATGGGGGCCCCACCGCAGGCCCCAGTGCTGCCGCCCGCATGCGTCACCCACGCTCAGTTCGGCACACCCCGCACACGTTTCGTGGCCCCATATGGAGCTCTACCAAAGACCGCAGTGCCACCGCCCGGATGCGCCACCCACGCCCATTCCGGCACACCCCTCACACGTTTCGTGGCCCCATATGGAGGCCCCGCAGAAGGCCCCGGTGCCACCTCCCGCATGCGTCGCCCACGCTCAGTTCGGCACGCCCCTTCAAAGTTTCGCGACCCCATAGGGAACTCCGCCCAAGGCCGCAGTGCCGCCGCCCGCGTGCGTCGCCCGCGCCAATTGCGGCGCGCCCATTACGCGTCTCGTGGCCCCATAAGGAGCTCCACCGAAGGCCCTGGCGCCGCCGCCCGCATGCGTCGCCCACGCCCATTCCGGGACACCCCTCACACGTTTCGCTGTCCAGAGGGAGCCCCACCGAAGGCGCCAGCGCCGCCGCCCGCGCGCGTCGCCCACGCCCATGTCGGCGCGCCCCGCTCATGCGTTTCGCGGCCCCATAGGGGGCTCCACCGAAGGCCCCGGCGTCGGCGCCTGCATGCGTCGCCCGCGCCAGTTCCGGCATGCCCCTCGCGCGTGTCGCGCCCCCATAGGGAGCTCCGCCGAAGGCGCCGTGGCCGCGTTCGCATGCGCCGACCGCATGTATGCCGGCGCACCCATCGCGCGTTTCGCGGCCCCGCAGGGAGCTCCAGTGGCGGCCCCAGTGGCTACGTTTGCATGCGCCCGCCGCGCTTATTTCGGCACGCCCATCATGCTTTTCGTGTTCCCATCGGGAATTCCACCGACGGTCCAAGTGGTTGTTTCTGCATGCGCCCATTGGGCAACTTCTGGCACACACCTTACATTTCTGTGGCCCTATAGGGTGCTCCTCCGAATGCGGTGCATGCGACGACGGCGCTCACAACTGCGTATGGTTG
This sequence comes from Prorocentrum cordatum, assembly GCA_963575745.1. Lineage (NCBI taxonomy): Eukaryota > Dinophyceae > Prorocentrales > Prorocentraceae > Prorocentrum > Prorocentrum cordatum. The sequence goes on from CAUYUJ010019956.1 coordinate 63,593, forward strand.
TGTATTGAGCCATTTTGTTTTTCATTTCTTCCTTTTTTCCGTCTTCTTCCTCCATGCGCGCGTGCCGGGGCGGGGCGCGATCCATGTCAAAGAGTGCCGCGCGGGCCTCTCGCGCGTCGGCCGACGCCAGGACGTCGTCATCGTTATCGGCGGGCGTGCTCAACATCGACGCCGTCATTGGCCTTGTCATCGTCATCGCCGCCATCGTCGCCATCGCCGTTGCTCTCGTAATCGTGTCCACCGTAATCGGTGTCGCCATTATGCGGCGCCCGCCCGAGTCGCCGACTCGCGCTGGAGTGCCCGCTGGGAAGTGCCCGGCGGCCAGCGCCGCCGCGGCCGCGTCGGTTGCGCCAAATGAGCTGGCCGCTGCGCGCGAGCATGCGCGGGCTAGCGCGGCCGCAGACGCGCGCCAGCCAGCGCCGAGCATTTATCGCAATCGCCGCCGCATGGCGTTTGCAAACCACGTTGCGGGTGGGTGGGTGGGATGTTTGTGAGAGCATGGAATGTGTCAACTCGTTCGTAGAAATCGCGCCACGTCGATTAAGCTTTCTGAACAAGTATTAGGGGTCTACCCCCCTCAGAATAACTGCCCACCATTATGTTTTGCAATTTGCGTATGATTCTGCCCAAACGCCCATCCTGAATGTGCACTCGTATCTTTCCAGCCCGACTGGAATTGCCCCCCCTCCCCTTCATCTTCTGTATTCATACGCACATATATATATATATATATATATATGAATATTTGCGCGCGTTCGTTTATCAAGAACCATGCGTAGTCAGGAATCACGCGCGGGAAACGGGACGAAGTGCACGCGCGCGCGTCGTCGCGCGCGAACGCCGGTTATTCCAACAAAAGCAATGGTTGTCGCGCGGAATTTAGAAATTGAGATTTGCGAACATATGTCGCAACGCATAATTTGTCAACGCAGGTTTTCCACAAGCCGCCTGCGGTCGTGGTCCTGCGGATTCTCGAACCTTTTATATATAGACTTATAGATAGTAGTCTCTACATGCGTAAGCGTAAGCATATTTTTATATGCGTATAATGTGCATGCAATGCTACCAAGCGGGCCTCTCTCGCCACCAAATCGTTCGAACGCCCTTGCCTGCGTGCTGTCGCAAGAACCGATTGCAACAAATGGGGCGAAGTGCGCGCGCGCGTCGTGGCGCGCGCAAACCGAAACCCGTCAAAGGCCGTTCGTTTTTCATAGGGTTTTCAAATTCGAGTGTCCCGAGACATACAACAACCACATGGTTTTGCAACGTCAGTTTTCAAAAATGCTTGCGCTCGTGCTCCTGCGCGCTGGTTTTTCAACATCTTCATGAGATTCGGCCATGCGCGCCCTGCGCGCCGTGCGTCGCATGCATTCGAGCGCCGTTGCGCGCGTGCTGGGGGAGGGGGGGGGGGTCTGATCTGTTTCGATGTACCGTGCGGGCCGCTCTCGCGCGTCGGCCGCGTGCGCCGACGCGAGGGCGCCGTCATCGTCGTCGGCTTTATCGGCGTCGGCGCCGTCACTGGCCCTGCCGTCGTCGTTGTCGCCATCGTCGCCAGCGTCGCTTGCGTCGTCATCGCGACTATTGTTATCGACGCTGCCGCGATGCCGCGCCCGCCCATGTTGCCGATTCGCACTGGAGTGCCCGCTGGGAAGCGCCCGGCGGTCAGCGCCGCGGCGGCCGCGTCGGCGGCGCCAAATGATTTGGCAGATGCGCGCGCGAGCATGCGCGGGCTAGCGCGGCCGCAGGGATGCACCGGCTAATTCCGATCGCCCATCGCAATCGCCGCCGCATGGGTTTTGCGAGCCAAGTTGCGGGTTGATGGTTGCGAGGATAGCGTGAACCGTGGAAGGGGCATCTCACCGCAAACGATCAATTCATTCGCACTGCATGCAATGATTGCACGAATTCGATTGTACCACGTGGCGCAACACGCGCGTTGCACAACATGTATGTACCGCATATATCCACATAAATTGCACAACATAAGGTTGGTCCACGATGGTCAACATGTGTTTTCAGAATTTGCTTTTTTCCTCTTCCAACCATATTGTGGTGTTGTGTCTTCGTTTTGAAGAAACCATCCCCGCGTTCCTTCTTCCTTCCTTCCTCTTTCCTCCTTCCCTCATCCTCCCTTCTCCCATCATCATCGTCGCGCCCGTTTCAGCGCACTACTCACGCCTTTCGTGGCTCCATAGGGAGCTCCACCGAAGGCCCAAGTGCTACCGCCCGCATGCGTCACCCCCACCGGGTACAGAGTTTCGTGGCCCCGTAGGAAGCTCCACCGAAGTCCCAAATGGCACCGCCGGCATGCATCATCCTTGCCCAGTACAGCGTTTCGTGGACCCATAAAGAGGTCCACCGGAGACCCCAGTGGCACCGCCCGCATGCGTCACCCCCCACCCAGTACAGCGCTTCGGGGCCCCATTACGGGGCTCCACCGAGGGCCCCAGTGGCGCCGCCCGCATGCGTCAACTCCCGCCCAGTACAGCGTTTCGTGGCCCCATGCGGAACTCCACCGAAAGCCCAGCGCAGCGTTTCGTGGCCCCATAAGGAGCTCCACCGAAGGCCTCGGTGGCACCGCCCGCATGCGTCACCCCCACGCAGTGCAGCGTTTCGTGGCCCAGTAGGGAGCCCCACCAAAGTCCCCAATGGCGCCGTCCGCATGCGTCAACCCCCCACCCAATACAGCGTTTCGCGGCCCCATAAGGAGCTCCACCGAAACCGCCAGTGGCACCGCCCGCATGCGTCGCCCCCCACGCAGTACAGCGTTTCGGGGCCCCGTAGGGAGCTCCACCGAAGACCCCAATGGCACCGTCCGCGTGCGTCACCCCCCACCCGTTACAGCGTTTCGTTGTCCTTGTGGGAGCTCCACCGAAGGCCGCAGTGGCACCGCCCGCATGCGTCACCCCCATTCAGTACAGCGTTTCGTGGCCTCATAGGGAGGCTCCACCGAAGGCCCCAGTGGCGCCGCCCGCGTGCGTCACCACCTACCCAGTACAGCGTTTCGTAGCCCTATAGGGAGCTCCGCCGAAGTCCCCACTGGCACCGCCCGCATGCGTCACCCCCCACCCAACGCAGCGTTTCGTGGCCCCATAGGGAGGTCCACCGAGCCCCCCAGTGGCACCGCCCGCATGCGTCACCCCCACCCAGTACAGCGCAGCGTGGCCCCAGAAGGAGCTCCACCGAAGGCCCCAGTGGCGCCGCCTGCATGCGTCGCCCCGACCCAGTACAGCGTTTTGTGGCCCCATAGGGCGCTCCACCGAAGTGCCCAGTGGATGCGCTCGCATGCGTCGCCCCCCACCCAGTGCAGCGTTTCGTGGCCCCCGAAGTCTCCAGTGGCGGTGTTCGCATGCGTTCCTCCCGCCCAGCACAGCGTTTCGTGGCCTCGTGGGGAGTTGCACCGAAGGCCCCGGTGGCACCGCTCGCGTGCGTCATCCCCACGCAGTGCAGCGTTTCGTGGCCTCATGGGGAGTTGCTCCGAAGGCCCCGGTGGCGGTGCGCCCGTGCGTTTCCCCCACTTGTTACAATGTTTCGTTGCCCGTGGGGGGCTCCAGCGAAGGCCCGAGTGCCGACCCAGGCCCGCCGGGGCGCACCATTCGCAGTTTTCGCGGCCCCGTAGTGCGTTCCGCCTACAGTACCAGTTGCAAAGCCCACGTGGCGGCCCCTCCCCACATCGGCGCGCCATTCGCATGTTTCCTGTCCCATGAGGAGATCCCCCAAAGGCGATGCCCGCAACGACGGTATTCACAACCGCATATGGTTGGGCCCTTCGCCAGGATATTTTCCCAACTATCCTGCGGTGTCCGGTCGTCGTTTTGAAGAGACAGCGCCCCGCGTTCTTCCTCCCCCCGTTGCCCCCTCCCTCCTCCTTCCTCCCGTTTCCTTTCAATTTGGCGCGCCCTTCGCGCGTTTCGTGGCCCCATTGGGAGTTCCACCGAAGGCCGCGCTAGCGCCGCCAGCATGCGTCACCCCCACCCATTGCTGTGTTTCGTGGCCCCGTAGGGAGCTCCGCCGAAGGCCCCAGTGGCGCCGCCCGCATGCGTCACCCCCGTGCCCAGTACAGCGTTTCCTGGCCCCATAAAGAGCTCCGCCGAAGGCCCCAGTGGCACCGCCCGCATGCGTCGCCCCCCACCCAGTACAGCGCTTCGTGGCCACATAGGGGTTACCACCAAAGGCCCCGGTGGCACCGCCCGCATGCGCCACCCGCACCCATCGCAGTGTTTCTCGGCCCCATAGGGAGCACCTCCTAAGGCCCCAGTGGCGCCGCCCGCATGCGTTTCCCACTGCCCCGTGCAGCGTTTCGTGGGCCTATAGGGAGCTCCACCGAAGGCCGCAGAGGCGCCGCCCGCATGCGTCGCCCCCCACCCTGTGCAGCGTTTCGTGAGGCCGCACTAGCGCCGCCAGCATGCGTCACCCCCACCCATTGCAGTGTTTCGTGGCCCCATGGGGAGTTCCACCGAAGGCCCCAGAGGCGCCGCCCGCATGCGTCGCCCCCCTACCCAGTTCAGCGTTTCGTGGCCCCATGAAAGGGGGCTCCACCGAAGGCCGCAGAGGCGCCGCCCGCATGCGCCACCCCTCGCCCCGTGCAGCGTTCCGTGGCCCCATGGGGCGCTCCACCGAACGCCCCTGAGACGCCGCCCGCATGCGTCGCCCCCGCCCACCCACCCCAAAGGCACCGAAGAGGTTACACCAAGCATTGAAATAGCTCAAAATCGGAAAATGCAAAGACACAGCGGGGATAACTGCATAAATGTTGAAAGCAGGCGGGCCGCGCATGCAACGGCACCTACAATGCTTGTTCAACGACATCACTCACCCGGAACAGTTGCCCCCAGAACAGTGGAGGCGCGCCGCCATCATTGTGATTTACAAAGCAGGAGACGCAAAACTACCACGCAACTACAGACCAATTGCAATCGTCCGTCTCCTGTACAAGCTTCTGTCTCGACTCCTGTACGCTGTGCAATCGACTGGGTCCACTGTTAGACAAGCAACAAAGCGTAGACCAAGCAGGCTTTAGACACGGCTACAGCACCGACGACCACTTATTCACGACGGCTCTCCTGCGCAACCAGTCAGGAGAATGGCAACTACCACTCTGGGTAGCAGCGGTTGGCTCTGAGAAAGCATTCGACTGTGTCAACCTCAACGCACTATGGGACTCACTCAGAGAGCAGCAGGTGCCAGCATCCTACATGCACCTCCTCAAACAGTTTTACACCGACCAGGCCGCTACAGTACGGGCGGGCAGCACGAGCAGACAGTCAACATCCAGCGAGGTGGGAAACAAGGAGACCCGCTGAGCTCCCTACTCTTCGACGCGCTACTTGAAAGCATTTTCCGACGCATGAAGGACGCATGGCGCAACAAGCAGTTTGGCATGCAGATGGGCTTCACCGCGGACACCTTCCTCGGCAACCTCCGTTTTGCAGACGACGTTTTATTGTGTGCGCCAAATTTGCGTCAGCTGTAATGCTTAGTGCGCGACCTCGAGCTCCACTCGACACAATGCGGCCTTGAGTTGCACCCAGACAAGACGAACGTACTGACCAACGTCACCCGGCGACAAGGCATCAAGAACTATCAAGGCCACTAACATCGAAGGTGATAGTGTCCAGGTTTTGGACGCAACGTACAGCACGAAGTATTTGGGCATGAAGCTTACATGCCATGACTTCCACATCGCGGAGCTCGACAACAGAATCGCGTCGGGCTGGCGCCGATTCAACCAACTGAGACGCGAATTCTCATGCAAACGCTACCCCCTCGCAAGTCGCCTGCGCCTCTTCAATGGGGCCGTGCCGCCCAGTGTCATGTGCGGATGCAGCCCGTGGGCCCTGACCAAAGACGTACTTGCATTACTGCAGCGTACGCAGCAGAATCTGATCCGAATCATCGCGGGCGCTGGCAGACGACGCGCGCGAGGGGATCGCTGGAACGACGGCGAGAAATACCTCCAACTTAGCAGCGACCAACAGGGGGAATGAGATGGGGCAGAGCGCGCAGAACTTGACGGAGACTTCGCCGAGAGCAACCCAGACAATGACGACATCACTAACAACTGGCATCGACGACTTTGGCAACGACGGAAGCGCTAAAAGCAGCGAGAGCGACGACGGCGACGACGGCAGTGCCGGCAGCAACGACGGCGGCACCAACGGCAGCGACGGATTAGAGCCATGGGCGGACTTCATCCGACGAGCGACGCGCGCAGCCGATGCCCGCGCCAGACGCGCGAATGTCGACGATTGGGCTTCGCATTACTTTACAGCAACATGGAGATGGGCTAAGCGGGTTGACGATTTACCCGCCGACCGCCGGGCGCGACGCGCCGCCGCTCGGCAACTTCCGGTGCGCGACAGAAGACCCGCGCAACGAGAACATGGCGGACGGCGGAAGCGTTGGGACCGCGAGATCGTCAAATTTTTGGGCACCATGGATATGATTGACCACGTGAAGAGACTCTCCGATGAGACTGGCCGCGAATGGTGGTTTGCGTTGGCGCGCGATAGCTGCTCTTGGCAGGGCGTAGAGGGCGAGTTTGTGCGATGCGCCGTCGACCAGCAAAGCGCGGACGACGCGAACTGAGACGCCCGGCCCGTCCGCCAAGACGTGGAACCGAACCAGAGCGAGCTGGGCATGCACGCCAATTCCAAGCTTTTGACGTCCACATCCCGACTTCCAGCATGCGACATCCGATGTTTCATTGCCACCGCCGCCTATCGACCTCCAGCTTCTTCCAGCTCATTACGCCCGCCTCCAGCATCCAGCATGCCGATTTTCACTTCCACCTCCACCCGTCGACCTCCAGCGCCCAGCAGCGCAGCACTCCGACCTCCACCCTCCAGCAGGATGTGACTGCCCGCCCCGACCTCCGCCCATCGACCTCCAGCGTCCAGCAGCTCAGCACTTCGACCTCCGCCCTCCAGCGCCCGACTTTCCACGTCCACTTCCACCTGCCGACCGCCCAGCACTGCGACTCCAGCATCCGGCGCCCGACTCTCCACTTCCATTTGCACCGTTTGCTTTCCAGCGTCCGCCCGTTCATAACTCAGCGCCCCGACTTCGGCAAACAAGGACTACAAGATCTGAGGTCCCCGGCCCCCCCGCGCAGGCTCGGAAGGGCCCCACTCCGGGCGGGGCCGCGCGCTCGCTTCGCCTCGCCCAGTGGCGCTGCCCGAATGCACCGCCCCCACCCAGTGCAGCGCTTCGTGGCTCCATAGTGAGCTCCACCGAAGGCCCCAGTGGCACCGCCCGCGTGCGTCACCCCCAACCAGTGCAGCGCTTCGTGGCCCCACAGGGAGCTCGACGAATGGCGCCAGTGGCACCGCCCGCGTGCATCACCTCCTCCCAGCGCAGCGCTTCGTGGCCCGTTAGGGGGCCCCACCGAAGGCAGCGCTAGCACTGCCAGCATGCGTCGCCCCCCACCCATTGCAGTGTTTCGTGGCCCCATAGGGAGCTCCGCCGAAGGCCGCAGAGGCGCCGCCCGCATGCGTCACCCCTTACCCAGTGCAGCGTTTCCTGGCCCAATAGGGAGCTCCACCGAAGGCCGCAGAGGCGCCGCCCGCATGCGTCACCCCCCACCCAGTGCAGCGTTTCGTGGCCCCATAGGGAGCTCCATCGGGGGCCCCAGTGACACCGCCCGGATGCGTCGCCCCCGCCCAGTGCAACGCTTCGTGGCCCCATAGGGAGCTCCACCGAAGGCCCCAGTGGATGCGCTCGCATGCGCCGCCCCCCCACCCATGCATGGCCGGCGCTCGTGTCTGATGTCTCGTGGGGGACCCATGGGGACAGATGAGGGAGGAGCTCGGATTGGACATGGTCCTCGTTCCCCCCTTGCCCCTCTTCTCGGCGAGGGGCGCCCGGGGCGCCGCGAGCAGCAGGACCCCAGGAGGGCTGCGTCCCGATGCCCGGGGGCGATCCCGAAGACGAGCTGATCGAGGCGCTTGCCCGCGGGCCGAATCTCGACCATTAGAGCGACGTGACCATGGCTGGCGTCGCTAGCCTCCTGCAGGAGCAGCTGTCCCCTGTGACGTCAGTGGTCAGGGGCCTGCGCGCAGAACTCGGCAAGCTCGATGCTCAGGTCGCGAGCGTCGGAGAGACGCTGGCTGGCCGCATAGACCGCGTAGAGACTGCCATTCTCGACGTCGAAGCGCGGGTGGAGAAGCTGGAGAACGTGCGCGAGCTGCTGAAGGATATGCCGACCTACGCCCCCTAAGAGCTGGACGCCGATATCATGGGCTACATCAGGGAGGCCATGGCGCAGGAAAGCATGCAGCACACCCCAGTCTGCGCGCAATCCGCGGGCGATCCGAGCGCAGAGAAGCGCTCAAAGACCATGGTCGTCGGCAACGTCGCCGGCCTCGACGCCCTCTCGATGGCCGAGGAGTGGTTGCCGGAAACGCAGACGTCCTTGAAGGGCCCCATCCCGACCAAGACCTACACGGAGGGGGATTTCGTTGGAGTGCTTTTCGCAGAGTTCCTGAACTCTGTGGGGGGGAGCGCCGCCGTGGATTTCTTGAGGAGGGTGGGATTGCACTCGGGTGGGAAAAACGCGTGGGCCAACCAAGACCGCCCTATCACCGAGAGGGCGGCGAGGAACTTCTGTTTTGGATGAAGACGCAAATTCAAAAAGGCATGGAACATTCCTTTCGCAGTGTCCGTCAACGATTCTGCTCCTTGCGCGGTGACAGTGGGCGGCGAGCTCGCGCTGACTGCACAATTGTTCCCTGATCGTGTGACCCGCCAGGGGCGCAGGGAGTGGGCTGGGTGGGGGGAGCTTCATAAAAGCCCCGAGGTCGTTGATCGCCTGGACAGGTCGAACCAGTTGAACGCAAATGCAGCGGCCGGCATGGAGGGGTCGAAGGGCGGCGTCGAGGGCTTGCCGAAGGGGGCCGCAGAGCGCCATTCAGAATAGGAAATACCAGACACATTAGTTTCACGCAGTCGGCCACGCTGCTCCTATATATTGGTTAAGTATTCATGGGCGCATTCAAGGCGCGACCAGAGCGCGGCACGGCAACGCCGGCACTCGACGAGGAGCGGCAGATTTTCGAAGAGGGCGCTTGCAACCCTGTGCAGTGGATATCGTTATCGGCTCGTGGAACGGCGAGGGTATGACGGAGGCGAATGAGGAGGAACTGCAGATCAACATGGAGAATCTGGGCATCGACGTGCTCGCCATCCAGGAGACTCGCAAGCGCGACTCCGTTTACTATGCGACCGAGCGTGGGTTTTTGGTCGTTCTATTTACAAGCCCTGGCTCCGATGGGACTGCTGGAGTTGGTCATCTCGTGACGCCGCGGACTCGCAGGAGCGTTATTGGATTCGAGATGGTGGGCGAGGGAATTTCGCATTTGAAGCCTCGCGTTCGGGGCGGATTTTGCCGATCTTCAGCATGTGCGCCCCTCGCAGTGGGAAGCCGGGCGATGGCGGGCAAGACTTTTACAAGCAGCTGGGTCGTATTATTGTTTGCGCGTCCAGACATGGGCATGCCTTGGTGTTGGGGGACTTTAACGCTAGGCTGCGCAGGCGATTCGAGGGAGAGGAGTCGATTCTGGGAGACCACATCTTCGGAGACCCGCAGGCTCAGCGCAACCCTCTGTCGAAGCGTAGCCTCTTCATGGAGTTATGCGAGAGAGAGAGAGAGAGAGAGAGAGAGAGAGAGAGAGAGAGGGGAAAGAGAGAGAGAGAGAGAGAGAGAGAGAGAGAGAGAGAGGGGCTGGCTGTCGCCAGCGCGTTCTTCGACCATTCCGCGGATAACCAGATCGCGTGCTACAACGTGGGATCCCATCCAGGAGACCCGGCTGTGCCGCAACATTTCGGTCCAATCGATTTTCTTATTTATGCGACGCGGGCTGCGTAAATATGTTGGCAGACGTGTGGGGCAGCCGGGATTGTGCACTTGCTTCGCATCACTTTCTGTCGCAATGCCGCGTGCGCGTAGAGATTCCGAAGTCAAAGCGTGGGAAGGACTCGGAACCAGACCTGTCAGCAGAGGCCAGCGCTGCAGGCCAACATTTGTTTGCTGATATTTTCGCCAACTGTATGCCCGCATTGTGCCAGTGCCAGTCTCTGGACAGCTTGCATGATGCCGTGGTCAATGCTTTCGCTGCTGCCGCAGAATGCCCCCCACGAGAGGCGGAACGAAGACAGCAACCGTGGGCGAGCAGCGCTACGATGGAGCTCATCACCAGGCGGAAAGAGGCGAGACGACAAGGGGATTCAGCGATGGAGAAACGTTTTCACGGAAAGATCAGAGCATCCGTCAAGGAGGACACGGAGCACTGGTTCTACGGACTGTTGGAGAACGGCGACTGGGGCCAGGCCTGCCAGCTCCGGAAGCCCCGCGGCGCCGCCCAAGGGCGATTGCGGGACCTACGCGGCCGAGAAGTTGATGGCGACGAGCGGGCCCAGACTCTGGCCGAGTACTTCGCTGCAATGCAGTGGGCCGCGCGGCTGGTCATTGCCGTGGGCGATCCGGTACCGTTGGGGCCCCGGCTACTAGCGCAGGCAGGCCCGATTGCCAAGGCGGAAGTGTGCGTGGCAGCACGTGCGCTGAAACGGAATCGCGCGGCCGGCAATGACGGCGCCCCAGCTGAGTTTTGGAGAGCAATCTGCGGCTCAGACACGCCAGCGTGCGAGTGGGCCGTTCTGCCTTGCAATCGGTGTTGGGCGGAAGCGTCTGTGCCCGACGCCTGGCGCTAGGCGATTGTCGCGGCTATCTTCGAGGAAGGCGACGTCGCCGAGTGCGAGAAATACTGGCCGATCTCACTTTCACCCGTCGGGCGCGAGCTCTACGCCGCGATGTTGCTTGCGCGCTTGGCGGGCGCCGAGGACCTGATTCGGGGAACGCAGTTTTGATTCCGATCTGGTAGCGGAACGGCCGACGCACTGTTCGGTGCGCGGCGGCTGATCGAGGACGCCGTGGACACGGCGTCTGGGAGGTTGCTTCTTCTTGCACTCGACTGGGCTAGAGCGCTCGACAGCGTGTCGCCAGATGGCCTCCTGCAGGCGTTGTTCCGCTTCGGCATCCCTGAATACTTCACCGCCGCTGTGAAGATAATCTCCAACAACTGGAACTTCCGCGTCCGGGGTGCCGGCTCAACTTCCGAATCTGGGCCGCAGGCGTTCGGCATATCGCAGGGATGCCCATTATCTTTTTTTGTTATCGATCGTGATGGCGGCCCTCATGCGCGACGCGAGGCGGAGCTTTGCTGGTCACGGGATGTTGCAATCCAATGCAATTCCAGTTAGCGAGCTCATGTGCGCCGACGACGCCCTTACTTTCGGGGCAGAAGAAGACTTCGTCTTCCAGCTGATGGATTGCGTGCGCGAGGCCAGGAGGAACTATGGATTGGGGTTCAATTGGGGCAAGCTCGAGGTCCTGTCCGTGGGATGCGAGACGCATATTGCCCGACAAGACGGGTCAGTAATTCCGCAGAGGGACAGTGTGATCTACCCGGGCGGGCTACTGAACGCCGACGGCGGCAGCGGCCCTGAACTGAGCAGGAGGATCGGCATTGCAGACAGGCAATTCCATAATTTGTGCAAAATTTGGAAGCATGCGAAGCTTTTCAAGAAGGTCTTGCTTTTCCAGTCTTGCGTAGTATCTGGCCTGATGCGTTGCTTGCGTACTGTGTGGCTGAACCAAGCAGAACTCCGAGAACTGGATGCTTTCCAAGCGCGCTGCCTCCGCATGGTGGCTGGCATAGCGCACTCGTTCGTTAGCCGTGTTTGGAATGATGCCGTCTTGGCCCATTGCAGCTGTCAGAAATTTAGCAGCCAGTTAGCATGCCGGCAGCTTGTGCTGCTGGGTACGGCGGCCCAACTGCCAGACGACAGCGCCGTCGGACGTTGCATTTTCGCCCCTGGGTCATTCTCGCTCGCCGGAAACGCGGTCGGCCGAAAATCGCGTGGAATTGCAATGTGTACGCCGTGGCTTACAAGGCAGCCGGCGATGTTGACAGATTGTGTCAACTATGGCAAGGGGGCGCCTGTATTTGGCGTCGCGCGGCACGCAATTTTCGCACGCATATAGCAATGTGGTTGCAGTTTGTACATTATTGCCAACGCACCTTTGACGTGCATGGCGCTCTCTCTCTCTCTCTCGCTCTCTCGCTCCCAGTGCAGCGCTTCGTGGCCCCATGGGTAGCTGCGCCAAAGACGGCCCCAGTGGCACCGCCCGCAACCCCACGCAGTGCGGCGTTTCGTGGCCCCATGGGGGGCTCAACCGACGGCCCCAGTGGCGGCCCCGCCCCACTGCGGCGCACCCCTCACACTTTTCGCGGCCCCGTAGTGTGTTCCGCGTAAAGCACCAGTGGCAGCGCACACATCGCGGCCCCGCTCCACATCGGCACCCCCTTTGCATACTTCATGGCCCTATGAGGAGATCTCCCGAAGGCGGTACCCGCAAATACGGTATTCACAATTTCATATGGTTGGGTCCTTCGCCAGGATAATTTTCAAAATGGTGCTCCCGCTGCAGCGTAGGCCTTTTTTTCGGATCGGTGCTGTGTTCCTGTCAGAAAGGCGATCCCGCACCGGCGTGGGCCACAATGCTGGATCCCATAATGCTCGCAGGTCCCAGGGGCCTCGCAGGTCTCGCAGACCTCCCAGGCCGCAGGTCGCAGGTCGTCCCGCAGGTCCTGCAGGTACCACGGGTCAGGCAGGTTCCACAGGTCCCACGGTGTCGCAGGTCTCACATGCCCCATAGGTCCCATAGGTCCGACAAGTCCCGCAGGCGCCACAGGTCCCACAGGTGTCGCATGTGTCACAGGTCCCACAAAGGTCCCTCAGGTCCCACAGGTCCCGCTGGTGCCACATGTCCCACAGTTCCCACATGCCCCACAGTTCCCACGTGTCCCACAGGTCCCAGAGGTCCCACAGGTCCCACAGGCCACAGAGGTCCTCCAGGTCGCAAATGTCCCACAAGTTTCCCACGATGGAGTATTCTGTGGATTTTCCCATTCGACTATGACACGCGTCCGCGGATAGCGAACAATCAGCGCAATGGGAGGGGACTGGAGGGAGGGATGGCAGCGCGAGCGCGCCTAGCTTGCCCCCTATTCCTCTCCCTCCCCCTCTCCCTCCGCCTCCTCGTGTGCCGCCCCTCTATGGGTAGTGAACCTCCTCTTCCTCCTCGCTCTCCTCTGGGATTCAAGACACTGGCAGACTGCATTGGAGATGGTAGAGACGAGGATGATGCTCACGATGAGGATGACAAGGGGAGCATTCCTGCTTGTTCGTGCGAGGGCTGGGGGTCGAGGTTCGAGGAGCGAGGAACGAGGCTCGAGGTTCGAAGGCAGGCGACTGTGAAAAAACGTCAGACACAGACAGGCGGAGGTCCGTTCAAACTAAACGGCTTGCCGGCGGGGCGTGCATTGGCGCGACAGGTGTGTGTGTGTGTGTGTGTGTGTGTTGCCAGGCGTGTATGCAGAGAGTGAGGAAACACCATGCCATCGTGCGCAGGGGTAGAGGGGTGGTGAACAACTCCCAGGAAAACATGTCCAGAATGCCACATGGGGCCGACCCCTTCTCTCCCCTCCCGGGGATGGGGTCGAGAGGGCCTGGGAGTGGGGTTCCGTTGCAGGCGGCCGTCGACCCCCTCGCCTTTCCTCGGGAGATCCTCCCCGACCTCGACCTCAATTCTCGAGGACTGTCAGTTGGAATTGATTCTAGGGCGTTCCCAAACGAGCCTCGCTTTCGTCGCTTTCGGCGCCGCTTTCGTCGCTTTCGGCGCCCTGGGCGGAAGCTGGCGGAAAGCCAGTGGAAGCCAGCGGAAGTAAAACGGCTGCGGGTGCACATGGGGGAAGCCATCGGAATGTCTGCGGAAGGCGGCAAGTGGAAATGAGACGCCAAGATTATTTCGGCCGTGTACCTCTAGTGGCCTTGCGCCCACCCCGCCATGTTAGAGGCCTCTTGGGGTCTCTCGGAAGGTCTTTTGGGGCATCTTGGAGGCCTCTTTGGGTGCCTCCTGGGAACCTCATGGGGGCCTCTGGGGCCTGTTTGGCTCGTCGGAGGGGATCGATGTATTCATGTTTACTTACACACACTATATGTATATGTATATGTATATGTATATGTATATGTATATACATATATGTATATGTACGCACCACGTCGTCTGGTCGGCCACTGAGCCAGCTGGGGCATTGTCTGAGCTCCTTAGCAGACTAGATGACTTGGTCGAGGGGGGTGATTTGAGATGCTTTCGGGAGGATGTTGTCTGTTTTTTTTCTCATCCCCCTCTGCCCCCCTTCACCCTTGGGCCTCCAACTGCCTCCAGGGCTTCTGGGGTCTCCGAGCGCCTCCTCGGGCTACCAGGGGCTTCCCAGGGACCTGCCAGGGACCTCTTGGAGACTTTCGGAGACCTGCAGCTCCTCCTCGTGTTGTTGCTTCTCAGCCTCTCCGTTGTCGTGGAAACATTCTGCACTGTCTGAATCCTGTGCAACTGCTTTCCTGGCCAGGCCAGGTGAACGTCTCATTTCTCGTCGTTCTCATTCTGCCCTTACTCCCTCCTCCCTCCTCGTCCTCCTCGGTGACCTGAGGCGCGCCTGGTCACTCCATGAGCAAGCGGCCCGCCACGACACTGAAGAGCGGGCCACAAGCAAGGCCCAGTCGGGGAGGGCAGGGGCAGAGGCGGGGGATGAGGAAGGGGGACTGAGGGAAGAGAGGGGAGGACAAAAGACTGGCCAAGCTTGGACCCAGTCCCAGGAACAGGCCCGCCGTGGCGCCCAGGACCCTCTGAGCTCATAGCGAGCTTGAGGCAAGAGAGCTCGGGCTTACCTCCAGGTCTGGAAGGGGAGGAGCCCCCGCACAGCATACAGAGGATAGCGGGCAGGCAGGTCCGAGTCGGCTGTTCTCGCCCAGTGAGGCTTGTGACAGGTCCCAGCCCTCCCAGGAGCAAGTGGGAGAACGACGGAGAAAGCTCCCGACACGGGGAAAGAGACTCGGGACCGACGACCCGCCAGCATCTCATGTACCCGTAGATATTATCGTGAGGAACGAGAATAGGAAGACTTCGCGGTCTGGGGGTGGGGGCCTTGACAGGCCAACGACGTTTGCCGAACAAGGATTCGGCAGAAGTATATGTGGATACAGCCGAAACCATGGGGAACGGTGGATCTCGATGCTTTCCCGCCCCTGGCGGCGGGAAACTGTCCGTATCCACCGTTCTCCAGGGATCCAGCGCAGAACCCCGGTAGTTGTGGATGTGGATGTTTCCCGGCGGTGCACCAAGGATTGCAAAAAGGATTGCAAAAACCCAGGATTGCAAAAAAACCATAGGTTTGCAAAACAAACCCTTTGCCAAAGGATTGCAAAAAACCCTAGGTTTTTTTTTGCAATCCTTGTTTTTTTTGCAATCCTTGATCCTGGTCCTCGCTTTGGCGGCGCGCACGAGGGCGCGGCGCGAGGGGGTCTCAGATGCCCCCCGCCCAGCGTCTGCGGCGCCTTCTTAGGAGGAGGGAGGGCTTCCGAGAAGGCCCCTGCCTTGCAAGAAGCTCCCCGCCGTCTTCAGGCCGCCCCCCCCCCCGCGCCGCAAATCGATCCCCGATCCTCGATCCTGGATCCGACGACGGCGCCCGAGCCAGGCGCTCGTCCTGCAGAAGCGCGTGCTCCCAGGCGCTGTCTCCTGCGTATCCGTGGTCGCCGACGGGGCCTACCCGCCCCCGACGGCGAAAGGACCCCCGCCGCTTCGAGGAGAAGGAGGATAGAGTCAGGAGGGGAAAACACACACAGAAACAAGTCATCGTCGATCCCCAGCATATATATATATATATATAGATGTATATGCATGTATGTATGTATGGATGGATGGATGTATGTATGCATGTATGCATGCATGTATGCACTTATGTATGTATACAGTATACATGTATGCATGCATGCATGCATGCATGCATGTATGTATGTATGTATGTATGAATGTGCGTATGCATGTACATATACATGTATACATACATACATACATATATATACACATGTATACATGTATGCATGTATGTACGTAGTTATGTATATCTTTATGCATATATGTACATATGCATGCATACATGTATGTATGTATGTATGTACGCATGTATATATGTATGCATGCATGCATGCATGCATGCATGTATGTATGTATGCACGTATGTATGTATGTATGTATGTATGTATGTATGTATGTATGCATGCATGCATGCATGTATGCATGCATGCATGCATGCATGCATGCATGCATGTATGTATGTATGTATGTATGCATGCATGTATGTATATATATATATATATATATATATATATATATGTATCGATGTATGTATGTTTGTATGTATGTATGTATGTATGTATGTATGTATGTATGTATGTATGTATGTATGTATGTGTGTATATATCTATATATAAAAATCTCCTGGGGGACGTG
>CAUYUJ010019956.1:90000-167316 GCA_963575745.1 Prorocentrum cordatum
GATGGTATTGCTGATGATGGTACTGACGATGGTGATGCTGATGATGATACTGATGATGGTACCGATGATGATGATGCTGGTGATGGTGATGGTGATGCTGATGATGACGACGACGATGATGATGATTCTGCTGCTGCTGATGATTGTGATGATGAGTATGCTGATGCTGTTGATGATGGTGATATGATGATGGTGATGATGGTGGTGGTGGTGATGATGGTGCGGAAGAGGAGGAGGAAATGGATGAGGTAGGAGAGGTGGAGGCACTAGGAGGCAACGCTGGTTATGACGGATGAGGAGGTGGATGAGGAAGAGGCAGAGGAGAAGTAAGGGGCAGGACGAATAGTCGGAGGAGGATAAGTCGGAGTAGGAGGTGGCGAAGGCGGTAGAGGAGGAGGAGGAGTCGGAAGTGGAGGAGGATCATCAGGAGGCATCATCATCATCACATCCGTATGATGACGCAGGACTGCGCGCGGGGGGGAGTTCGTATCATCATCGTTTTCGTAATTCTGCGATTGTTTGTCGTGCTTGCACGACCGTCTGAATTCAGTGCTACCGCGTTGAAGGAGGAGGATGCGTCGGAGGAGGGGGTCGGATGAGTCCGAGGAGGGGGACGAAGAGGGCTCGGGCCTCTGGCATCTTTACCTCGTAGAGCTTTTCGTTATCGATGAGCTAGAGGAATTCCGGCGCGGGGTGGAGCTAGTTGGTCGACCCGGCCAGAACGGACAATGTGGTAATTTTGGGTCGGTTTCGCGAACAAATAAAATATATTTGGCCATTTATTCTCTTGCACAGGGTGTCTAGAGCTCCGACCACTTTATTTCGGCACCGCCCCCACCCCCTTCATCTTCATCATCATCATCATCACCATCATCCTCACCATCATCACCATCATAATCACCATCATCATCATCATCCACATCCACATCATCATCATCATCATCATCATCATCATCATGCGCCCCCTCCGTCTCAGCGCCCTCCCGCGGCTCCAGCGCCCGCCATGCGCCCCCTCCGTCTCAGCGCCCTCCCGCGGCTCCAGCGCCCGCCCAGTGCCCCCTCCGCCCCGGCCACTTTATTTCGGCACCGCACCCCCCCCCCGCTCCGCCCCCTCCCCCGCGCCGTCTCAGCGCCCCCCCGCGGCTCCAGCGCCCGCCCAGTGCCCCCTCCGCCTCGACCACTTTATTTCGGCACCGCACCCCCCCCCCGCTCCGCCCCCTCCCCCGCGCCGTCTCAGCGCCCCCCCGCGGCTCCAGCGCCCGCCCAGTGCCCCCTCCGCCTCGACCACTTTATTTCGGCACCGCACCCCCCCCCCCCCCGCTCCGCCCCCTCCCCCGCGCCGTCTCAGCGCCCCCCGCGGCTCCAGCGCCCGCCCAGTGCCCCCTCCGCCTCGACCACTTTATTTCGGCACCGCACCCCCCCTCCCCGCTCCGCCCCCTCCCCCGCGCCGTCTCAGCGCCCCCCGCGGCTCCAGCGCCCGCCCAGCGCCCCCTCCGCCCCGACCATTTTATTTCGGCACCGCACCCCCCCCCCGCTCCGCCCCCTCCCCCGCGCCGTCTCAGCGCCCCCCCGCGGCTCCAGCGCCCGCCCAGCGCCCCCTCCGCCCCGACCACTTTATTTCGGCACCGCCCCCCCCCCCTCCGCCCCCTCCCCGCGCCGTCTCAGCGCCCCCCCGCGGCTCTAGCGCCCGCCCAGTGCCCCCTCCGCCCCGACACTTTATTTCGGCACCCCCCCCCCCCGCTCCGCCCCCTCCCCCGCGCCGTCTCAGCGCCCCCCCCCGCGGCCAGCGCCCGCCCAGTGCCCCTCCGCCCCGACCACTTTTTTTCGGCACCGCACCCCCCCCCGCTCCGCCCCTCCCCCGCGCCGTCTCAGCGCCCCCGCGGCTCCAGCGCCCGCCCAGTGCCTCCTCCGCCCCGACCACTTTATTTCGGCACCGCACCCCCTCCCCCGCTCCGCCCCCTCCCCCGTGCTGTCTCACTTTTTGTGCAAGAGCCATGGCACACGTGCCACTTGTTTTGAGAAAACAGATTTTTACGCCGAGCGTTGGCATGTAAAATTCGTTCCTAGAGCAGCTCAGCTCTCTAGAGCCACTTTTAGTATTAGTGCACTTCTGGGCACCGACTTCATGTTGACACCGAAAATATCAATTTGACATTTTTCTATATATGCTCGCAGAAGCCCTCCGCTTCGATCCTGCGCACTCTTACGCGTGCAAGGAGCTCTACGAGGTTCCCGGTGGTGACCAGGTTGACGGTTCACCGCCGGCGCCAGTCTGTGTATGCAAGTATGCATGTATGCATATGTATGTATGTATGTATATATATACATATATGAATATATATGTGTGTATATATACACATATCAGGGAACAGGAAACGCACACACATATACACATATATGTGTATATGTACATGTGCATACGTACATATATGCACATAGAGGGAGAAGGACATCGCGAGGGTAAGAGAGTGATACACTATGTCAGTGTTATCTATTTTCATGTGTGTATATACATGTACGCACATATACATACATACTCTGGATTATTGATGTGCTCGATATCGTTGCCGTTTGTATGGGTGCTTCATGTATTCTCTTATTCGTTTCTTTTGCGTTGAAGCTCTCTGTGAATTTGTATTACCATTTCGAATTGTCTGAACCGCCTTATTGTTTTAGTTTGTGTATCTATATGATTGTTAACCTCTATTGGGATTCAACAGGTGCTTCCTTTTGTGTGGAATTATGGTTGTTGTATGGATTCGCTCGTTTTCTTTATGGTGGTTTCGTTCTTGCTTCTCTGTGTGTGGGTTCTGTTGCTGCTTTCTGGGGTGGATTCCTGGTTTCTTCTTGTTGCGAGGTTGTCTGGATGGTTCACCTTGTGACGATCTATTCCGCTTGTGTGGAATATCTGTGACTTCTTCTTGTTTTGTGCCTCTCTTTGCACTTGTCATGCGGATTCCTTCACGTTTTATTATGTAATTGTATCGTGTTGCGCCTGTCATGTGTTATTTCTTCCTGTTTTTCAGCCGCTTGACACATTCAATCTCGCCATCGTTAGCCATTTGCAACGCACGGGAAGTGCCAAAACACATCGACCCCACTCCAGCAACTTGCTTTAAACATTTCAAACCCATGCTGAACAACATAAGCCGCTTGAACAGTTCAAACGTGCGTGTCAAACGCCTCAAGTAAGCATGAGAGGTGCCCCCGCACAATCAAATCAACATCACATAAATGCTTGAACCACGCAAACCAAATATCAAAAACATGAAACCCGTTTGACAATTGCCAAACACATCCAAACACTGACACCGAAATCCAAGGGTTTGTGGCTGGTAAGCTAAATCATGCATGCACATTGTATCAGCACGTTTGCATTACACATGCGCCGCGTGGCGATGGCAGCATATGGCGGCACCAGTACGACTACGTCGAGACTCGGAGGCTGAGGGGATTAGACAGTTACAGGGAAAGATGAAGCGAGGACACTTCCGGGCCCCGCTGAGAGCCATCTAGGCCAATTTTGGAACCATCTCACGGCTTCATAATCACTGGGGAAGCAAAACGGCGGGAATGCGACAACCATTGAGACCATCCGGGGTGTTTCAAAGATGAGGGCCTCTTGGAAGCGTCTTTGGGGTTGTCTTGGACCATCTAGGCCCACCTGTAGCGGCGCAGGTCAACTACCGTATAAGCCAGGGGTTACGACCGATATGGCAGTCACGACGAGGACACTGGCAATATCCGTAAGGGCTTCGCCCCCTGCCGCCGGCCCTCCTCTCTCGGAATGGGACTTGCCAGCGATGTGTTGGGATGTCTGGACGCTGACGTGAAGCAATGCCGGGACTTCACGCGAGGGCCAATATCTTATTGTACGGTTTGCACTGCAAACCTGAAGAATTGCGTTCGATTTCTGACAGTTCGCACTACGAACCTAATGATGACCGTGATTTACAGCTGTTTCTGGCCTCGGGGACGATCATATTGCGTAAGTTACGAGGGTTCATGGCCTCGAGGACGCAGCTATTGCGTACTTTACGAGGTTGTATGGCTTCGGGGACGCGAATATTGTGTAATCTAAAGGCTGCCGCCTCTGCCGCCGACCCCAATTGAGCGACGAATGTTTGATTTGTTTGTTGTTTGGGTGCTTCTCCGAGCACGTCAGGAAGGGTTCAGATGTGTTTCCATATTCTCTGTTGCATCTCGGACTCCTTTTGTGGGCAGTTGTGGAGCCTCGTGGGGTCGGTGTAGGGTTTCTTGGAGGTTTCTCGCAGCTTTCTGGGGCCTCTGGGTGCCTCTTGGGGCCTCCTGGGGGCCACTTGGGGCGGAATGCTACGGTTTTTGGTTTGTGTTCCTTCTTTTGGGCCATTGTTGGGGCCGTCATGGGATTCTCGGGGCGGCCTCTTGGGCAGTGCTGCGGTGGTATAGGGGACCTCGGGAACGCCAGAATCTTTGAAGCAACGGATGCAACTCAATGTGTTGTGCCGCTTCAGGTCCTGTTGGGAGGCATATGCAATGCCTCTTGGGACATCTTGGGGGCCTCTTGGGCCATCTGGATGTCGCGTAGGGCGTCTTGGCGCGATCTTTGAGCAGTCGGGGCGATAGGGGCCGTCTTGGATGATTCTTGGGCCCTGTTGGCCTGTTTCGAGGATCCCATCGCTCCGAAACAGTCACGCGAGAGACCGCGAGAAGCCCCCCATGATAAGATTTTGTGATGTGGGGTTTAGGATTCCGAACGACTCCTCAGGAGTACGGACTAAGGCTAAGGATGATGGCGCGAACATGAGGGAAGCCCATGCCTTGCCCAGAAGCTCGATGGCGGATCTACAGGACCATGATACTTCGATGATCGTGGTTCTGACGGATCGCATCGTTGTTCCGAGCTCAAAGGGGGAAGCCATGGGGGGCAGTGACTCGGGTTAGCGGTTGGTCGATTGGGCGAGGTGGCAACAATTATCCAGAAGCAGCGATGACCCCGTCCCCGAAGGGAAACAATGGGGTTGTACAAAGAATCGCGATGGATCATTTCTTGCCCAGAAGGCGGGGGGGGATTATGAGCGAGGAGGCCCCATGCAAAAAAATGGAGGAGGAGGAAGAGAAGGAAGAGGAGGCCGATGAGGGGGAGGAGGAGGAGGAGGAAGAGGAGGAAGAGGAGGAAGAGGTGTGGAGGAGGAGGAGGAGGAGGAGGAGGAGGAGGAGGATCAGGAGGAGGAGCAGGAGCAGAGGAGGAGGAGGGGTGGAGGAGGAGGAGGAGGAGGAGGAGGAGAGGAGGAGGAGGAGGGGGAGGAGGAGGAGGAGGAGGAGGAGGAGGAGGAGAGGGAGGAGAAGGAGGATGATGATGATGATGATGAGGAGGAGGAGGAGGAGGAAGAGGCAGAGGAGGAGGCGGATGGAAAGGGGGAGGAGGAGGATCACGAGGAGGAGGAGGAGGAGCAGGAGGAATGCGGTTCACAAGCGGAGTGGGGGACGGGCCCAGGACCCCAGGCATGATTGCGTCGTATTCAAATCAGGACGGATGGTTTTAGCATGCATCCGTCGACGTGGGGCCCTTGCTGGGCCTCGGGAACGCCAAAACAAACTCGGGACAAACAGTCGGTTCGGGGGAAAGGGTTGTGACTTTCAGGTGCGCCGTCCTGAAAAAGTCAGGCCGTCGCATGTCTGGGACTCCGAGGAGGCAACGATACCCATGCCGCTACCATTCGCCCGTGCTCTCTGGCGGCCTCTTCGGAGGCCTTCGTTGCCATCGTTGGACTCGCCTTGCAGTCCTGGTTAGAACGTACCCAGGAGAGGCCCGAGGAGTAGCGGCATCGGTACCTCTCGGTCTCCCCAAAGACGGGGCGAGGATGTAGGCCTCCCAGATGGGGTCCGGGGAGATGGGGTCGGGGCATCGCGTCCAACTTCGCAGGCTCAAGATCTAGGTGTCATGGATGTGGTCCGAACAGGTGGGGTCGGAGGATCGCGCCGCATGGCCAGTGCATGGACGATGCGGGTCGCTGTGAAGATTGATGTTCCCACGCCGATGTCGCGGATGCGTCGCCGACGTCGCCGATGCATCGCCGATACATCGCCCATACATTGACGACGCATTGTCGATGCGGCGCCAGTCTTCGACCCCAGCGACGCAGGCCCTATCGAGGATGCCTCTAGCAGAGCATGCCCCGACTCTTTGGCTTCGTGCGTGAACAGGGTGGCTATGGAGCAGTCCGAGCAAGTCCCGCACATCGGCGGGGACCACTTGCAGGCTCACACCATCTTCCAATGTCCCCATCGTCATCGTCGGGCAGATCGCCCTGGCCCGCTGAACCGTGCGGTACGTGAAGAGGTGCAGTACGTATGGGGCCCGCAGGTATGCCTTGCACTGCCACAGACTCAGCAGGGAGGCTTCCATATCCATGAATACTTTTTTGTTGGCGGTGCACAGCCCAAATCACCCAGACAAGGCGCAAGGGAACGCGCAAAACCCGAGCCTCATTTGGCAAAGCGTGAGGGCTGACCTTGTCGAAGCACTTGATCGTGTGAGCCAACATGGTTGTCGCGTGCCCCCCCGCAGTTCGCCGACCTCTTCTTCGAGGTTGTGGGCGCATGTGGAGTCCGAGGGAGCGTGGCGTTCACTGGTACCTTGGCTCGCCTCACGCTGGCACCGCGCGTGCGTCTCGGCAGACAGGGGCCGCCAGACGTTGGCCCAAACCCGTATCAGCGCGTTGCTGACTACGACCAGCCCTTGCCCTCCATCGGGCTTCCGTAACCCCGCCATCTCGCTTTGGATGCGATCCAAGGGTAGCGCGCGCTTCGTTCATCAATGCCGCCGGAAGATATCGTAGCTGGTCCCCACTCAGGTGCTCCATAGCTGTCGGTGGCGTGCGCGTGGGCCCCGTCGCCGCCTTGTGTTCAACGAGCGCGCGGCGCCCCGCATCTCTGCCAGCGTGATGGGGGGCAGGTTGTCCCAGCTGCTGGCGGTGGGGCGTAGTTGGGCATCGAGGAGGTCATGGGTGGTCCAGACCTTGGTCCAAGTTTCCAAGGTGGGGTTGGCCAGTGCGTGCACCTGGGCATCATTCTGGAATCCGGCGGCCTCTTGCGGAACTCGTAATTTAGAGGCAGCTCGTGCGCGACTGGCTCCTGGATTCGCAGGCGGTAGATCGCCTGGACAAGCTCCCTCTGTCGTCTTCGCTTGCGCGCGCGCTGGCGCCGCCGATTTTCGCGCCGTCGCCACTTCCCAGTGCGAAGTCGCCCGTGGCCATTTCTTTTCCACAAATGCGTAGTCGCCTCGCATTCGTGGGCGCTCCACGCCATGCGCTTGCTTTCAACACGCTCGCGTTCGCGTCTTCCCCGCCCGCGCGCAGGCCTTTATTCTGGCGACGCTCTGAGTATTGCTCTTCCTCTTCGTTGCCCCTGCGCCTGAGTCCTTCATGTGGCGCCGAGACGTGCTCGACATCATGTGCTGCCAAATTTGAAGGTCGGCAATCGCACAAAGCTTCGCATGGAATTTGTTTCCACTATGTGTGTTGTGGCTCCGTCTCATCCCTTGGCGCAGAGATTCAAATGGTTTTCGGAACCGTGGGATCACGCAGGTGATTCTGGGTTCACGACGTCGCGACTAACTTCACGGCATGCCGCAGTTGCCAACAAGTTGCAACGGCTTGCATCTGTCTGCGTGGTATTATTCGGTGGTTGCGTGCCAGCGACGCCGACGCATCCACTTTGCCAAATTGACGCGCCGCATAGCGTGGACAGTTGTGGTCGGACCCAATCGTGTGGACCACGTGTTCACGGTACTTCGCAGAGTGGATAAGATTTTGCTCAGCATCTCGCTCTTCTCTCAGATTCAGCCGCTCCTGGCGGCCCCGCGCGTTCACCCGCTTCAACTTTTCGCGGTGGCCTAGCATGGTTCTGCTGTGTGGGGCACGCGCGCGAGAGAGCCTTGGTTCGCAGTCGCTTCCGAGCGACGTTCGGGTTCGCTCGTGCAATGTATGCCAAAATGGCAATCTCATGCGCCGGGGAAAGCTTAAAACAGGCTTCCGTCTGCCCGATCCCCCCTTCACTTTCTTCCCCTTCCTTCTCTCACCGACTTATTTTCCCCGGCCCCCTATGACGTCCTCCGCTGGCCTGGTGGTCCACTCAGGTCGCGGGGGGGAATAGGGGGGGGTAGGGTCTTCTTTTCCCTGAACAGCTTGTGGCTCGTCGCCAGTGTGGGGGGGTGCGCCGTTCCTTCGGATGGGCACGCCCCCCCATGTGAATTTTCGACCCCGTCCCGCGCTCCTCTGTTTCTTTTTCCTCCTCCTCCTCCCCTCTGAATTCCAACGCCTTCGGCATGTCCGCCGACGGCGTCCTTGGCATGGTCTGCGGCTGGGGATGGCAGTGTGTTGCTTTGTGGTGGTTCCGATGCGTCTCCAAGGAGTGCGCGCAACCCACTGTCTGCTGGCGGGCCCAAGGCATTTGTTTAGAGTGCGAGCGTCCCGACGGCGCGCGGCAGGCCCGATGTGGTTGCCGAAATGCAAGCGTGTGTGGGGGGCCAAGGACACAGCGCCGGTGACGGTGCGGTAATCAGAACAGGGGTCCGAGCGGGGTGCTGGTGTAGGGGCGCAGGAACACGGCTCCTGGGACGAAGCACCTCGGACGCTGCGAGGGGTTTAGAGCATATGTCAGAGCGGGGGGTTCGAACAAGATCTGGGCGGAGGATTGTCGGGTGTAAGTTTCCAGATCGCAGTTCCTGGGGCGGCGCGGGGGTCAGTGCAAATGTCAGAGCGGGAATCTACAGCAGGGTCGGATCCAAGCGGAGCATTGTTGGTTGTGGGAACCCATGACCACAGTTTCTGCCACGGTGCGGGGGTCAGAGCGTGGGATTAGGACAGGGTCGGCATTGGACAGGACATGGTCGGGTGTCGGGGCCCAAGCACACAGCTCTTGGGACGGCGCGGGGGTCAGAGCGGGGGGCTCGGACCAGGACAAGGTGGGAATCGGGCGAAAATGGTCGGGTGTGGGGGCCCAGGAACAACGCTCATGGAATTGGTCGTGTGTGGGGGCCAAAAACACAGCTCCTGGGACGGTGCCGGGGTCGGGGCGGGGGGCTCGGACATGGTGTGAACTTGATGGAGATTGGTCGGGTGAAGGGGCCCCGAAACACAGGTCCTGGGATGGCGCGGGGGGTAGAGCGGGGGTTAGGACAGGGTCGGAACTGGACTGGAAATGGTCGGGTGTGGGGGTCCAACAACACAGCTCTTGGGACTGTGTGGGGGTCAGAGGGGGTCTACGCCATGGTCGGAATTGGACGGGGAATGGTACGGTGTGGGGGGCCCAATATCACAGCTCCTGGGAGGGCGCAGGGGGTCAGAGCGGGGATTTAGGTCGGGGTCAAAGCTGGACGGCAAATTGTCGAGTTTGGGGGTCCAATATCAAAACTCCCGGAACGGTGCGGGGGCCACAACGGGTGGCGAGGACAGGATCGGAACTGGACGGAAAATGGTCTGGTGTGGGGCCCCGGAACACAGCCCCTGGGACGGCGCAGAGGGTCAGTGCGGGGGGTTAGGTTGGGGTCAGAAGTGGACGGCACATTGCCGGGTTTGGGGGCCCAAAATCACAGGTCTTAGCACGGTGCGGGATCAGGGTGGGTGGGTCAGGAGAAGGTCGGAATTGGACAGAAAATGGTCGGGTGTGGGGGCCCAAAAACACAGCTCATGGGACGGTGTGGGGGTCAGAGCGGGGGGCTGGGACAGGGTCGGAACTGGGCAGGGACATTTATAGGTGCGGGGGCCCACGTTCCCAGGACGGTGCGGGGGTGAAAGCGGGGGGCGAGGGCAGGGTCGAGGAGGAGCGGACGAGGAGAGGAGCGAGGAGGATGATGATGAATGGGGGTTGCCACGCGGCAGTGGACCTTTCTCTGCCCGATCGGTATCATGACGCTCATTTCGGAGGCCTCGGCCCATTCCCCGGGGACGCGAATATATTGTAATTTATTTGGGTTTACGGCATCGACCGCGTGACTATGGTATAATTTACGTGGTTGTATAGCCTCGGGAACGCGAATACGTAGCACCCCGCAGTTGCGGGTAAAAGTGAAAGGGCGGTGGGCACGGCGGCAGCCTGCGAGACTCTGGGCGTTCTTGGGGCTTCTTGGGGCTCTTTTGGGGCGTCTTGGGGCCCTCTTGGGGCTCTTTGGGGGGGTCTGGGGGCCTTCTTGGGGCTCTTTTGGGTTCCCTGAGGGGCCTCTTGGGGCCGTCTTGGACCCTCTCGCTAAAAAAGAGGGGGGTCCTTAATTCGGACCCATCGGGGGCCCAAAAGTGGCGTCCGGGGGCCCTCTTGGCCCGCTCTTGGAGCGCTCTTGGGCGCTTTTGGGGCTGTTTTGGGGCCCTTTTGGACCCCTCTTGGGGTTATCTTGGACCGTCTTGGGGCCATCTTGAGGCCTCAAGAGCTCATCGGAGGCGAAAAAGCGAAAAGGCAAACACACATCGGTTTTCCACATGTTTTTGAAGGATTTTGGCCTCTTGGGGGGTCCTCGGAGGCCTCGGACAGCACTTGAAATCGTCTCGGGGCCGTTTTGAGGTCTCTTGGACGTGTGTCGGAGGCTATCTTGACCCATCTACCGCTATATTGGGCCATCTTGGAGGCCATCTTGTGCTCTCTGAGGCCCTCTTGGAGCCATCTTGGGCCATCTTGGACGCTGCTATGGGTCGGCCCCGCCCCGTCCAAACGCATGGATGGGGGGGAAGGTAAACCTTCCAAACAGGGAAGGGAAGGAGGTTGGACAAACAAACGCCCTAGACCACGTGCGCCCAGAGGGTTGGTGGGATTTACTAAGAATTATCGCTTCGGGGACGCGAGTATTATGTATTTTAATGTGTCACGCCCCCTCAGGAATTCAGACAACGCGATCTGGGCGTGGTAAAAAAAGGTGGGTTTGGGCCCCCCTCGCGCGTTCAGCAACAAGTTGCAGTAGGAAACAGAAGGCAGGACTGTAACATTGGAGACTTGAAACTGGAATTAGTGCAGGGAGCATGAAAGCCTAATCTTCGCAGCCTGATGGCCACGCAAAGGGGCCGGCGGATTTATAATTGCGTAGGGCGGAGATGGCAAATATGCGGACCATATAGAACCATAGCATAGAAGGTTCTACCTCCTTTCCGCTGACGCTAGAAACAATTTTTCTATCCCCTGGCGATACTGGGCGTGACCGTGGGGGGGAAGGGGTGAGGGAGGCCGGTCACGTCACGCTTCGTGTTGTTGCTGTCTGGGAGTGCTGCTCTTTGTCCTCCCGACTGGCGTTGCTCACAGTGTGTGTGTGTGTGTGTGTGTGTGTGTGCTCTTGTTTCGCAGCCAGTCCTGGTTCAAGAGTAGTCACAGTCTAGCTTTACATCTGCACACCGTACCCTTTCCGCTGCAGCGATGAGGGCGGTCTTTATCCTAGATGCATGCGCCATTCCGCCGACCCTCAGACCCATGGATTATTGACGACGTCTTGGGATGTTCTGGTGCCCTAGACAGGGCAAAATGACGGAGGATGAGGATGCATGATGATGATGAAGAGGAGGCGGAGGAGGAGGAGGAGGGATAATACCGTACCACCCCACATATGCGGATAAGAGTGAGGGGGCGGTGGGGGCGACGGCAGCCTGCGAGACTCTGGAGAAGCCCGCTGCAGGCGCCAAAGTTTCACACATTCTACAACGAGCCCGCCGCAGGCGCTGATTTTTTCGTTAAACTAATGTGGGTCGGTCGCGGGTGGGTCGTGAAAGGGTCGCGGCTGGGTCGCGGGTGGGTCGTGGGTGGGTCGATGTTGGGTCGTGGGTGGGTCGCGGGTGGGTCGCAAGTGGGTCGCGGGTGGGTCGCGGGTGGGTCGCGGATGGGTAGCCGGGGGGGTCGCGGGTTGGTCGCCGGTTGGGTTGTGGGTGGGTCGCGGGGTGGGTCGCGGGTGGGTCGCGGGGTGGGTCGCGGGTTGGTCGTGGGTTGGGTCGCGGGGTGGGTCGCGGGGTGGTGGGTCGCGGGGTGGGTCGCGGGGGGGACGCGGATAATAAACATTATGAACAAAAGCAACAACAGCAACATCAACAACGCAACAAACAGAACCCTCACCACCGATCCCAACTTGAGCCACGCACCCAGGGAGAATGGATGACCGTTCGGCCCCCTCACTCAAATACGCATTATGCAACGGACCAGGAGGAGGAGGGCAAGGTGAACGAGGAGGAGAGGTGCAGGAAGAGGGGGGCAGGTGGAGCAGAAATATCAACATCAGTCGGACGCAGTGGAGAAGGGGGAGGAGCAGGAGGGAGAAATCGGACGAGGTGAAGGAAGCTATTCTGAAGATGATCATGGGGAGGAGTAATCCAATAGCCCTTATAACGGCGACGATGGAACACAGTGCCGGGGAACTGCTTTGAACATCACCAGTCGTTCAAAGCAGTGCCCCGGCACTGCTTTGAACGATGCGGAAATGCGATCAGCAGGAGCCTTCGTCTGTTCCTTCTCCTCTTCTCGTCGCTGTATGCTCTTCCTTGTCCTCCCTCCTCCCCCGTTCCCTCTCTAATTAATTACCTCGTTCTCCCAGTCTCACGCGCACTCTTCCTCCCCCCTCTCCTCCTCCTCTTCCTGCTTCTCCTCCTCGTCCTCCTCCTCCTCCGCCTCCTCCCCCTCATTTGTTATATTTCTCCGTCCTTGTCCTCCTGTCCCCGTTCTCCTTCTCCCTCTCCTCCTCCTCCTCCTCCTCGTCGTCGTCGTCCTCCTCCTCTTCCTCCTCCTCCTCCTCCTCCTCCTCCTCTTCCTCCTCCTCCTCCTCCTCCTCCTCCTCCTCCTCCTCCCTTCTTCCTCCTCCTCCTCCTCCCCCTTTTCCTCTCCCTCCTCCTCCTCCTCCTCCTCCTCCCCCTTCCCCCTCTTCCTCCTCTGCTATCACTCCTCCATAATTCCTGTCCGCTCCTCCCCTTCACTGATCTTCCTCTTCGTCATCATCATCCCTTTCGTCGCACGCCTCTTAATCCTCAATCGGTTCCCAATCTTCTCGACTTTCTTGTCATCCGCGTCCTTGGCTGTTGGAGGGGCCTCAGGAATTCTCAGGGCTCTTGTGTTGCACGCGAAGGCACACCTCCCAGGAACGCATCATCCTCCTCACATTCACCCTCCTCCTCCTCATCCTCCTCCTCCATGCACGTTCGGCTCAAGCCCGCGCCGACGGTAGGTTTCACGGCGGTTGGGCGGGCTCGCGCCCGCCTCCGCGGCCTGCAGTCGGGGCAGAGATGCGTGCAGGGTGGGATGACAAAGCGGAAGAGGAAACACGGGCCGCAGTTGCGGATTCTTCAAAGAGCAGCGGCGGCGGTTGGGGAACAAGTGGGGGTTGGGGCGGCCGCAGTGGCGGATACGGCGGCGGAGGTGACCGCAGTGGCGGCTGGGGCGGCGGAGATTCTCTTGGCGGATGGAGAGGAAAAGCGCAGGATGGCGGCGACGGAAGTGACCGCAGTCGCGGATGGGAGGGCGGCGGATGGGGCGGCAACGGATGCGAGGGTTGGGGAATGGAGGGCGCCCGCTGGTGGGACGACGAGGGTGGCTGGTGGAATGCATGGGAAGGTGGCCGCTCGAGTGCCTCGGCAGGTTCTCCTGCCGCGGAGCCCGCGGCCGCAACAGCGGCGGGCAAAGGAGGCGGTCCCCTGCTTCCCCCAGGGCGCGAAGAACAAGGCGCAGTTGCGCTGTTTCAAATTGTGCGCAATGAGCCGCTGCCAATTTTCAAGTTGGAATTCTTCGAGAACTTCAGGGCGAACTGGAACGGCAATTATAAGCAGCACAACGCGGCCTTGAAGTGGTTCCGAGACGAGTACGAAGACCGAGAAAACCCTTTCGGCAGCCGCACGCCCGTCTTCGGAGGTACCGCAGTTGCGGAGGAAATTTCGAAGATCCTTAAGTACCGCGCAAAGGGGAAGGCGCAGGACAACAGGGATTGGGACTGGGACCACACTGTCAAAGTGCCGTGGTCTTGGCTGGAGATGGTCGCGCAGATGGATGGACCTACAATGCTGCGCGTCGTGTGCGGCCCTGACAATGACCGCAGTCGCGGGTTGGTCCGCTGCGAGTGCCGCCCGTGCCCTAGCAGTCTCGACAACATGAGGCACACGAAAGGGGTGGACAGAGGACAGGCGCAAAGAATCCCTCTGCCCCAGTGGGATTTCGTCCTCATCCGCGACGACGGCTCGGGCATTCGCGTCCACCCATCCTGGTCTAGCCCGAAGTTCAACACGTATGAGGTGGAGCCGCACTCGCATCCCGTGCGGGGCCCGAGGGCAGGTCTCGGCAAGAGCGATGGCCACGGAACGTTCACGTTCTGGAAGATGCTGCACGCCCATCCGAATCCTGGGCGGTTCGACGCGAGCAAGGGGGCGCATCTGCAACCGCGGTGGTCCGCGCAGCCTTGACACCGCAGTTGCGGGATTGCGCAGCCATGGAACCGCAGTTGCGGAAACCGATCGCGTGACGCCGCGCTCGTTTGACTCACTATGCGCGCTTTCGGCCGCAGTTGCGGCGCTGCCTTCAAGCGACTTCATACAGCTTGGCCGCAGTTGCGGCGCTCCCACGACTGACCGCTGTAATTAGGTGCTTCGGGCGCGCATCACCTCCGTTGAAGCACTCGTGACGTTAAGTAGCGCGGCCGCAGTTGCGGAGACAGGTACTTAAACAGATGGATCCGCAGTTGTTCGTCGTCCTCGTATCCCCTTCCCCGTCGTCCTCGTCGCAGTCTCCTCCCTCCGCCTTTCCTCCTCGTCGCAGTTCCTTCCGTTGGCCGTAGCCCGCCTCCGTTGGCCGAGTCATTTCCCGTCGTCCTCGTCGCTTTCCCCCCCGAGGGCCGCAGTTGCGGACTTTGTTGATTCCTCCTCCTCCGTTTCTTGCCCGTCATCCTCGTCGCAGTCCCCTTGCTCCTTTCACCCTCGTCTGAGCTCTTCGCGCCATCCTCTTCCGTCGCGTCCTCTCCATCCTCCTCTTCGCCTTCCTCGTCCTCATCCCCGCCGTCTCCCTCGTTGCCGTTCCTCTCCCAAGCCGGCCGCAGTTCCCCCGTCGGACGGGGGCCGCGCGCGGCCACGCCATGGACCCAGCTCGCAAAGCCGAGGTCGACAAGCGGTTCGCCGAGCTGAAGCAGCAACTGCGGGAAAGGCTCGGCGCGCAAGGGGCTGCCGCGGATGCCGCAGTCGCGGAGCCGACGGGGGACCGCAGTAGCGGAAGCCCCGAGCGACCGCCGCGCGAGGCCTCCCCGCAGTCGTCTAGCTCCTCGCGGTCGGCCATCGAATATCGGCCGCCGCCGCCGATAAGCGCTGCGAGTGGGAGCTCTGCTGGTGGGAGGCGCGAAGAGGCGCAGTTGCGCAGGGCGCACTTGACCCCCAAGGCAAAATGGGGGCCTCGGGCGCAGACGCCGACGAAGCAGCAGGACCAACCAGCAGTGACGGGAGCCGCCACCGAGACCGCAGTTGCGGGGGTGGCCGGCGAGCCAGGTGCCGCGCGCGGCTCATCTGGGAGCAGCGCGCCCTCGGCCGTGCTGCTCGCAGCCGAGTCCAAACGAGGCGCCCAACCCGAAGACGAGGCCGCCTCCCAGGAGAAAGCCGCCGAGACAACCGCCTCGGCCGATTCGCGGCCGAGGAAAAGGCCGCCTCCCACGGAAGACTCGCCGCTGTCAGAACCGCAGTCGCGGGGTCGCGCGGGGCCTCCGTCGGAACCGCAGTTGCGGGAAGATGCGGGAGCACCGCGGAAGAAGCAGCGGACCAGGTCCCCTCCAGGGATAAACTACTTTGGGGAACGCCCCAAGTGGAACGAAGGATTCCTTCGTACAGCAGACGGCAATCGGGTTCCGTCCACCATCGCTTTGGTGTTCAACGTGGTGGTCATCACGAAGGTGGCAACAAAGGAAGATGTCTTCAGGTGCATCTTGCACCAAACTGCGGCGGTCGTCTTCGTCGTATGGGACCCCGAGCTGTTCCGCACGGGGAACGTCGAAGGCGCTTGCAGCTACGACGTTCGCGTTGGACTCAGGAGTGCCATCGACAACGCTGTCACTATGAAAAACGCCTCCGAGGAGCCTTACTGGACGACGGTTCCCCTGTTCAGAGAGACGGGCCTGGTGCTCGTGCGCCCGCACATCATCGCAGAGACCGCAGTTGCGGGTCATGTTGTTGGGGCCACCCACGCCGTCACGATCCTGAGCTTTCGCCTGAAGGGCTCCGAGATGAATCCTGCCGCGGTGATCCGTTTTGCCGTCGTGTCCAGACACGCAGTCACCGAACGTCTCCAACACAAGATCACGCAAACAGAACAACAAGCGTGGCATCCAGCTTTCTTCAAGGACGCGGTTGCTGCCATCCATAAAAATGATGTGCGGTTCTTGTGCGGCCTGTTTGACATCCCGCCTGAGCAGCTCGCAGCATTGGGCCGCAGTTGCGGAGCCAGCTGCACCTGCCCGGTGGGGGTGGTGTTCAGGGCTGGACCCGCCCTGTTCGGAGGCATTGTGAAGGGCACACGCGTCATGCATCCGAATTACGTCCTCCCCATTGGCCCGTGCGACGTGCGCATTGCGGACTACAACATTGATTTTGCAGGGAGGCCGTCGAAGAACGATCCCCAGTGGCTCCCTGATTGGATGCATCGAACAAGCGACTCCATCATCTCTCGGCGCTGGGTTCCAGCGAAGTACATGCCCAAGTGGGAGGATGACCCTGACCGCAGTAGCGGAGTCAGAGAAAAGCTCCACTTGGCAGCGCTGCCCCCAATCGGCAAGGTCATTCAGAAGGAGCTCAACGAGAAGACCTTCAGCACGCACTGGTGCGAGGGCATCCACCAAAACATCGTCTTCGTCGGCCACGGACGCGCAAGTCGGGCGAGCAAGCGGAAGCACGAAGAGGCGCGATCTGCCGCAGTTGCGGACGAGCGGTGAGTGCGGCAAGACCGAGGAGCCGCAGTTGCGGAACAGAGCTCGGTACTAATTACTGGGCGCCTGCTGCCTGCGTAGTGCATCCCAGTGTAGGATAGCCCGCAGTTGCGGTGTTGCGGTTGCGGTGTAGGATAGCCCGCAGTTGCGGGGTTGCGGTTGCGAAGCCGCAGTTGCGGTTGCGTATAATAGGAGAGCACGCGGTTGCGAAGCCGCAGTTTGCAATAAGTGTGCGCGCGCTGGGTCATCATCATCGTCGTCGTCCGTCCTCGTCGTCGTCGCTGCCGTCGTCGTCGTCGCGTCTGTCGTCTGTCGTCAGCAGTCGTCGTCGGTCGTCGTCGTCGTCAAGTCTGTCGTCTGTCGTCAGCAGTCGTCGTCGTCGTCGTCCCTCCTCCCTCCTCCCTCCTCCCTCCTCCCTCCTCCCTCCTCCCTCCTCGTCCTCCTCCAGGCCGCATCCCCCCGCCACTTCCGTCCTAGCTGTCCTTCCCCTTCCCCTCCTCGTCCTCCTCCAGCTTGCACCCCCCTCCCTCCTCCAGCCTGCGCCCCCCCCAAGCTCTCGCCCGATATTTTGGATTAAAACTGAGCCTTCAGTCGTCCGCAGGCATTCGGCTCAGCAGGTCGTTGGGCTCCTGGCACACACGCCTCCACCCTGAGCGACGGACGTCGTGCCATAGTCCGCCATATCGGAGCTTTGGGCCGCAGTGGCGGACAGCGTCGGCACAGATATGAACGACAGCGTCGGCACAGATAATGCCGCAGTGGCGGACAAGAAAGCCGCAGTGGCGGACGAGACAGCCGCAGTTCCAGGCGGAACGCAAGGGATCTTTCAGAGGGCCAACGCCTTGAGGTCTAGATTCAGGACAGGGGACAAGGTGCGCCTCCCTGTGCTCATGCTCGCCCCGCACACGGGCAACCGAGGCGGGCACTACCCTCAGCAGGAAAGGGTTCGGGAACTCGCTGTGAAAATCTTCCTGGCTGGATTCACGCAAGCCGAAGCTGACCACGAAGGTGTCTGCGTTCAGATGTACCCAGCACAAGAGCTGGTGCTGAGAAAAAAGGAGGACCCGAAGTTCCAGACGTACACAGAGTACAATCTGGAAAAAGCGACCGGCCACCTCGCTGCGTGCTTCGACCGCAGTTGCGGAACAGACGTTGCGTATGGGACGTGTTCGCACTCCCACTTGTGCCTCGTGTTGCGGGCGTGCGCCCTGGGAGCCAAGTGGCCCATCCCCCAAGGCATGGAGTTCACGGAGGACGAGAGCGCGAGGCTGAAGCGCGTGCTCGATAAGGACGGCAATCTCGACATGGCCGCAGTGGCGGAACATGACCCTGTCGCTAAGAAACTCGTGCAGGGGGGTATGCTCATGGAAGTGCTTAGCTGGAAAATCATGGACGAGGAACCCACTGGTGCTTCGCTCATCAGCCAGTCCCTCAATAAAGGAGCCGATTTTGCGTTGCGAACGACTGAACTCACCGCGCTCCGTGTTCTGTGCAAGGCTGTTGACGCGGAGCTGCACGCCGCAGTTGCGGATCAGGTTGCCTTTGAAAAGGTCAAGCTCTCCGTCATGCACGAACTCGATCGAGTCGTTCAGGACCCAGACTTCATTGAGCTGTTCTCGTTCGTTGTTGGGCTCGGGAGCACGAAAGCGCAGTTCATCCCCTTGCTGCTCCAGTTCTGCGAGGTCTACGTGAACTCCAGGAGAAGGGCCCTTCGGCTCGGTGCCTTCGGGGCAGCCAGCGAGCTTCCCGACGAAGTGCCGTGGGTCAAGGTTGCCGTGGTGATGCGATGCTACAGGAACGCGCCTGCGAGGAAGAGGGGCGTTGACACTCCTGTGTGGTGCCCTGACCCAGAACAATCGTGGAAGAAGAAGGAGTTCCGAGACTTCCTCATCGACATGAACTCGGCTCTCCGTTTGTACTTGTTCACGCTGAGCAAGGCCATCGACGGCATGGGCCCTGAGAAGGCGATCGAGTTCAAGGCGAACCTGTGCATACTGACCGCAGACGGCTTCATACAGTACCTGAAGGACACCAACTTCAAGGAACGAAGTATCCCAGGACATCGTCAGGCGCTCCTCCGCGCTTGCGCGGAGGCCACGGGGAAGGTGGAGCCGAAGTCCAATCGGGACGCCCTTGAGAAGGCCCTCGGCGAAGTGGGAGTCCGAGGCGGGAAGCCCGATTGGTTCGATTTCAACGCGTTGCCGCGCCCAGAACCGAATGAGCCCGCAGTGGCGGGGAAGACAAAGGCTTCCGCAGAGGAGCGCGAGTTGATGCCGACGGTCATTTCCTTTGACCCCACGACGCAATTACCAACGAACCACCAGCGCAGCAGGGACACGACGGCCATTCCACGCGGATCCTTCCCTTTGCCAATCGCCGAATGGAGGCGTTCAGCGGCAGCGAAGGAGCTGGGGCGGGAGCCTGCTTTGGTCAGCGCAGTGTTGCTGTGCCTTTGGGCGCGCCACATGTCCGCAGTTGCGGAAGCGCAAGTAGAGGTGTTGCAAGACGCTGACACAGAGAAACGCACCGTCAAGGCAACCGCTGCAAACGACGAAAAATGCATCGAGTTGTGGCCGTGCGTCCCAAAGGCATCCAAGGTGCACGCCGCAAGCACGCACCCCGAGAGGGTGGCCGTGCAAGTCTGGGTGAAAGGAGATCCAAATGGGGCCACGCCCACGACCTTCTACTTGCACCCCGAGTTCAAGCCGCCTGCGGACAAGACGCCCGCCGACGTGGCTGACCACGATGTGCGGTTGAGAGCATGGAAGTGGGATGCGCAAGAGACAATGCACGTCTTCTGGGCAGTCAACAGAGTCACGGAACAGGAGATCCAGCAGAGAAACAGCCGTAATGAAAGCGCAGTTGCGCGCATCAACATGGAGCTGGAGACGAAAGAATTGGCGGTGTGCGTGCCTGGGACAGGCGGGGTCGTGCTCGCCGTGAATGTCCCTGTGCTGGTGAATACCACGGCCGTGAAGAAAGGAGAAGAGCTCCTGTGGGAGGCGAGACCCAAAACCGCACCGAAGAAGAAGGCGGCCGAGGAGACGTGGAAGACGGACGCGGCCAAGAGGGCCAAAGGGAAGCCTTCGGGCCAGCCCGCGCCGAAGAAATCGAAGAAAGGGTTCGACGAAAGCGGGAAGATGTCGCTCTAAGTAATTCAGAAGCCGCAGTGGCGGCAGTCAGGGCGGCTTGCTCGCGTGACCGCAGTTGCGGGCAACAGGCCGAAGGGGGGGCGCACGCGTGACCGCTGTTGCGGAGCGCTCGTGTAGTTTGCAGTGTCACTTGCTGATGCCGCAGTAGCGGACCGCTGACGATCGAGCACGGAGGTTCGAAACGGACCTCCTCCCTCCCTTCTCCCTCTCCTCCCTCGCCCTTCCTCCACTTCCTCCCTCTCTCCTCCTCCTTTCTCCCCTTCCTCCCAAGCTGGAAGCCGAAACTACTCATTTCCTCACTCCCTCCCTCCCTCCCTGGAGGCCCTGGAGGGCGTCCGCCCTGGAGGGCCTGGAGGGCCCTGGAGGCCCTGGAGGGCCTCCCTGGAGGCCCTGGAGGGCCTCCCTGGAGGCCCTGGAGGGCCTGGAGGGCCCTGTGCTGAGGGCGGAGGCCCTCCAGGGAGGCGCGAGGATCGCAGGGGCCGAGGGAGGCCCTCCAGGGAGGCGTTCAGCTCGCCATCTGGCTCAACCGCGCGCGGCCCCACTGCCCGCACCCCCGCCTTGCCCGCAGTTGCGGCTGTGTCCAGCGCAGTAGCACACATGCCGACTTCGAGCGAATGGAGCCCTGTGTGCGTTGAGAAGGTCTTGTGCATCCGTGGAGGTTGGCTTGCGCAGACCACCCCCGTCCCCGAAAAGGATGTCAAGGTGCTCCACGCATGGCCCCTCGGAGAGATAACTTTCGTGCACGTGAACATGCAAAAGCCTTGGCTGCTCAAGGTGTGCGCCAAAGGTAAACCGACCGCAGGGGCCTTGAAGGCCTCCAAGGCCTGGGACGCGCTGAAGAAAGAAGTCGCGAAGCAGGGCGGCGCCGCAGTTGCGGACGATGAGAGCGACGGCGACGCGGGGCACGAAGCAGATGACCCCATGTCGGCCCTGGTCAGCTCCACGGACGCCACGAAGAAGCAGGCAGCGACCCCGACCAGCGCCAAGAAGCAGAAGACTGGAACGCGTTCGGCGGCTACTGGCCTGCCCAGGGGCGAGGCCGTGGAGTCGGCCATAGCCACTGTGCACTCTGTACAGATGCCCGCAAAGAGCCCCATGAAGTTTCCGCACGACACGGCCGTTCGAAACGTGCGGGTGGCCAGCTTCAAGCGGAGGACGTTGTGGCTGGACGCTGCAGACCTTGGGTGGCTGATCGACATGATCGTGGACGACGTGAGCCTCGGCGGTGTCCCCGACATCGGCGACGGCGACAAGGACGAGGCCGCAGTGGCGGACAGGGACTGGGCAACGGCGGTTGACCCTGCCACCCCGCTGGCGAAGCAAAAGGAGGTCGACCCCCTCGTGGCGCAGGGGAGCGGCTCTGGCTTCACCGTCGTTTGGGACTTCAAGGGCGCTTGGGTCGCGACCATCACGCGAGAGTGTGCCAACAAGGGCAAAAGGATCGAGATGGAGGTGAAGAAACTTACAAAGAAGAAGTGGCAGTCGGCGCAGTCGGTGAAGGGCTACGACTACGAGTGGGAGGGCATGACGCAGCACCAGCGCAAGCAAGCGGCTCTGGATTACCTCGAGCTCCAAATCCCCAGTCTGTTCGACTGAGGCCCGAAGCCGTATGGGCCGCAGTTGCGGTGGGGCTACTGAGTGCCCGCAGTTGCGGGGTGGCTGGGTGCGCGTGAACACGCGGAGGGCGAGGCGGTGTGAGGAGGCAGGCGGAAGGTTTAGGGTGTTCCACGGGTGCACGCCTTAGTGCGCCAACTTGTGTGGGCGAGCGTTTTTCTTAGAGAAGCATGGAGTGAAGCATCGAAACCCTGTGCGCGCGATGATTGGGGCTTCCGCGCGGGCGTTGTTGAAAAGTACCTCCTTCTTCGCCCCTCCGCATCGTCTTCAGTTGCTCCTCCCTCCTCCCCTCCCTCTTCCTAGTTCTGTAGCCCGCAGCCGAGTGCCCGGCTCGAGTCGTTCGCCACGCGGCCGCTCATGGATGTTCCCGTGGGGCGGACATGGTATGGCGAGGAGGACGGAACGCATTTCGAGGTGGAGTGGCTCCCTTACGACAGCGGCTGCGCACCGAGGAAAACGAAGTATGGCACCACTGGGCTCGCCAACATCTTGGGCCGCAGTAGCGGCGTTCCGTGCCCCAAGAAGATAAAGGTGCACGCATGTGCGGATTTTCCGTGCCTAGCGAAGTGGCCCGCGTCGCAGTACGGCCTTGTTGAGCCGCCTCGCTTTCATTTGCGGCCGTCTGCTTGGCGACCGGGCGCGACGCCACCCCCCGCAGTTGCGGCTCCAGGCGGCACCGCAGTTGCGGCTCCCTCGGCCCCTGCACACATAGCACCAGCAACACCAGCAGAACTCGCAGCTCCTGCGCAAGAAGGACACGCAGCTCCAGCACCAGAAGCACCCGCAGAACCCAAACCTCCAGCAGCCCCTGTGCCCGAAGCACCCGCAGCAGCAGTCCCCCCAGCTCCTCCAGCTCAAGTGCACGCAACACCAGACCCGCCTGCTGCGCAGGAGACCGCAGTTGCGGTTGAAGCTCCTGAGGGAGTGGAAGCGGACAAAGACACACCACTTCCAGCACGCTTGCCACCAGCGCGGCCGCTGCCAGAGAACTGGTCGAAGACGCAGGTCGCATTCTTCCCGTGCCCAGACCCAAAGGCTGCAGCACGAGTTGCGGCGCCTGTTGGCGACGCCTTGCGGCCACGAGTCGCGGCGCCACCCCTGGCGCCAGAGAAAGGTGTACCTGTGGAAGACGCGCCAAAGATCCAGGCCGCAGTGGCGGCGACGGTGCCTGACGTCGTGATGGCTCTCCTGAGGCAGATTCTGTCCGAGAATTCCTACATAGGGTATTCAGCTTTCATGCTGTTTGCCTTGCGGTTCGGGCGTCGACCTTACGTGTGGGAAGGCGAGAACCGCAAGGACCTCCTTGACTTCTACATGCCTTGGGCAAAGGAGAAGTGCACTGAGCCATGCGCCGTCGACGGCGTGGCGTGCGTACTCGCCGCTGCTGAGGATCTGTTCGGGGAATGGACAACGGTGGAACTCAGGCCCGTGACTCCCGAGAACCCTCTCCATGAGGTGCGCCACTGGGTGGCCGCAGTTGCGGTGGGTGGCGTGTGCTCTGAGGGGGCGGACGCGTTGAACAGGTTCTACGGTCCTCTGGGACAATGGGTCCTAGGGACTGTTTGCGATGGAAACTGCGGCATTGACCTTATGGCGATGATGTTGCAGAAACCGCAAAATGCCGAGACGCGCAAATGGCTTCGGGAGGAACTGTACGATTTCGGGGTGCGCCGCTGGGACGAACCGTGGTTGCACGACATGCTCGTTGTCACGCAGGAACTAACCTTGGAGGAGGTGCGGGCGTACCGCAGTTGCGGGGCCAGCGGCCCTGCTGGACCCATGGTCCTGCACGACTCCGAGGGCGAGGGCGAACCAGCAGAGGCGCCGAGAGAGGCGAGCGCGCCACGCCCCGCTCTCATGGCGGCGTTAGAGTGGCAGACGGGCGTGCAGGACATGGGTATATTGCTTGCCATGGCTGAGGCTATGCCCGAGGCGTTGCAGGAGGAGCAGATCAGGGCGCACGCACTGGCCAGCGCACGCCCAAAACCCGAAGTTGCGGAACAGAAGCGGCGCGTGTGCCCGCACATGCTCAGAGACCGCGAACTGGTTTGCAAAGAACTGGAGGCGCACGCACGCAGTTGTGGTTGGATGGGCGAGGGCGTTCTGCCACGGAATTCAATCGCGTCTTTTTGCGGGCGGTTCACGTGGCCGAAGGGCATGGGGGTCGTCCAGCAGCGCCAGGCCGTCTCCAAGTGGTTTCAAAACTGGCGCACACAAGGTGGACATGGCACGGCGGGCGTGCATGGCCGACGCCGCGCGCGGGGCAACCAAGGGCGCCCGAACAAGGCTCCATGGCTGGAAGCCGCTCTGTACGAGTGGTGGTCCCACATGAGGTACTCCGTGGACTGGAAGGCGGTGGCCAAGCGAACCGCAGTTGCGGAGGAGAGGCCCAAGATGTTGGCCAGGTTCTCCCAATCCCTGCTGGTTACGAAGGCGAAGCAACTCGTCGCGGACTACTGCGTGGAGACAATGAAGCGGGGAGGCAAACCGATGGTGCCGCAGTTGCGGCCTCGGTGGTGGGTGAAGTGGCGGCGCTCCTACGGCCTGAGCATGAAGAAGCCGAACCGCAAGTACAAGGTGCCAAAATGGTTGCTCCAATCTCGTTTTGAGACTATGATCTTGAACGTGGCCAGGGTCCGCGCAGCTGCTGAGGAGCTTCTGGGGTACGACCCGCACATCCTGAACTGGGACCAGTCGCCCTTTCACCACAACGAGTCGTCGTCGGCCTCGAAGCCGACCTTGGCTGTGAAGGGTGGCATTGTCCCGCTTGTCGAGGCGCATGACGACAGCAGGGCTCGGTGGACAGCGAACCTGACGGTGTCGAGCGACGCGGAGGACATCCGCAGTTGCGGACCACCGCCGGCGGAGCTAATGTTCAAGGGGGGATCTGTCATCGCTGAGGGCTTGGCCGCACATGCCCGCAGTCGCGGCTATCCGTCTTGGGTGAGCACGGCGACGTCCGAGAAGGGGTCCTACCGCGCAGACGACGTTGTATCATTCTTGCAGCGGCACTTGCGGGCCTGGCCCGACGACCCGCAGTTGCGGGGAAAGTGGCGCATCCTCATGGCCGACGACCATTCCCCGCACAAAGCAGACGCTGTGCGGAGACTCGCCTGGCAGCGCGGCTACGTGCTGATCATTCACGGCGGGGGGACGACCGCAGTTGCGCAGCCCGTGGACACGGACTTGAACCAGCACGTGAAGCGCCGGTACATTGCCCTCGAGACCAAAGCGCTGGTGCAGCAAATGGCGTTGGGGAAGCACGTGCCGCAGTTGCGGCGTTCCGATTGCGCCGACTTGATGCTGTCAGTGTTGGAGGATGTGCAGTTGCACTTGGACGCCGCGAAAGGTTTCCTGAAAGTGGGAATTCGAGCGCCCTTCGACAAGTCAGGAGATCTCGAGATTTGCCGAGAGGCGGCGGAACTCTGGGAAGCAGGGGGGCTGCGAGCAAAAGTGGACACCGCAGTCGCGGAGGTGAGGGAAGAATGCGAGCAGAAACGTTTGAAATGGTCCTACAATGACGTGCTGCGTCTCATACACGAATACGAGAAACACGACGCCACAGATTCCGTGTTGGAGAAGCTCGGCGACGAAGCGCTCGGCCAGGAGCCAGGCCACGAGGAGGGCGATGAGGAGGGCGGGGAGGAGGAGGAGGAGGAGGTGCACGAGGAGCACGAGGAGGACGAAGAGCAAGAGGAGGCCTCGTGGGCCGAGGCTCTTGCGGAACAGTGCGATGCCGCAGTTGCGGCACCTGGGCCTCAAGGATCCTCGGTATCCATGGACTGCGTGGTCGACGCAGAGGCGGCCGAGCAGGTGGCAGTGGCGACGTCCTTGGCAGAAACGCTCCGCGAGGCGGAAGATATGCTGCGCCAAGTGGGCATGGAGAAACTAGCGCAGGATTGCCGACAGCAACGACACAAACAAAAGAAGCGGTTGAGAGAGCTGGCGCGGGAGGACAACGAGGTCCTACGAGCGTTGACTGCCCAGCGAGACCACGAAGCCGCAGTGGTGGCGAAAAAGCGGCGCCTGGCTCTGGAAGCGAACGACAGGACGAAGGCGTTGCACGATCTCAAGAAGCAGATTCGAGAGGCCGAGGCCGCCTTGAGGGCAAAGAAGGAGGCCGCAGTTGCGGTGGAAACGGCTTTGGCTAACAAACACGCCCTAGCGCAGTGGAATCCCGAGGAGTTCAAGATCAAGAAAAACAGGATGGCAGCTCTGGATCGCCTGGCTCGCGGAAAAGGCGTCCTCTCAGACGAGCAGAGGGGGGAGTGGGCATGGTTCAAGACGCATTGGGACGAGGAGATGTGCAAGCAGCACAAGGAGCAATGGCCGCTCACGTTTGCTGGGTGGCTGCAAAAAGTCGCGAACGACGCGGCGTCTGGGAACCGTTCGGCGCTGTCGCAGTTCGTGCATTCGGAAACAGTGAGAACCCTGGGAGGGCAAATGGCGCTGGTAATCCCAGCCCTAGCGTGATGCAGGCCGCAGTTGCGGACCCACAGGAAGTCCAGAGGGAAGTTGTTTTTCCAAGCGGCTCCCGCGCGGGCAGGAGATGAGGCAAAACCGCAGTTGCGGTCTTCCTGCTGCTGTGAAAATAATCCTTTCACAGTCCCTTGCAATCGTCGCCCTCCTTCTGCTTCTCCGCCAGTCCATTTGTTGTTCTTTCGGTTCCTTTGAGTCCTCGCCCTCCTTCTGCCACTCCTCGAATCCTCTTTGTCTCCTCCCTCCATCCGACCCCATGCCCATTCACGATCCATTTCCGTAGCCACCGTGGCTCGAGGTGGCGCACGCGAAGACGCAAGCATGTGGCCGCCCGCGCGCCCGAGCGCATCCTCAGGGAGTATGGACCGTGGACCTCGATTCGCCAGAACGGTGTTCATCCACAACGCTGAGGAGGAGGAGGGAGGCAAAGACGAGGAAGCCGCAGTTGCGGATGATGACGACGACCAGCGGACGCAAGATGGCGACAGCACCGTCGCGTCCTCGGC
The DNA here is from genome assembly GCA_963575745.1 of Prorocentrum cordatum. Lineage (NCBI taxonomy): Eukaryota > Dinophyceae > Prorocentrales > Prorocentraceae > Prorocentrum > Prorocentrum cordatum. The sequence goes on from CAUYUJ010019956.1 coordinate 116,634, forward strand.
TGCCTCCGCTGACGAGGCTGAGTCCCAGGGAGGTGCGGGAGCCGCAGTTGCGGCAGCACATGACTCCTACATGCCGAGAGTGTTGTCGTCGCGGAGACCCTGGAAACGGGTGCCCATCATCGAGACAAGCAATCTGTCGGAAAAACAAAGAGCTCTTGTCGACGCATGGGAGGAGAAAACGGAGTTCGAAGCGGGACGGGTCGGCTTCTACGTGGCCAACTTCGGAGGGACTGCAGCTAGACCCACGCAACGCGCGGACGAGTGGGCGCAGCTCCGCGCGAACCCTGCCCAGATCATCGCCCTCTGCGAGTGCGACGACGAGACCTGCGCGGTACTCAGTGGGGAGCACGACGCGAGGGACAGTGCAGCCGCAGTTGCGGACGATAGGTTTCGGAGTCGGACTCAATACAACTACCTGTGCGTTAAGGGCGGCGAGCCATCAGGGACCCTCCTTGTTGGCATGAGGGACCGCAGTGGCGGCCACATTGAACACGTAGACTTTGCGAGACTCTTCCACAAGCAGGAGAAGTCCAAAACGAAGAAGAAGAAGAAACAGTCCGCAGTTGCGGAGGCTCCTGCGCCAAAGCTGCACAACAAGTACTCCAGGGCGATGGTGGTGCGCGTCCACCTGGACCAGGCCGTGACCCATTTGGGGGGCTCCTTCAACGTCATGGCGGTGCACGTCCACCACAGCTTGGCCAACCAAGACTGGGGCGTCACGAAGCTCCATGAGTTCTACAACTGGTTCGTCGCCTACGTCAGGGAATGGGACGTGAAGGTCTGCATGGGGGACTTCAACATGTGCATGTTCCAGCTTGTGTCCTGGTGCCGCAATTGCGGCCTGACTGTGGACGTCGCCGCGTGGACCCCCTGGAAGACAGCAGGCGGCCAGCCCAGGGCAGACAGCATGGCGATTTTGTTCATAAACTGTCCTGGGCAGTACAAGCTTCACCATGGCCTGAGTGTTCTGCACGACCGTGAGGGCGGATTCTTGACGACCCAGCATGATCCGTCTTTCCCTGTCTTCGACTACACGAATGGCCCTGGGAAGATGCTTCAGACTTACGTGCCCAAGGCTGAGCCCGTTGAAAACAAGATGCGCGCCTTCCTGACGCCATCTGGCGAATCCTTGACCGCAGTTGCGGAGTTCGAGCAAAGGATGGCGCGCAGGGAACGCGACGATTGGGTGCGCCATCCCTTCAGAGTGAAGCAGGGCAACCTCGACGACAAGATATGGCATGGCGCCTTCGGCAGGGCGAGGCACGGAGCGCACTTCCCTCTGGTGGCTTTCACGCACAATACGTGCCGCAGGTCACCTGAAAGACTCGCCGCGAGGTTGGAACGCAGGAAGGGCGGCAGGAAGGGCGGCAAGAAGGGCGGCAAGAAGGGCAGCTACGCGGACACCGCAGTTGCGGGGAAGGGCGTCCGACCCCAGATGGGAACCGCAGTTGCGGGGAGAGACGCTGGGGCTGAGCGAGCTGGGAACACGCCACCGCCGCAAGCTGCCAACGGCGACGATGCGACCCCTTCTTGTGCCGCAGTGGCGGCTGGGTCCTGGGACGCCAGCGGCAGCGGCGCATGGGAGGCGCGCAGTCCCGCCACGAGATGGCAGGGCTGGTCCTGGTGGGACTGGAGCTCGAGCGAATGGGGCGCTGATGGCGCGCAGTGGTGGCCCTCTGATCATGCCGCAGTTGCGGACAATGCCCCTGAGGGCTCGCCTCCTCAGCGTGAAGTCGAGTGGGGCTCGAGCGGGCGACCTGCCGAGCGCCCTCCGTGGAGCTTCGAGGGGCAGTGTTGGTGATGGCCGCAGTTGCGGGCAAGTGGAACATGATGTTGATTGCCGCAGTTGCGGACAGTGTACGCTGGAAAAATCATCATCATCATCAATCATAATCATCATCATATCATCATATCATACGTTCAAAGCAGTGCCGGGGCACTGCTTTGAACGCGTTCAAAGCAGTGCCGGGGCACTGCTTTCGATCGTCGCCTCGTCGCAGTTATAAGGGCTATTGGATTAGGAGGAGGATGGGATTATGATGCTGATAGAAGGAGGCGTTGGACGTGGAGGTGGAGGAGGAGGAGGAGGAGCACGAGGCTGAGGAGGATGAGGAGGATGAGCAGGATGAGGAGGAGTTGGAGATGCAATACGAAGCGGATGAGAAGGTGGAGGATGAGGAGAAAGAGTAATATTGCCAGGGAGAGGGCCACAAACGAAGAGGGGCGGTGAGCGCATGGGTCTCGAGTGGCCAGCCTCGCTATTCTTAGGTGCCGCTGTCGAGTTCTGGAGGCAGCCTTTCGTGGCCAAGAGATCCGCGCGGAGCTCCAGACGTTTATGTTGATACAGTTCTTCTTTCGTCTGCTGTAGGCATCCAACGATCGCAGCAGACCCCGCCCCGACGTGCCCCCCCCCGCCCAAGCGTTACCGCTACCCGGGGTCCCAACCCCCCTTGCCCCCTGGGTAACGACCGTTACCGGAAATCATAGGACAACGATGTCTTCCCCACGATTCTGTTTTTCTCTTGCGCTGTTTTTTTGCTCGCCCCAGGGGTCCAGCTAGGGCCCCCGCAGTTTGAGAAGGGTCAATTCCCCGTCTTGTTTTTTTCGCAACGTCGACTCCCGAGGTCTCGACCCACTCTCTGGGACCAGTTTTTCATCCTGAGTAGTTATTTGACGGTCCCCCCCCCAGAAGGGTCTGGTGTCTGGGGTCACGACGCTTCCTCACCCCCCACAGGCGGGGGCCGGCGGACCCTGTTCGCCCTGGCGTCTGTGGCCTCCTCCCTGTCGCTCCACAAGGAGGGGACCGAGGACATGCTGTTCGCTGGGTCGTCTGACTCCGAGTCCCAGGCTCGGGCAACGTTCGGGGGGCAGTTGGCTCAGGGGGGTAACCGTCGACCTGAAAAGTTGGAGCCGGCTGGGGTCGAGGCTCGAGGTTCTGGGTTCGAGAATTTTATTCGCCTTGCTTGGAATCCCATGGCCGTTTTCGGGTTCCAGGACCGTCGAAAACGGATCGGGGATGAACAACTCCACCAGATGGACCCCTGGAGGGGTCCGGGGAATGATTTTGAGCGGATTTGTCTGTATCTTTCTTTCTAGACAGATTTTCACGGGGCCATCCTGTCCAGCCTCCCATCCGCCTCCAATCTGGAAGCGGCGATACATCTCGGATATATCGGCGATGGGCCCCTGATAGCGCATCCACACCTTCCTGGGCGGGGTGGGCTATCGGGCCCATATCGGCGATCAATGGGTGATTGTGGCTCGACACATCCCCTTTGAGTCCATCCCCCCCTGATGTTGTTCCTCACAGGCTGAGGTCGTGGCGCGGACCGAGGACGAGTACACCTCCGTGAGCAGCCTCCTCTCCGAGGCGGAGGCCTGGGCAGGGTCTACATTCCGATGCGATTGAAGAGAAACCGCTCCTGAATTTTGCTCGCAGTTTTCGGGCTCTCCCAGGGCCCTCCACGGGCCCCAGGGCTTTAAGAAAACGCCTCAGGATGACTAATTGGTCTGGGAGATGGCACAGGGGCAAGGTTCCGTGTCCCTCAGGACCCGTCTCGCCTGTGCCAGGAGTTCCCGACGATGCGATGCAGCCCGATGCTCGCATGGCGCCGTGCGTCGTAGCGAGTCGACTCGAGTCGACTTCGGTTCAGTGCCGATGAGGCCCGATTCGAATTCGATCCTGGTCCGATCCTACCCGATTTCCATATTCGATGCTGACTGATCCTGACTGGGGCAGCGAGAAGCCACCACAGGGACACTGAGACTGGGCCTCCTCTCTACCCTCCTCTCCCCCCTTTGCATAGCGACTACACAAGCGTACTGAGAATTGATTCAACGAGATCAAACGAGATGTGAATGTTTCTCCACTGGACTCGGGTCTCTCCAGAACTACTGGAGAGCAGCTGTCAGACGCTATGCTAAGCTGCTGGGCCTGGGGCGCGGTAAGCGCCACCCTGATCCAAAATGCCTACTGCCGGGCATGGGGGGAGTCCGAAAACCAGGGCAGGACGCCAAAAATGTTACGACGGATTTGGCAAATTAGCTCAACAACCCGCTGGTGAATTCGTGTCGTCGCCTGACTGGCATTGCAGATAAATAGATACAGCCTCCGCCGCACCCAACCAACCTCCATTAACTTGCAGCACGCTGCACAACTTGGACAAACGGTGGGGACGATGCCACCCATGTTGGACGGATTTCGGGAACCTTGCCGAAAAACCTCTTGCATGTGTCCTGTGCCAGGGGATTGCTGAGAAAATCCTGGAACAATCTTGAAATCCCCACGCGGGCCCACACGGGGTCAAAAGGGCACCTTACCCACATTTTCCAGCACCTGGCCTCATTGGGCCGGCGCTCTCTATCGGGTTTGGGCGACCACGTGCTGAGATGGTTGACGTACGCTCTCGGGAAACCGAATCGCGAAAGCCTGTCGAGGAACACCCCGCGGGCCTCGGCGCTGATGGCCGTGCTCGAAGAATGTCTGTCTAGCCTCGCAAGCTCGGCTTGCGGCCACGCCACGTGTACAGACATGGGATGTGATGAATTACACGATAGAGGAACTCCGAAGCTAGTGGGTTTCCAGATGGGCTTGTAATCCAAAAGGCCATGCTTTTGAAACCTGGGGCCCTTGAAAATGTGGATGTCGAGAACATCACCCCCACGGAACGAATTCCCTTCTACTTTGCACCTGAAGCACGTGTCATTCTGCACGAGCCACTGGTAGCACTGCCAATAGCTCCGCATCACCCCCTCGGCGATGATGAGGATGTCGTCCTTGTAGCGGCAGTACAAGAGAATGCCGTGCTCGGCCAGCCAGGAGCTGCTATCGACACGGCCTCTTTCAAGACTATCGTAAAACCCTGCGTCTGATAGATCGCCAGAGTAATTCATTCCCATGCCGGATCCAACGATGACTTTCCAGAGCTGGTCGGGGAAGAAATCGCTTGTGATGTATTGGTGATCTAAGAGGAACTCGGACACGCGCCGAGCAGCAGACTTCAGATGAGGGGGCGCCACTCGAGTTGCACCTGACACAAGTGTGGACGGGTCGCCAGACATGAAGAAGTCCCGCACGTCGAACCTGAGAAAGGCAACATTCGCAGCGAACGTGGTCTTGTTCAAAACCTCGATCAATTGTTCTGTGCTCGACAATATGCACGGTTTGTGCTTTAATTGGTCCCTGATCGTTTTCGATAGCCACGCACCGAGGCCACGAAACGAATGATGCCTGCGAGTGTGCAGGATCCTGAATGCAACCTCGCCGGGCGCTTTGTGCGTCTTCAGAGTCTCCCCAAGAGTGGCTGTGACCTTCCGTTCCCCACCTTCCAGGGATTGCAAGAGAGACGGGCCATCCACCGTGGGGTCGTCTTCCGAAACTTGCTTGACGATGTCGCAATACTCAGATGTGATGTTTTTCCAATGAAGTTGGAGCGGAGAAATTTCTTCGTAGCTGGTGCCCGCCAGGGCGCTCCTGTGCGCTTCAATGAGGTCAGTCTTCCTCACCAGTGCGAAACCTCCATCCTTGTCGGACACCACAGGGACCCACTCTAGATCACGAAGTTGACGAGCGGCGAGACGAACTACTCCATACATGTTTGACCGCTTGCGGACTCCATATTGCTTCTGGAGCTCACGCTCGCAACCTTGGAATACATAGTGCCGCATGCCCTTGAGCATGCTGTCCAACTCGGGTGGAACCAAGTGGGGAAATGGAGCCACTGAGGTCCTCGTAGATTTTACTCTGAACTTGTCGGGCCTCTCCTGGCCCCTGAAATGCCAATACCACAACAGTTTTTGCCTCGCCTGCTGCAGCATTTTGGACACCTGGGAAAGTTGAGGAAGAGCTTTAGGAGTGAATCTAAACTTCATGTGAAACGTCGCAAGGAAAAATACCACTGGCCATGGTATTTCACTAAATGACGGGTGCCAGCAACTCGCATTGTCTGAAACGAATAAATACACCTTCCCACGGTGCGCATCATCCAACAATAGAGCCAGATCCCCAATCGGCATGCCGTCCACTAAACGCATGAATTCAAGATTTACTTGGAACTCGTGCTCTTGCCTTTCTCTCCGGCGCGCTTTCCTCCAAGATGTCCTCCTTTGCCTCCTCCGTTCTTGCCTCTGGGGTCTGTCCCACGCTGGTTGGGATCCGTCCCCTTGCCGTTCTCGTACCCTTTCGTCTTGCCTTTGCCTTTTCCCTTGCCTTTGCCTTTTCCCTTGCCTTTGCCCTTCTCTGCGTGGATCGAAGGGGTGGCAAGGTTGTCCTTCTTGCCCCAGGTCCCATTGGAACCTGGGGCTCGTCCGTTTTTTGGCTTCCGAGGGGCTTGATTCCGATCACCCTTCCTCGTGCTCAACTCGGACTTCGTGAACGTGCGCTTGCCTGGAACGTTCTGCACGCAATCCGCCGCCCGGGTGCCAGTCTGGTAGGCCAGCCGCCCAGTCCAGAGACGGGGTCTCGGTGGCCTTCATGATCTGCTTTACGGCTGATGCGAATCTCGTGGCCGGCGGCGTCTCCATCAGGGTCTTAATTCGGGCTTGTTGCTTATCTTGTCCCTTTTGCTTCTCTAGCTTGGACTTGGCACGGTCGTCGGCGATGCGTCTGGGAGATGGCACAGGGGCAAGGTTCCGTGTCCCTCAGGACCCGTCTCGTCTGTGCCAGGAGTTTCCGACGATGCGATGCAGCCCGATGCTCGCATGGCGCCGTGCGTCGTAGCGAGTCGACTCGAGTCGACTTCGGTTCAGTGCCGATGAGGCCCGATTCGAATTCGATCCTGGTCCGATCCTACCCGATTTCCATATTCGATGCTGACTGATCCTGACTGGGGCAGCGAGAAGCCACCACAGGGACACTGAGACTGGGCCTCCTCTCTACCCTCCTCTCCCCCCTTTGCATAGCGACTACACAAGCGTATCTTTTGGAAGGGCCGCGCGTCTTTTTTTGGATCGGTGGTTGACCCCCCGCCTCCCCACACCCACTGCCCGAGTGCGGGGATGGGGGCCCAGCGCGGACTCGAGATATCCGCGCTCGCCTCCGCCAGCTTTTTTTGCCTTTCTGCTCCCGGCGGCGCCCCCGAGGGAGTGGCGCGGGACGGCCTCCTACGAAGGTGGGGGGCTTCTCAGAAGGTCCGCCGCTTCCTTGGAAGGGCCCAGGGGCCTCCCCGAAGGCCTCTCAGAAGCCGGGAGGGTTCTCGGGAAGGCCCCTGCCTCCGCAGAAGCCCCGCGGCCGTTTCAGAAGCCCCCCCTACGCCCTTTGCGCCGCCCCCTTGTGGGCGCCGCCCGTGTCTCCACGTCGTCCTCCACCCTCTCCCTGGGCGTTGGGCGAGCTTCACTATGCCTGCGGTCGCGGTCGCCTCGAGAGGCGCTCCTGCAGGAGGAGGTGACGAGCGACCGGGAGGCCGCCGAGGAAGAGATGCGCACCGCTTCGCGGGGGTCACGGCCGGACGAGTCCACCGCCCGTGTTGGGAACAGAAGCGCACCACCGCCACCTGGGGGGAGGGTGCAGGATTATATGAAGGTTGCAGGTGTGCACGATGTCCCGTGAGAGCGCCCGAAGCGGCATACACCACCACCACCACCACCACCACCATATCACCACCACCACCACCACCACCACTACCACCACCACCACCACCACCACCACCACCACCACCACCACCACTTCCACCACCACCACCACCACCACAACCACCACCACCACCACCAACACCACCACTTCCACCACCACCACTTCCACCACCACTTCCACCACCACCACCACCACCACCACCACCACCACCACCACCACCACCACCACTTCCACCACCACCACCACCACCACCACCACCACCACCACCACCCACCACCACCACCACCACCACCACCACCACCACCACCACCACCACCACCACCACAACCACCACTTCCACCACCACCACCACCACCACCACCACCACCACCACCACCACCACCACCACCACCACCACCACCATCCCTGACCACCCTCTGTTTCATCTTCCAGTTGGTGGTGGTAGTGGTGCGTTTCCCTTGCTCTACTGCCCGCTCAGCGACCGAGTGCACGTCGGCGGCATCAGACGCGAGGCGTCGGCCTGCCGGCCGTGTTGCGTGATGACGCTCCCCCCCGCCTCGCCACCTTCCCTCCTCGTTCTCTTCCTGCTGGCCCCTCTCGCCCTCGTGGCCCTCCTCGGCGCCTTCGCGACCTCATCCTCGTCCTCGTCCTTTGCCTGCTCCCTGATTCCAGATTCTTGATGGCTGGAAGGAGCGTCGTTCGTAGCCCGTCCCAGGGCTGGTCGGCCCTGGGGGGTTGATCAAACTAGTAGCCTGGCGAGTTTAATCGCTGGCTAGCGTATTCGGAAGGGTAGACAGTGACAGGCGATGGCTGCAAGGATCGTCGTTCGTAGCCCCCCCCAGGGCCTGTCGGCCCCGGGGGGTTGATCAAACTAGTAGCCTGGCGAGTTTAATCGCTGGCTAGGGTATTTGTGAGGGTAGACAGTGACAGGCGATAGAGACGAAGGAGGGAGGAGGAGAGATGGAACCATATCAGGACGAGGACGGAGGAGAAGGGGGAATGCTGGCGGCAGAGACTGGCGGTACAAGTGGCGGCAGAGGCTGTGGCGGTGCAGTGTGGCGGTGCTGGTTGGTAGCCTCCAGCCTAGCCAACTCTCTGGCGGGTGCCTACAAGGGCCTGCAAAGGAACAGAGCCCGGGAGAGAGGGAGAGGGGGAAGCACGACAACGAAGGGAGTGGTGGTGGCAGCGTGGCGGTGGGGTGCGCTGCGGTGTTCGTCTTGGTTGTGGCGGCCCACGTCCACTCTCGCCAAAGTGGAGGGCTCAAGTGCCTCACCCTCAGCTCATAGGACCCCCACAGTCGTCCCCGAGGTCAAAGACGGGATCCCTCACCTGCAAGCAGGGGAAGGGTTCCCAGAACATTGACCTCGAGGCCGCCTGAGGGGGTTCCACCGAGCTTGAGGGAGGTCTGAGCCTTCGTGGCGGCGGCGGGGTTGGCCAGCCACTCGCCCAGGTGGACGGCATAAGGGCCTCTCCCCCTGCACACAGGAAGCACCCCGAGGCGTCCACCATCCCCGCGACTGGTACCCTCCCCTGACAAGCAGGAGTAGGGTACGAAGACCGCGGGGGTGGTGGCCGCCCGGGGGGTTTCCACCGTGCGTGGGGGAGGTTTATGCCTTCCGCGGTGGCGCAGTGCTGGTCAGTGTGGTGTCCGTCCCCCTCCTAGATCAATACCCAACGCCCATCCCCCGCTGTTGGTGACAGGCAGGTGACCGGTGGTCGCAGCTGTTGGCTGCGGCAAATTCCCATTATAGGGCCTATAGGGAAGTGAACGGTGCGGGCAGCAATGAGGTGGGCTGTGAGAGCCACTGCACAGTGTCGCAAAGTGGCGGTGAGGGCTAGAGTGAAACGCCGGTGAGACCGACTCCGCTTCGAGCGAGGCGAGTTGTGCCTCTCGGTGCCCTGTGGTTTTGTCGGTTCACCCCTAACCTCCGCGAAGGCCCAAACAGTGTTGTGCACGAGGAGGCCGCGGAAAACTGTCGAGGTCCCTCAGTTGATTTTTGTAGTTTCTTTTCGGGTTTAGTACCAACCCAGATGGACTGTTGCACCCTCGTGGCGCACACGAGGCAAATAGGAGGAACATGTTGCGTTGCCATGGCTGGCGTAAAGAGGTGAGGTGGCTTGTGGCTGGCTGTGCTGCGGCCGCGGCCGCCCTGGCCCTTGCCAGGACGGTCAGCGGTGAGTCCTTCCCCAGTCCCCGCCTGAGACAATCCGTCTCCGTCCCGCCACCACAAGAGGGGGGATGGTATGAGGTTAGGGTGGAGAGGCGGGGGAAGACGGGGCAACGAGAAGGTGAGCCCGGAGAGAGTGAAGGTTGGTAGAGGCCCTCATGTTACGCGGTATTTCTGTGGGCCCCGTAGGGACCCACGACGAAATACGTCGGCCAATATAGCATATGTGGGTGGGAACGCCCCTCGGGGATCCACAGTATTGCATAGCTGTCGTTAGTGTTCTCGCCGTATGCTGTGCCGCGTGGTTGGACCTGTGCGCCGTGTGCTGCCGTCTCTCAGCTGTCGGTGAATGAGGAGGATGTGCGACTCCTGCGGCCAGCTGTTCTGCTGCTGGTGATCCCAGTGAGTGTGGAACATTTGGTATGAGTGTAGTGCAGAGGCGTGGAGCTGGAATGGAGCAGCTGGTTGCAGTCCGATATGCTGTCAGTCGTGGGAGCAAAATTGGTCAAAATTGAAACATTGAGGGATGATGACGCACTGATGGGCCGCCGTTCGGCCGGTCCAATCCCGATGCTTGTGCCTCGACGGTTGTGAGCAATCAGGGGGGAGGTTGCTGATTCGCTGGGCTGTTGTACTCGAGCTGGTAGGCTATGTCATATGGTGGCCAAGGTTGCCACGCTGTGTCTGCTTCGATCATAATGGACCTTCCTCTCCAATAGATCCATGGGGTTGTTGTGCCCTTCTCCATCTAACCGCGAGGTTTGTCCTGCTGTCCCTGTGGTGGGGCCAGCAGGGTTGAAGTCAGCGTCGTTCGTTGTTGTGTTGGAGTCGGTGATAATCATGCGGATTGGTGCTGGCTTCTGCTCGTGGTCGGGGACGGCCTCCGCCAGCCATGGGTGGGTGTCGGAGATGATGTGCCGTTGCGAGTAGTGGCCGAGGGCTTCCAGGCGGTCGAGCCTGGAGATGGTGCTGTCGAAGCGGAGCTTCTCGTGCACCCGTAGTGTGCGCGGTAGGTGCGATGTTGGCGGAGCCTTGATGCCGTGGCTCTGCCGCTGGGTCTCAATTCATGCTTGTGTTGGGCAGCTCGCTGTCGGTGGTGGTGTCTGTTGGAGCTGGTGCGCCATGTCCTCGATTTCCGTCCTCCGTGCGGGGTGCCTGCTGTGCAGCATCGCCTGGTTGGCGGTCTCCCTGGGCGTTGATCAGTTCGTTCATCTTCTTGATGGCTGCGGTTGCCGTATCCCTCTGGAACCGGGTGGTCGCGAATGGTGCAGGCTCAGATGTAGGATTGTAACCGATGCCCTACTCAACGTACATGAGCAGGTTGCGGCGCTGGTAATTCACGGCTGCTGGCCTCGGGATGTCGTAACAATCGTCGCCGATCGGGTAGGTGAGCATCGTAGCGAGCTGGCGGTCGACGAAACGGACGAGGATGATCTGATTTTGGGTTATCCTGAAGAGACGCGCTTCCCGTAGTCCCTCGTGCCTGAGGACGTATTGAGCGATGCCTAGACGTAGTTCATCATGATGTCGTGCTCGAGCTTCATGTCTTGGTCGGTGTTCGATCCATGTCGTAGTTGGTACCTAGGTCGTTCATGCTGTCACAGTAGTCCGAGATCATTTTGTTGACGTGGATCTTGAAAATACGAGTGTCGCGTTTGTTGTGTATGCTGGTGATGGTGTCTGTCAGTCGAGCGATGAGGTCCTGTTGCCGCTCGCTTTGCGCCGATCCTGATCTCATTCCAGCATGTGGTTGCTCGATGGGCGGTTTGGCCTGCTCGTTTTGTGTGTCCACGCCTTGACTTTGATGGGCGGCGATCTGCGACACTGTGTCTCCAAATTGGTGTTGCCGCCATCGTGTGACTTTGGCTCGTTTTTTTGCTGCGGTGATGTCTTGGTTGGTGGTTTGCAAAGGACTTCCTGGAATGGCAGTAGTGGTTCTGTTGTGCAGCTTAAGCTCCTCCAGCGGCCAGCCTTTGCGGTCTGGCCTACACAGCAGGCGCATGCTGCTTAAACGAATCTCGCTCTCTTTCCTTCCCTCCCTTGCGCCCATCTTGCCTCCTGCCAGATTCAAGAGCTAGCTGCCCATTTGGTATCCTGAGGCGAGCTTCTGCGGGCAAGAACTAATGATATCGCACGCCTGGTGACCCAAGTCGAAGAAGCGAAAACGGCATACGCATGAGCTTTCTAAGGTCCGCGCGGATGTATTGTGTCTGCACTGGACCTCCCTCCCTGGCACGCAAAGCGCGCCAGGGGCGGCGCCGGAGGCGCCGCCAAGGGGGCCCGGCGCCGATCCAATCCGCGCAGAGCTCCGATGGTTTATGCTTACACCGTTCTCTCTTGCTCTACTCTACCCAGGGGCATGGCCGGATTGCTCTTCTGCAGGAGGTCGATGCCGATGAGAAGGTGGCCGAGGAGGAGATGGATGCGGACAGCGACCCCGAGGCACCCGTGGCTGAGGCCGCTCCGGCAGCCGAGGCGGCCTGGGGAGCCTCCAACGTAAGCTCGCCACGAAGGTCCCTGAAGGAGAGGGTTCTTGGAGGAGTCTTGCCACGAAGTCTTCGTGGCGAGGTTCCTCCAGGGAACCTCCAGGACTTTCGTGGAGCGTCGCAGCGTTGGCCGCTCTTGGGGCGATTGTCTCAATGGTGGGCTGGGCGCAGCATTCGAAGGCAGAAACTGCTTTAGAAGGACATCATGCTGAGCGGGGCACCCTGTGGTGCGCCCAGACGTTGGGCAGGGCTTCTGTGGGCTGGTTTCGGGGCGGTCAAGCCGATTTCCCCTTGGACAGGCCTCGCCAGGCTAAAAGTCGCGGCCTTTACACACAAGACGAGGTCGGAGGTTCGAGGATCGAGGTTTTGGGCGTTATCGAAGACGCCTGCGGCGTTTCACCGCCACCCCCATGCGTTTCTGGAAACGCCTTTGTGGCCAAACGCTGGGCCAGAGCTTTGTCAAGATGATGGGGCAGGCGTCCTCCCAACTATTGCGGAAACGTTTTGAGGAACACTCGGGGAAGGAAGAGGGGGAGGAGGAGGAAGAGGAGGAGGAGGAGGAGGAGAAGGAGGAGGAAGAGGCGAAGACCTCTTCGGGCCGCATGGGGGCAATCTTGAGCCAACTTGAGGCGGAGTTGGGCCACCTTGGCAGTCTTGGAGGGTATCTTGGACCGTCTTAGAGGGTATGCTGGCCATCTTGGCCGCTTTCAGCCCGTCTTGGGCCGTCTTGGAGGCTAGCTTGGTCATCTTGGAGCCGTTTTGGGGCCCGTTAGGTTTTTTTGGGCCGCGGCGGGCGATCTCGGGGGCTTCGGGGGCCATCTTGGGCGTGTTGCAGCCGTCTAGTGGCAGTCGTCGTCGTGTTGGAGGCCATCTTGGATTCTCTTGGATGAGATGTGGGGCAATCTTCGCCGTCTTGGAGGCGTCTTGTAACCGCCTTGGTGGCCATCTTGGACGGAACCGCGGTCGGCGGGTTGGGCGGGACGCATTTTTTTTTGTAGAAGGGCTACAAAGGAATCCATGGTTTGGCACGCCAGCGCCCCTCTACAGGCTACGGGGGCGGCGGATCGAATACGCCTACGGCGAATCACCGCCGCCCCCTGCCTTCTAGAACCGCCCATGTGGCCGAGCGTAGGGGCAAGAGCAAGTGTTCCCCCAGCCGTTGTTGAAACCCTTCGGGGAACACTTGGAGGAGGATGGGGGGGAAGATCATGAAAAGGAGGAGCAGGAGGAGGAGGAGGAGGAGGAGGAGGAGGAGGCGGAGGCGGAGGCGGAGGCGGAGGAGCGGAGGAGGCGGAGGAGGCGGAGGAGGCGGAGGAGGAGGCGGAGGAGGCGGAGGAGGGGCGGAGGAGGCGGAGGGGGAGGAGGGAGGGGGAGGAGGAGAATGAGGAGGAGGCGGAGGATGAGGAGGAGGAGGCGGAGGAGGCGGAGGCGGAGGAGGAGAAGCAGGAGGAGGAGGAGGAGGAGGAGGAGGAGGAGGAGGCGGAGGCGGAGGCGGAGGCGGAGGCGGAGGCGGAGGCGGAGGCGGAGGCGGAGGCGGAGGAGGAGGCGGAGGAGGCGGAGGAGGACGAGACAGAGGAGTCGGATGAGTCGGAGGCGTCGGAGGAGTCGGAGGAGCCGGAGGAGTCGGAGGAGTCGGAGGGCCGTCCGAAGCAAATGTCCAACTCCTTCAAACACCTACGGAACACCAGTGACTTTGGCCTCTTCGGGCCTTCCTGGGGGCCGTTTTTGGGGCTTCTTGGGCAGTCTTGGAGGCCTCTTGGGGGCCTTTTGGGCGATCTTCGAGCAATTTTAGGCCGTCTTGGTGGCCTCCTGGCCCGTCTGACGCCGTCGGAAGCCATTTTAGAGGCCTCTCTGGGCCGACTTGGGGCCCTCTTGGGCTGCTCCAGGGCCGTTTTGGAGGCCATCTTGGGCGTCTTGGAGGCCTCTTATGCCGTCTTCGGGCCCTCTTGGGGTAGTCTTGGGGGCCTCTTGGGCCGCGCTGAGGTCATCTTGGAGGCCTCTTGGGCGATCTTGGGGCGGTCTTTGGGGGCTCCTGGGCCGTCTCGGGCCGTCGGAAGGCCGAAAAGAAGCAAATGACAAAATCTTCCACTGACCTGAGGACAATGATTTCGGCCTCTCCGGGCCTTCCTGGAGGACCTCTTGGAGGCCTCTTGGGGGCCTCTTGGGTCGTCTTGGGCCATCTTCAGGCCGTCTTGGGTTGTCCTGGAGGCTTCTTCGCGGACTTGGAGACAGCTTGGACCCAATTGGGCAGTCTTGAAGGCCATCTTGGACTATCTTTTGGCGATCTTGGAGGCCATCTGGGGCAGTCTGGACTGTCTTGGAAGCCATCTTGAGCCGTCTTGGCGATTTTTGTTGCGGACGTTGAGATCGTTTGTGGTCGTTTGCGTTTTTTTCCGGGTGGCCGGCGGGACAGGCCGAAGCGGCAGGATGAGTTCGTTTGGAAAAAGAACCAACGCACAAGCGGTAGCATCTTGTACGCCAGGCATCCCTGTGATGAATTGTAAGGGGGCGGCGGATCTATCGAAGACGCCAACGGCGAAACACCGCCGACCCCTGCCTTCAGAATCGCCCATGTGGCCGAGCGTTGTGGCAAGAGCTCTGCCAAGCTATCGGACCATGTGTTCCCCAAGCCGTTGTGGAAACCCTTCGGGGAAAACTTGGGGGAGGATGGCGGGGACGGTCAGGAGCAGGAGGAGGAGCTGGAGGAGGAGGAGGTGGAGGAGGAGGAGGAGGCGGAGGAGGGGGCATCTTGGGAGCCTCTTGGGACACTCTTGGGGCCTCCTGGGAGTTTCCTGGGAGCCTCTTGGAGGCATCTTGGGAGCCTCCTCGGGCCTCTTGGGGGCCTTTGG
This sequence comes from Prorocentrum cordatum, assembly GCA_963575745.1. Taxonomy (NCBI): domain Eukaryota; class Dinophyceae; order Prorocentrales; family Prorocentraceae; genus Prorocentrum; species Prorocentrum cordatum. The sequence continues at coordinate 131,707 of CAUYUJ010019956.1, forward strand.
GGGCTTATCCGGGGTCTCTTTGGCCGTCTTGGTGGGCTCCTGGCTCGTGTGACGCCGTCGGAAGGAAGCCGTCTCGCGGGCCTCTCTGGGCCGACTTGGGGCCCTTTTGGGCTGCTCCAGGGCCGTTTTGGAGATCATCTTGGGCGTCTTGGAGGCCTCTTGTGCCGTCTTGGGGCCCTTTTGGGGCCGTCTTTGGGGCCTCTTGGGCAGTCCTTCCACCATCCTGGAGGCCTCTTGGGCGCTCTTGGGGCGGTCTTTGGGGGCTCCTGGGCCGTCTCGGGCCGTCGGTAGGCTGAAAAGAAGCAAATGCCAACATACCTAAGGCCTTCCTGGAGGCCTTCCTGGAGGCCCTCTTGGACGCCCCTTGGGTCGTCTTGGGCCATCTTAGAGCCATCTTGGGCCGGCTTGGTGGGCTACTGGCCCGTCTGACGCCGTCGGAAGCCGTTTTGGGGGCCTCTCTGGGCCGATTCGGGGCCCACTTGGAATGCTCCAGGGCGGTCTTGAAGGCTTTCTTGGGCGTCTTGGACGCCTTTTTGGTCGTCTTTGGGCCCCCCTCTTGGGGCCATCTTGGGGGCCTCTTGGGCCGTTCTGGGGCCATCTTGGAGGCCTCTTGGGCGATCTTGGGGCGATCTTTGGGGGCTCTTGGGCTGTCTCGGGCCGTCGGAAGGCCGAAAAGAAGCAAATGCCAGCCTCTTCAGGCCTTCCTGGAGGCCCCCTTGGAGGCCTCTGGGGCCGTCTTGGGCCATCTTGAAGCCATCTTGGGCCGTCTTGGTGGACCTCTGGCCCATCTGACGCCGTCGGAAGCCGTCTTGGGGGCCTCTCTGGGCCGCCCTGGGGCCCTCTTGGAGTGCTCAGGGGCCGTCTTGAAGGCTTTCTTGGGCGTCTTGGAGGCCTCTCTGGTCGTCTTTGGGCCCTCTTTGGGCCGTCTTGGGGGCCTCTCGGGCAGTCCTGATGCCATCTTGGAGGCCTCTTGGGCGCTCTGGCCCTAAGGCCGAAAAGGAGCAAGTACGAAAATCCTTCAAACAATTAAGGACAATCAGTGATTTCGGCTTCTCCGGGCCCTCCTGAAGGACCTCTCAGAGGCCTCTCGGAGGCCTCTTGGGCCGTCTTGGAGGCCTCTTGGGTACCTCTTGTGCCGGCTTGAAGGCTTTTCGGGCGGACTTGGAAGTATCTTGGATCCTCGTGGGCCGTTTTGATGGCCATCCTGGCCATCTTGGAGGCATCTTGGAGGCCATCTTGGGCCATCTCGGCGGTCTTGAAAGCCATCCTGAGCCATCTTGGGAATTTGTTTCCAGGATTTTTTTGGTTTCGGGTGGCCGGCGGGACGGGCCGAACGCCCAGGGAGAGTTCTTTTGGAAAAAGAGCCAACGCCAAGAGCAATATCACGCCGGGCACCCCTGTGGCAAGCGAACAGGGGGCGGCGGATCTGATCAACAGGGGGCGGCGGATCGAAGACGCCTATGGCGAGTCACCGCCGCCCCCTGCCTTCTTGGAAGCGCCTGCGTGGCCGAAAGTTGGGTTTGAGCTTGGCCAAGCTATCGGGCCACGCGTTCCCCGAGTGGGTTTCGAACGCCTTCGGGGAACATGGAGTCGGGCGAGCTATTGGACCAGGTGGTTTCCGAGCTTTCGGGCCTCCTGGAGGACGTCTTGGAGGGGTCTTTGGCCGTCTTGGAGGCCTCTGGCGGGCCTTTGGGGCAGTCAAGGCCATCTTCAAGCCATCTGGGGCCGTCTTGGGTACATCTTGGGGCCATCTTGGCTATCTTGGAGGCCTTCTTGGCCGTCTGGGAGGCATCTTGGAGGCCATCTTGGCCGTCTTGGAGGCCATCTTGGGCGTCTTCGGGGCCATCTTGGGCCGTCTTGGGAGAGCTGAAAAGAAGAAAAAGCCGACATCTTTCAAACATCGAAGGACAATCAATGATTTTGGCCCTTTCGGGCCTTCATGGAGGACGTCTTGGAGGGCTCTTGGGCCGTCTTCGAGGCCTCTTGCGGGCCTATAGGGCCATCTTAAGGCCATCTTGGGCCGTCTTGGGTGCATCTTCGGGCCATCTGAGCCGTCTGGACGGCCATCTTGGGCGTCTTGGAGGCATCTTGGAAGCTTGGCCGTCTTGGAGGCTTCCTTGGGCGTCTTCGGGGCCTCTTGGGCCGTCTGGGGGCCTTCTTGGGGCCCTCTTGCGGGCCTCTTGGGCTGTCATGGGGCCAGCTTGGAGGCCTCTTGGACGCTCTTGGGTCGATGTTGGGGGCCGATTGGGCCGTCTTGGGCCGTCGGAGAGCGGGAAAGGAGCAAAAGCCCAAATCCTTGAACAATCTAAGCGAAATCAATGATTCCTCTCGCTTCGCGGGGTGCACGTCCGGAGCACGTACAGTCCAGTCGTTGTCGGGCCTCTGGGAACTTCTTGGGGGCCCCTTGGAGACCTCTTTGGGGCCTCTTGGGTCCTCGCGAGGGCGTCTGTGAGGCCTCGTGGGGGCCTCTGGGAGGCCTCTTGGGGGCCTCTCGGAGCCCCGTGTGGGCGTCTTGGGGGCGCTCTTGCGCTGTCTGGTCACGTTTATTTTTAAAGGCTTCCAACTTTCACAATGAATCTTGGGCCGTCTGGACGCCCTCGTGGGGCCCCAAGAGGGCGACGGAGCCCAAGTCACAGATTTTCCATAGGTTTTGGTTGGATTTTGTAGGTTTTTGAGGCGCAGGAGGGAGGGGCCATTTTGGGTCGGCGGAAGTGGTGAGGCCCCTGGGGGGGGGTAGGGGGGGTACATAATAATGTAACACAATACAATTTGTAGCAAGTATACAATCATTGGATACATTGGATACGTTGCAGTATAGCCTCCGCGGACCTGCCTCCGGCAACATGGACGTGGATTTTCACACTCCCTCCCCATATCCCCTTCCAGCGCCAGCACTAATCATGGGCGCCGCCGTGACCAACTTCTACCTGGCTGGCGCTGCGCCGCACTTCGCCCAGGGGGAAAAATGAGAGTACACTCCAGTCGCTGTGTGGGCTTTTGGGGGCTTCTATGGGGCCTTTTGGGGACTTCTTGGAGACTTCTTGGAGGCCTCTAGGGGGTTTCTTGGGGCGCATTGGGGGCCTCTTGGAGGCCTCTTGGAGGCCTCTTGGGGCCTCGTGGGGGCGTCCTGGGCCGTCGTGGGGCGTTTTTCTGCCGTTTCGCTCCTTCGGAGGCCGTCTTGGGGGCCTCTCGCGGCCGCCTTGGGGCCCTCTTGACGTCCTCTTGGGCCGTCTTAGGGGCCCCTTGGGCTGTCTTGGGGGCCTCTTTGGGCCGTTTTGGGGCCCTCTTGGGCCGTCTTGGCATGGGGCCCTCTTGGGGTCTTTTTGGGTTGTTCTGGGGCGATTTTGGAAGCTGTTCGGGCCGCAAAGGCGAGAACGCTGAAATATCGCCAAAACCATGGGACAATGAAGGATTTTGGCATCTGGAGGCGCCGTTGTGGGCGCTCTGTGGCCCTCTTGGGCCGTCGTTGGGGCTTTTTGGGCACTTCTGGGTCCATCTTGAGCCGTCTGGGCGCCCTCGTGGCACCCCAACAGGCCCAAGAGGTCGAAATCATTGATTTTCTATAGGTTTTGATAGGTCTTTGAGCCCCGGGAGGGGGTGGCCACTTTGGGTCGACGGATGTGGCGAAGCCCCTGGGGGTGGGGGTGGGGGGGAAGCCCACTTTGACCGTCTCGAAGCTGTCCTCTCCACTGCTCGCGCACCCACCCACCCGCAACTTGGTTTGCACCGACGACAACGACTAGGACGACACCGACGACGTCTCCGACGACTTCGACGACGACAACGACGCCGACGCCGACAACGACGAAGACGACGACGACGCCAACGAAGGCGACGACGAGGGAGGAGGAAGGACGACGACGGCGACAACGACGACAACGACGACAACGACGAGGGAGGAGGGAGGACGGCGACGACGCGAACGACGACGAAGGAGGAAGGACGGCGACGCCGACGACGACAACGACAAGGGAGGAGGGAAGACGACTATGACAGCGACGACGACGACAGCGATCAAATAGGAGGGACAAGACGAGACGCCGACGACGGACGACGACGACGACGTGGGAGGAGGAGGAAGGACGACCGCGGCGACAACGACGACGGAAACGACCACGACGCCAAACAGGACGACGACGACGAACACGAGAAAAGACAGAGGACGGCGTAGGCGACGACGACGACGACGCGGGAGGAGGGACGACGGCGACGACGACGACGACGACGACGACGCAAGAGCGCCCGCGCGCACGCTTTTGTTGAAAATCCGTGTTGCGAAACCCTGGGGTTTTGTAGGTTTTTTGGGCGCACGATTTTGAAATCCTTTCGGAACCGATGGGTTTTGAAGGTTTTCGGCATACGCCCGCGACGACGCGCGCGTCTGCACTTCGTCTCATTTTTTTGCAGAGGATTCTCGCGACGGCACACCCGCAAGGGCGTTCGACAGATTTCGACATGCGCGCGCGCGAAGCCCGTTTGGTAGCATTTTGTGTCAATCTTGAACAACTTAGGGTTTTCTTATGATTTCGCAAGAGCTCGCGCGGAAGCTTTTTTAGCAAACCAGTGCTGCGAAACCATGTCTTTGTATATTGTTTGGAAACTCGATTGCGAAATCCTTCTGGCACCGAAGGTTTTTGAAGGATTTCGGCATGCGCGCGCGACGACGCGCGCGTGTGCACTTCGTCCCGTTTTTTGCAAGTGATTCGTGAAACAAATGTTATGTTAGAACAATAAATGTCACCGCATAGTTTGTATATATAAGAAAGTAAATAAAAAATAGAAACAAGGGAACCTCATGGGGGCATGCCGGTTTGGCTGGGATGATACGATTTCATATTTAGGATGGACGAGTGTGCACAATATATATATATACACTCACACATATATACATATATATCATTATATTATCCCAGGGGGAAGCGTTAAGTCCGGGGGGGGGGGGGGTAGACTCTATTTTCTTTTCAAAAAGGAGAATATAATCATGTAGCACAATACAATATGTTGCAATTCTGCAATCTTTGGATACATGGGATGCGTTGCATGAAGGCGTTCGCCGGAAAACGCTGCCGCTTAGCACGTCACCTCCGGACGTGGATTCCTCTCGCTTTGCGGGGTGCACGTCCGGAGTACGTACAGTGAAGTCGTTTTGGGGGTTCTCGGGAGTTTCGTGGGGGCGTCTTGGGCCGATTTGGGGACGTCTTTGGGGCCTCTCCCCCTTCCTTTCTTTTCGTACTCCCTCCCCATACCGCCTTCCAGCGCCAGCACTAATCATGGGCGCCGCCGTGACCAACTTCCACCTGGCTGGCACTGCGCCGCACTTCGCCCAGGGGGGAAAAATGAGAGTACTTTCCAGTCGCTGTGTGGGCTTTGGGGGGCTTCTATGGGGCCTTCTGGAGGCGTTTTGGATTTTTTTTGGAGGCCTTTTGGGGGCTTCTTGGGGCCCCTTGCGGGCGTCTTGGGGCCTCTTGGGGGCGTCCTGGGCCGTCTAGGGGCGTTTTTCTGCCGTTTCGCCCCTTCGGAGACCGTCTTGGGGGCCTCTCGCGGCCGCTTTGGGGCCCTCTTGACGTCCTCTTGGGCCGTCTTATGGGGCCCCTTGGACCGTCTTGGGGGCCTCTTTGGGCTGTCTTGGGGCCCTCTTGGGCCGTCTTGGGGCCCTCTTGGGGACTTTTTGGGTTGTTCTGGAGCGATTTTGGAAGCTGCTTGGGCCGCAAAGGCGAGAACGCTGAAATATCGCCAAAACCATGGGACAATCAAGGATTTTGGCATCTGGAGGCGCCGTTGTGGGCGCTCTTGGGGCCCTCTTGGGCCGTCGTTGGGGCTTTTTGGGACCTTCTGGGCCCATCTTGAGCCGTCTTGGCGCCCTCGTGGCACCCCAAGAGGCCCAAGAGGTCGAAATCATTGATTTTCCATAGGTGTTGGTAGGTTTTTGAGCCCCGGGAGGGGGTGGCCACTTTGGGTCGACGGATGTGGCGTAGCCCCTGGAGGGTTAGGGGGGGAGACATAGTAATGTAACACAATACAATATGTTGCAATTCTGCAATCTTTGGATACATGGGATACATTGTATGAAGGCGTTCGCCGGAAAACGCTGCCGCTCAGCACGTCACCTCCGGACGTGGATTCGATAAGCTTTCGTCACATCCGCCGACCCCTATAACAATTCTTGTGCCTCCAGGACTGCATTTCACGAGGCTTGTCCGAATCATGGCACGGCGCTCGACATCGTTCCTGTTGCTTCGTTGCTGTTATCGTACCTCTTGGTGGGGAGGCCCAAGAGGGAGGAGGGAGGAGGGAGGAGGAGGGAGGAGGGAGGAGGAGGAGGAGGAGGAGAAGGGAGGAGGGAGGAGGGAGGAGGGAGGAGGGAGGAGGAGGGAGGGAGGAGGGAGGAGGGAGGAGGAGGAGGGAGGAGGGAGGAGGGGAGGAGGAGGGAGGAGGGAGGAGGGAGGAGGAGGAGGGAGGGGAGGAGGGAGGAGGGAGGGGGAGGAGGGAGGAGGGAGGAGGGAGGAGGGGAGGGAGGGAGGGAGGGAGTGGAGAGAACGGGAGGGGAGGGGAGGGAGGGAGGGAGGGAGCGCTTGCCTGCCTGGAGCTCGCTGTCAGCACAAATGCGCCGACACATGGCTGCCTTGCAACGAGCCCTTGGACGCGCGCGGGTGGCATGCCTGCAGCTACCCTGTGGGGGCTTCCCGCGCAGACCGCCACGACAGCATGAGGGATTGGCACGCCCCCGCGCACACACGCCTCACGGGCTACTGCGCGGTCAAGGAGCAGCGAACTCTTGGTTGGGACAGGATGGACACGCAGACGGGCGTCATGGAGGAGGCGACGTTGGACGTTTGTGCACGAGATCCCAGCACAGGTTAATCTGTGTATGTGGATTGGTGCGAAACCTGCGAATGCAGCACGTACGGCTCTCGCAGGCGCGCTCGATCTAACACAGACGGGGTCGCGGCGGCGCAGACAGTCCACGAGAAGCGCGAGCGCTACCCTCCGCAGCGCGGGAACTTGGCGCCGTTAGTGTTCGAGTCGGGCGGGCGCCCGTCCGATGCAGCCGTCGAGTTCATCCGGTCGTGCGGCCACGGGTTCGGCGACGCTGACTGGGCCGTGGTCTTCGGAACGCTGTGGAGGCAAATCAGCAGATGCCTGCAGACTGGTAGCGCCGAGATGCTGCTGATTGCGCTCGGGCGCTAGGCCGGCAGCTACCTGGACACCAACCGTGCTGCGCTGCCCACGGTGCTGTTCGGAAAGGCATCAGGGCAATGACCGCAGCTACCGCGGCCACCGCCAGCGGCCGCGCCGACCACCACGGCAAACTTGGCGACGACAGCCGCCGCCAACTGCCGTAGCCACCGCCACGGCGCGTGCGGCCACTGCCACAATTACCTTGGCCGCCCCCAGCACGGCCAACAACGCAACCACCGCAGCCCGGCCGCCTCCAGCACTATTACCACCAGCCCGGCTATAGCCAGGGCCGTCACGACCGCCTCTCCGACCGCCGGCGCGGACCGACCACCAGCACCCCGACCACCACAACGACCGCCACTACCGCCCCCGCCCCCCCGCCCTTTTCCGCTCTCCCCCCTCTCCCTTGCCGGACCGCCCTTGCTGCAGCAATCGCCTCCCGCCCCTTCGCCTCCCCCTCCTTCTCCTCCCTGTAAGTAATTTGTTGATAATTCATGCGGGGCCCCTCGCCGAATGTGGCGATGTCGCTGGCGCGAGTCCGGCCTCCCCGCGGGCCCCGTTCGAGGGCGCCGTTCCTTTCAGGGAACCCCTGGGGCCGTGGCGGCGGGAGGGAGGGAGGGAGGGGGGGGGGGAGGGAGGGAGGGAGGGAAAGAGGGAGGGAGAGAGGGAGGGAGGGATGGGGGGGAGGGAGGCAGGGAGGAGGGGGGGGGAAGGGAGGAGGAGGAGAGAGGAGGAGAGGAGGGGGAAGGGTGGAAGGGAGGAGGAGGAGGAGGAGGAGGGAGGGAGGAGGGGGGGAGGCGGAGGCGGAGGTGGAGGCGGAGGTGGAAGAGGAGGAGGAGGAAAAGGAGGATACGCTGCCGATTTTGCAGAGCGGAAGCGGCTTGAGTTGGAAGTGCAGCGGCCGATGTGTCGATGCGGCGCGTGTTCAATGTGCTGAAGCCTGTTTACAAGCCCGCCCGGCAGTCGGCAGCATGCGTGAAGAAAGCGGATGGTACTGTCACGCTGTCAACCTGTCAAGCAATGCGCGAAATGGCCGAGCATTTTGCCATGTTGTTGCAAGGCAATCGCATTACCATGCGTGAGTTGATCGAGAAAGATCGGATTGATAACCTCGTCGTTGCAGATCGCACAGTTGACGCAGTTGATTTCGGCCTCGCCCCGAGCATTTCGGAGTCTGGTTGCGTTTTTGCACACATGAGGCCCATGGTTGGAATATCTGAGGATTGCACTGGGTCAGAATTGTTCAAGGCTGCGCCTCTTGAGACTACCCAGTTGTTCCGCCCGCTCATTTTTAAGTCAGTTGTGTCTCTGCAGCCGCCTTTCCAATGGAAAGGGGGGCACTTGTTTGAGATCTACAAAGGGAAAAAAGGGCAATGACCGAGATCCCGTCTTACAGGGACGTGGCGATTTGTGAGGCGGCGTCCAAGTCGCTGTCCCTCCGCCTGCGGTCACGTGGGATGCCCGCCTTTGCGGCGACGAGTTCCAATTTGCAGTTTGGAAGTGGTCTCAACGGAGGGTCAACGGAGTTTGTCCACTTGTACATGGTGGCGTGCATGGACGTTGCCAGGGCGAAGAAGTTATCCTTCGGTGCTGTTCGTTGAGTTGCAGACGGCATCTGCTGGCATTGCGAGGCTTCTAGCTTTTCCCGCGCCGCCGGCGTCAATGGATGCACTTGTCGCCAGACTCTTGGCTGCGGGATTTTCTGCCGAGGACGCCGCGGAAATCGTTGAAGGCCTCTGTGCCTGCGAGCATTGGACCGCGAGCGGAGGCGCGACGCAGTATCTCGCGATGCTGAGTAAGCTGCACAGACAGTCCTGGTTCGCTATGGAAGGCGTCGCGGGGTGCGTGCAGACTACATCTGGGAATCTTGCTGGTAATGCCTTTGGGGACTTTGTGTTCCTCCTTGCCTTCAGTCGTTGGCGAGCGGGTCCAAGTCCCGAGCGGGTTGTGCCCGAATGCGTTTTTTTTTTTTTTTCGTGGTTTGGCGTTGCTTTCGCCCGTGGATGCAACGATATGCAGAGAAGATGCTCGCGTGGTGTGACGTGCGTCCTGTCTTGATAAGCGCGTGCGTTGATCGTGGTGAAGTGCTGCAGTGTTTTGCTAGCCGTCGTTCTCAAGGGTCGGTCGTGGTCGATCGCTTCCTGCAATTGACGTGGGGCGTTGATTGGTTGCCGGGCGATGGCTCTGTAGGGTCTAGATGGATGGCTCGCGGTGGTTTTCGGGGCCGCGAGATTGTTATGGTCATTGCTTGGCCGGTTATTTGGTGGGGCCGTCTGGTTGGATATGCAGGTCCGTCGTGTCCATGAGGGTTCAAACGGTTTTGGCTTTGTGAAGAAAAGATTCACCCATGGTAGCGCAGCGGTGGCTCTCGCTGCGCCGCCGACGCGCCTTGGCTGCTGCAGAGCAGGCGAGCCGGGGGGCTCTCGAGCTGCGCCGAGCGGCGCTGATCGCAGCCTGGGCTAGCCTTGCGAAGATGCTCGGGCGGGCTCGGCCTGGGCTGCTCCGGGCCACCGCCTGAACGAGTTAACGAGTTCAGGGTGCTTGGGGGGCGCCCGGGCCGCGCTGAGAGGCAGAGGCAGTGATGGCGGAGCAGGTGCTTGGAGATTTGCGGGCTCAGATGCATGCGACGCAGCAGGAGCTCATCGCGGCGCGAGGTGAGGCCGCGCAGGCGCGGCGGGCAGCGGGAGAGGCGCGGGCGGCTGCGCCAGCGCAGCGGGAGGGGGCGGCGCCGGCGGCTGAGCGGTGGGCCGCAGAGGTTCGGGCGATAGGCAGGCCCGAGCATTTCGACGGCGCGAAGTGGCGGGGCTGGTCGGTCGTGTTCGGGGCGCGCGCAGGGGCAACCAACCCTCGCGTGGCGGAGGCGCTCAAGAGGGCAGCGAGGGCGGCGGCGCCCATGCTCAGTGCGACCCTGGGGGGCGACGACGTGGAGATCAGCCGCCAGTTGCACTACTGGCTTGTGTAGACGTGCAGGGCCCAGGCCCTCGTCGTGGCGCTAAATTCGGGCGCGCTGGAGGGCCTGGGGGCGCGGCGGCAACTGAGCCGCCGCTGCGGGCCTCAGGTGCGCGCGAGGTACGCGGGCCTCTTGACGCAGTTGCTCAGCTGGGACTTCGGCGGGGAGCTCGCCGCGAGGATGGAGGCCTTCGGGCGCGAGATCTCGCTCTACGAGGGTCAGGCGGGCGAGCGGCTGAGCAATGCCATCGAGATCGGGGTCGTGCTGCAGAGGTTGCCAGACAGCCCGCTGAAGCAGCGCGTGATCTTGAGCGCGGAGAGGCTGGGGCAGTGGGTGCAGTTCCGTGGGGGGATTGTGAGCGCGCGCCGCGCCCAGGCAGCAGCGGCGGCGACCCCCGGGGGACCGATGCCGATGGAGCTCGGGGCCTTCGGGGCCATGGGCGGATGCGAGGGTGGTGAGAGGGGAGACGGCCGCGGCTGCCCCCGGCCTCCGAAGCCGGTCGGCCCGCGCCGCAACTGCGGCCGCCAGGGGCACCGCATGAAGGACTGCTGGTTCGCCGACAAGGGCAAGGGCCGTGGCGGCGGCGGCGGCGAGGTCAGCAAGGGAGGCCGAGGCGGTGGAGGAGGGCCCGGCGGCGGCGCTGGCGCTGGGCGCGGCCCAGAGCAGCGCGCGTGCTGCAAGTGCAACAAGCTGGGCCGCATCGCCGAGGGCTGCAAGCAGCGCGTGGTCTCGGCTGTCGAGGGTGGCCGTGGGCCGGAGCCTGAGAAGGCCATCCGCGGGCTCTCCCTCAAGTCCCTGAACGCGGGCGACGCTGTGCAGGAGGCCTGCGACCTGCTCCAGGACAACGGGATCGTGAGCGAGGAGCTCTACGGCAAGCTGCCGGAGTTGGTGGCGGTCGCGCGCGGCCCTCGGAAGCTCCCGATGGGCGTCGACTCCGGCGCGGCGACGACGGTGATGCCCAAGGAGAGCTTCACGGACTATCCGTTGGTGGAGAACGAGATGAGCAGGAAGGGCGAGGGCTACCGCGCGGCGGACGGTGGCTGGGTATCCGGCTGCGGCGCGCGCGAGCTCGTGGGCGAGATCACCGCCGCGGGCGGCGCGCGCGTGGTCGAGGGCGTCAAGGCGAGGGTGGCCCCTGTGACAAAGGGGCTGGCCTCAGTCTCGGAGATGGTCGATGCAGGGCGCGCGATCGTCTTCGGCTGCCGGCGGAGCTTCGCGAGGAACGAGAGCACAGGGCAGGATATCAACTTCGTGAGGCGCAACGACGTGCGAGATGGAGCTGGGCGTCTACCCTTGCGCGAAGGCGCGCAGGGTGCTGGGCCAGGGGCCGTCGGGTTTTACCAAGCAGGCCTGGCCGCTGTAAGCCCGGCACTCGCGGAAGGCAGTGAGGTCTGCCCGTTGCGTGGGGGTGGAGACTCCGAGCTCCCTCCAGTCGTCGGGGGCCCCTACGGCGAGCAGCCTCCCCCGGCGCGGCCGGGTGAGGACGGCGAGCAGCGTCCCCCGGCGCAGCCGGGTGAGGGCGGCGAGAGCGATGCGGGGGCCCCGCTGATCAGGGCCGCGAGGAGACCGTGGGGGCCCACGGAGGAGAAGGTGGACCACGAGGTGAGCCACGACCCCTCCCAGGCGTGGCGCCGCCACTGCGTGGCGGGCCGCGGGCGCGCGGCCCCGCGTGAGCAGTGCGACCGCGCGGAGGGCGGAGTGCCCATCGTCGCGATGGACTACGCGTACTTGGGCGGCAACGAGGACGGCGAGGACGGCTCCTCGCCGATCCTGGTGGTGCGAGATTCGGCGACTCGATGAACTTCGAGTGAGGTGCTGCCGAGCAAGGGGCTGGCCCCCCCCTTCAACGAAGAGACGTTGGCGCGGCTCTGTGTGCAGATGGGCCGCGCGAAGATGTACCTGAGGTCGGGCCAGGAGATCTCCATCCTGGCCCTGAAGGCCGCAGCTGTGGTGCAGCTCAAGGGGAGGGTGTCGCAGTCATGACCGAGGAGTCGGCCGTGGGCGAGTTCCGGAGCAATGGGTTCGCAGAAGGAGCGGTGCGAGACATCAAGGGTCTTGCGCGCGCGCTGCGGCGCGCGGCGGAGGAGCTGCACGGGGCGGTGTTCGGGTAGAGTCGTCCCGTGCTTCCCCGGCTTGTGCGGAGCGCTGGCTCGATGCCGAGCCGTGGCCAGCGGGCAGCCGATGGCATGGCGCCGTGCGGGCTGAGGACGGGCAGGGCGTTCAAGAAGCCACTGCCGGCCTTCACGGAGAAGGTCTTCTACTTCCTGCGGGCAAGAGGGCGTCGCGGCTGGTGGGCGGGTGGCTGGGGGGCATCTTCCTCGGGGTCGTGGAGGGCGCCGACGAGGTGTGCATCGGCGCGCCGAAGGGGGCCTTCCGGGCCCGCGGCGCGAGGCGCCTCCTGGGGCCCAGCAGGTCGGACAAGGTGCTGCTGGCCGAGATGCGCTGGGGCCCGGTCTCAGGAGGCATCGAGGGCCATCGTGCTCCTGACGGGGGCGGCGGCCTGGCGGCGCTGCCAGCGCGCGTGAAGATCGTGGCGGACCAGGTGGCGCCCGTCGCGCAGCTGCCAGAGGTGCCGACGCCGACGGTGCCAGGGGCGCCGAGGCGCGCTTACCTGAGGCGCGACGTCGAGCTGCAGAGGTACGGCTACACCGAGGGATGCTACGGCTGCATGTCGGCGGCCCTCGGGCGGCGCGCTCAGGCGCACTCGGAGGAGTGCGGGGGGCGCATTGAGAAGGCGATGGCATCGGACATGGATCTGAGCACGCGAGTCGAGAGCGCGAGGTCCAGGAGGGCCTCCCCCTCGGCGGAGGACCAGGCGGTTCCTGAGGCCACGAGGGTGAGAGACAGCCCGCCGCCAGGAGCCAGCGCAGCCGGTCTGGGTCAGGCCCTGGCGCCGAGTCCGCCCCGAGCGCTGCCTCAGGGTCAGGCGGCGCCGCGGCGGCGGCGGCCCCGCAGAGCATTGGGGTGGGCCAGCTTGCGATCGCGGGCGCCAGGCAGATAGGCGCCATTGCTGATGCAGCTGGGAGCCTTCGAGGGTGACGTCGCGGAGGTGTTCCACCCGGGTGAGTTCTGCAGGCTGGCGCCGTGCTTCGACCTGAAGCAGGTGGTCGCCATGGACTTGCGGACCGTCTGAGACTTCGACGACAAGAGCCGGCGCGAGCTGGCGATGCAGGAGATCACGGAGAGCAAGCCCATGTTCGTGGTAGCGAGCCCCGTGTGCACGCCGTTCTCGCTGATCTTGAAGATGGGCGAGAAGGTGCGTGACGAGGGGCGGTATCAGGCGCTGCTGAAGCGCTGCGTCGTCTACCTCGAGTTCGTGATGGAGATCTGCGCACTCCAGCAGCGCGAGGGCCGGTTCTTCTTGTGCGAGCACCCGTGGGCGGCCTGGAGCTGGCACCTCAAGATCGTCGAGAAGGTGCGGTTGCTGGAGGGCGTCATTTTGGTGAAAGGCTACCAGTGTCGCTTCGTGCAGACCTCGAAGGGGCCAGACGGGGTCGTCGGGCCGGTGGCGAAGGCGACGGGCTGGATGACGAACAGCCCGGCCATCGCGAAGCGTGTGGGGGTCCCGTGCACCAAGGACCACCAGCACGTGCACCTGGTCGGTGGCAGGAGCAAGGCGGCCGAGCGGTGCCCGATCCCGCTGGTCGAAGCCATCCTGGCCGGCATGCGTGAGCAGCTGGAGATCGGGCGCGGGCCCCACGCATTCGAGGTCGGCGTGGCGATCGAGGAACCGGAGGTTATTGAGGCGGCGACGGTGGAGGAATTCGAGGAGTTCTTCGATGGCATCTCGGGCGGGAGGCTGGACTCGAAGATGGCGCACGCGGCGCGAGCTGAGGAGATGGCCTACATGGAGAGGCTGGGCGTCTTCCGGCGTGTGCCGACGAGCGAGTGTCATGAGAACATAGGGACTCGGCCGCTGCCCAGCGGCTGGGTCGACACGAACAAGGGCGACGAGATCAGGCCAGAGATCCGCAGCGGGCTCGTCGCGAAGGAGACGCGGGGGCTCAGCGCGCTGGGCCCAGAGGATGCAGCGCAGACCTTCGCGGCCACGCCGCCGCTCGAGGGGCTGCGGCTGCTGCTCTCCCTGGCCATGTCGCGCAGAGCCTCGGGGGGCAAGATCCTCGTGTTCTTGGACATATCCAGGGCCCACCTGCACTCGGAGCTCTGGCGGCGCGTCTACCTGAAGGCGCCGGCAGAGGGCTAGAAGTGCGGGGGGGGGCGAGTGCTGGCTCCTGCTGAAGGCCATGCGCGGGCTGCGGGATGCTGGCGCGGCTTTCGACCTGAAGGTGGAGAAGGTCATGGAGGGGCTTGGGGCGCGGCAGGGGCAGTTCAGCCCGTGCGTCTACAGGATAAGGTCGCTGGTGACGTGGCGCCACGGCGACGACTTCGTCGTCTTCGGCGGGCGCTCGGAGGCGAGGGGCTTCGAGGCAGGCCCGGGCAATCGCTTGATCGTCGAGCGCCGCGGCGTCCTGGGCCTGGAGGCGAGCGAGGGCGACGTGAAGGAGATCGCGGTGCTCAACCGCATCTTGCGCTGGGCACAAGGCGACGGGGTCTCGCCCGACCGCGTCGAGCACGAGGCGGACCCTCGACAAGTGGAGATCGCGCTGGCGCAGCTCGGGCGCGACGGCAAGAGTAAGCCCGTCAGCGCGCCTGGTGTCGAGAAGGATGCGCTGAGCGGCGAGGAGCTGAAGGGGCGCGAGCGCGAGATGTACAGGTCCGCGTGCATGAGGCTGGCCTACCTTGCGCTGGACAGGCCCGACCTGCAGTTCAGCTCGAAGGAGGCGGCGCGCGTGATGCGGGCGCCGACCTTGGGAGGCTGGGAGGCGCTCACGAGGATGGGGCGCTACCTGCTGGGGGCTCCGCGGCTGGTGGCGATGTGCGCCAGGCAGCCGCCGCCGAAGATGCTGAGCATCTTCGCGGACAGTGATTTCGCGGACTGCGCGCGGACGAGGAAGTCCACCTCGGCTATGAGTGCGCTGTGCGGCTCGCACAGGAGCAAGTCGTCTTCGACGACCCAGCCGGTGCAGAGCCTCTCGACGGGGGAGGCCGAGTTCCACGCCCTGGTCAAGGGGGCCTCGGCGGGGCTTGGCCTGCGCGTCCTGCTGGGGGACTACGGCTGCGGCAACGTCGACGCGGAGCTGTGCTGCGACGCCGCCGCGGGCAAAGGTGTCGCGGAGCGGCGCGGCGTGGGGCGCATCCGCCATCTGCGCGCGCCCCTCCTCTGGATGCAGAGGGCTGTGCAGCGTGGCCTTGTGAAGATCAAGAAGGTGCCAGGCGCCAGCGACAGTGCGGACCTGGGCGCCAAGCATGTCGAGGCGACGTTGGTCGCCGGATCCCTCGCCAGCCTGGGCTTCGTCAAATGGCGGGGTCGAGCAGGTTGGCCCTGAAGGCGGCGCTGGGGTCCGCGTCTTGAGCCAGTTTTCCCGTGGATCGCCATGCTCCGCTACCGTTTTGAGATCCACCGGGCCTGGCGAGCCCAGCTGGCCCAGCCGGTCGACCATTTTGAGAGCGAGGCTTCGGGTAGTAAGGACTGCCGGAGCGAGCGGCTGCCGGGCACGCGAGAGGTGCTGGCCCGCCCCCCAACGCATCCGTAGCCCCTGGGAATCAGCATGTCGCGTAAGAGCGCCGCAAACGCCACGGGTTCAGATGCCCCAGACCCGGGAGGCCCAATCGTGCCAGGCGGTCCAGGTGCGGCACGTGCTCCACGTGCGCCCAGTGTTCCACGTGCTCCAGCCTGACAGATGCGCCAGCCACTGGGACCAATAGGGGCTCCACCTGCGTGCGCCGCAACTGCTGCTACGCCAGCAATTGCGCACGCCCCTGCGTGCGCTTGTGGCTGCTGGCCACCGTGCGCGGCCCCCCCCCCCCCCCTCGCCGTCCACGCATGAAAAACAAACGTGCGAGAAGGGCAGCAACTACTGATGTGTTATCGGTCGACCACCTGTGCCCAAAAGGCAAGTGGGATCTGCTTGCGCCACAGCCGTCCTTGTAAAGTACTAAAGCGAAATGGTCGGGGCGGCCGTGCATGCTCCAAATGTGGAGTTTTTTTTGTTTTTTTTTGTGTTGTTGTTTTTTTTTTTGTTTGTTGTTTTTTTTGTGTTTTTATATATATATATATATATGTATATATATATATATATATATATATATATATATATATATATATACACATATCCCCTCCCCTCTCCATACATACATATTATTATTATTAGTATTGTAGTGGCCTTCGGCCAGTGCCGCCGATCCGGGGCGCCACGACTGATGTGATCCTTCTTCGCCCTCGTCCCTCCTCTCTTTTTCCCTCCCCTCCTCTCACTCCGCATTTATCGAAGACGCCTACGGCGAATCACCGCCGCCCCCTGCCTTTGTGGAAGCGCCTATGTGGCCGAACGTTGAGGCCAGACCTGCCAAGCCATCGGACCATGTGTTCCCCGAATCGGTTTGGAAAGCCTTCGGGGAACACGTGGGCGTCTTGATGGTCATCGTCGCCGTCTTGGAGGCCTCTTGGGCGATCTTTCGGCGATCTTTGGGGGCTCTTGGGCCGTCTCGGGCCGTCGGAAGGCCGAAAAAAGGGAAATGCCCAAATCCATCAAAAACCTTGGGAAAATCAGTGATTTTGGCATCTTTTGGCCTTCCTGGAGGCCCTCTTGGGGGCCTCTTGGGCCCTTTTGGGCCAGCTTCGAGCCAACTTCGGCCATCTTGGTGGGTTCCTGGCACGTCTGACGCCGTCGGGAGCCGTTTTGGGGGCCTTTCTGGGCCAACGGGGGACCCTCTTGGGGCGCTCCAGGGCCGTCTTGGAGGCCATCTTGGGCGTCTTGGAGGCCATCTTGGGCGTGTTGGAGGCCTCTTGGGCCCTCTTGGGGCCCTCTAGGGGCCATCTTGGAGGCCACTTGGGCCATCAGGGGGCTCTCTTGGGGGCCTCTTGGGCGATCTTGGGGGCTTCTTGGGCCGTCTTGAGCCGTCGGAGAGCCGAAAAGGCGCAAATGCCAAAATCCTTCAAAAACCAATGGAAAATCAATGATTTTGGCCTCTTCGGACTCTCCTGGAGGACCTCTTGGAGGCCTCTTGGGCCGTCTGGGAGGCCTCTGGGGGGCCTCTTGGGCCGTCTTGGGCCGTCTTGGACTCTCTTGGGCCGTCTTGGAGGCCGTCTTGGACCATCTCGGGCGGACTTGGAGGCCATCTTGGGCCATCTTCGCGATTTTTTGAGGATGTCCCGAGCGAAACGGCCGTTCTTGGAGGATTTTTTGCGGTCGTTGAGCACGTTTGGGGAAATTCCGGGTGGCCGGCGGGTTCTGCCGGAGCCCACTGGGAAGTTCTTTTGGAAAAAGAACCAAAACCAAAACCTGAAACGTCCAGCACGCCGTGCACCCCTGCAAGCAGGGGGCGGCGGATCCAGTGGCCGTCGGCCTATCCCGCCACCGTGCGTGGGTGGTGGGTCAGAGGCCTCATGGATGCTGGTTGGGATCTCGTGGTTGGCTGGGACTTCTGGGGGCCTCTTGGGCGCCTCTTGGGGCTTCTTGGGGGCCTCTTGGGCCTCTTGGGGCCACTAGAGGGCCTCTTGGGGGTCTCTTGGGAGCCTCTTGGGGCTTCTTGGGGGCCTCTTCTGCGCCCCTTGGGGCCTCTTGGAGGCCTCCTCGGAGCCTCTTGGTGCGGGAGGGGTGGTACTCGAGTTCGGAACCCCCTCGGAGGCCACGATCCTTGTGAGGGGTGTCAAAAAACGCATCCGCCGGAAACTCGCCCCCCCCCCACCCCCACCCCCCCTTCCCCGGCAGAGCCACCCCGGCAACCCCCCCAGAGGCTGAGGCTCAGCCTCGAGGCTGTAGCTGAGACTCCTTGAAACTCACACGCCGGATCGGCGGATTATCGCTATTATCATGATTTTTCTCCACATGCTTCGTGGGGTTCTGGTTTTCTTCCCTGCCGCGCCGCACCCGCGTCTCCTCACACCTCCCCTCCTCTCTCTTTCTTCCTCCCCTCACTCACACACACACACACACTTCACTCTTCCCCCCTCGTCACAGCATTGCTCGGCTCAGCTCAACTCACCTCAGCACAGCACAGCTCAGCTCAGCTCAGCACAGCACAGCTCGGCTCAGCTCAGCACAGCTCAGCACAGCCCAGCACGGTTCAGCTCAGCACCTCACAGCACAGCTCGTGGCACTTTCTCGACACCACAGGGGGTGCGCAGGGGTTGGTCTCTCAGCTCGGCCGCTATCCACGACACTGGCGCAAAGCCTAGCAGGCGTGGCACTTTCTCGACACCACAGGGGGTGCGCAGGGGGTGGTCTCTCAGCTCGGCCGCTATCCACGACACTGGCGCAAAGCCTAGCAGGCGTGGCACTTCTCGACACCACAGGGGGTGCGCAGGGGGTGGTCTCTCAGCTCGGCCGCTATCCACGACACTGGCGCAAAGCCTAGCAGGCGTGGCACTTTCTCGACACCACAGGGGGTGCGCAGGGGGTGGTCTCTCAGCTCGGCCGCTATCCACGACACTGGCGCAAAGCCTAGCAGGCGTGGCACTTTCTCGACACCACAGGGGGTGCGCAGGGGGTGGTCTCTCAGCTCGGCCGCTATCCACGACACTGGCGCAAAGCCTAGCAGGCGTGGCACTTTCTCGACACCACAGGGGGTGCGCAGGGGGTGGTCTCTCAGCTCGGCCGCTATCCACGACACTGGCGCAACAGGCTGGTCGCAACAGCGTCTCGTGGCACTTTCTCGACACCACAGGGGGTGGGCAGGGGGTGGTCTCTCAGCTCGGCCGCTATCCACGACACTGGCGCAAAGCCTAGCAGGCGTGGCACTTTCTCGACACCACAGGGGGTGCGCAGGGGGTGGTCTCTCAGCTCGGCCGCTATCCACGACACTGGCGCAAAGCCTAGCAGGCGTGGCACTTTCTCGACACCACAGGGGGTGCGCAGGGGGTGGTCTCTCAGCTCGGTCGCTATCCACGACACTGGCGCAAAGCCTAGCAGGCGTGGCACTTTCTCGACACCACAGGGGGTGCGCAGGGGGTGGTCTCTCAGCTCGGCCGCTATCCACGACACTGGCGCAAAGCCTAGCAGGCGTGGCACTTTCTCGACACCACAGGGGGTGCGCAGGGGGTGGTCTCTCAGCTCGGCCGCTATCCACGACACTGGCGCAAAGCCTAGCAGGCGTGGCACTTTCTCGACACCACAGGGGGTGCGCAGGGGGTGGTCTCTCAGCTCGGCCGCTATCCACGACACTGGCGCAAACCTAGCAGGCGTGGCACTTTCTCGACACCACAGGGGGTGCGCAGGGGGTGGTCTCTCAGCTCGGTCGCTATCCACGACACTGGCGCAAAGCCTAGCAGGCGTGGCACTTTCTCGACACCACAGGGGGTGCGCAGGGGGTGGTCTCTCAGCTCGGCCGCCATCCACGACACTGGCGCAAAGCCTAGCAGGCGTGGCACTTTCTCGATACCAAAGGGGGTGGGCAGGGGGTGGTCTCTCAGCTCGGCCGCTATCCACGACACTGGCGCAAAGCTTGGCAGCCGTGGCACTTTTTCGACACCACTTTCGCGGCCGCCACCCACGCCACCACCTCGAATCTGTCCTCGATGGAGGATAGAAGGCTGGGAAGAGGGAGGAGGGTCAAGCAATTTGGCGTTGGATGACCCATATGGAACATTCGCGACGAGGGTTCAGAACGCAGGATTGTGCATATATATATATATATATATTGTACATAAGCAAACACATCATATTTAAATTAAGTATGCCGGGTTCCTCGGTAGCGTTATTATTATTATTATTATTATTATTATTATTATTATTGTTATTATTATTATTATTATTATTATTATTATTATTATTATTATTATTATGATTATTATTATTATTATCATTTATTATTATCATTATTATTGTCATTATTATTATTATCATTATTATTATTCTTATTCTTATTATTATTATTATTATTATTATTATCATTATTATTAAGTATTATTATTGTTATTATTATTATTAATAATAATACTAATATTACTATTACTATATTATGTTTTTTTGTATGTGTTTTGTTTGTGTGACAGGGATAGTGTGTGTGTGTGTGTGTGTGTGTGTGTGTGTGTGTGTGTGTGTGTGTGTGTGTGTGTGTGGGGGAGGGTGGCCCTTATGGTTGTGGGTTGACCGCCGGCGGGGTTGGAGAGGGGGTGTATATTGATGGGGAGCAGTGACAAACCCCTTCCCGAGCAGGGGAAGGAAGGTGAGAGGAAACATAATCGTTAAACCACTTACGCCCGGAAGGCTGGTGGGATTCAGAATCGGCGCTGGTATATCCCTGGTCGAAAAACATTTTGATCCGGCATAAGCCCGATCAATTTTGCACAATCTGGGATGCTTCGGCTTAGTCGGGATTCGTTTCGCTTGACATGGCTGGATCCGACTTGATCCCAGGCTTCATCCGGCCTCATCCGGCTCAGTGGCCCTTAAATCGGGCTTAGTGGCCATTCGCCAGCCTTGCGAAGACCTCCCAGGAGCTGCTTCCATTGTGCGGAAGATCCGTTTCCTTTCGTCGTTCGCGTTGTTTTCTTCTCAGAGGAGCAACACGGACCACCGCCGCCGAGAACATCGTGGGGGGGCCGACCCCTGGGCGGTGGCACGCCCGAGCGTCGTCCTGTGCTTTCGGCGACGCTCGGGCGTGCTACTGCCCGGGGGTCGGCCCCCCCCACCGATGGGTTCTCGGTGGCGGTGGTCTATGGAAAAGGAAAGGCCGAAAGGAAAGACAACGAGAGGGAACGGTAGAGAAGGCGCCAACGACACCCCTCCCCGACCTCGTCGTTCATGTTGTCCTCCTCCTCTTTCTCCTCGGCTGCAGAAGCGCGGCCCCGAGGCGCCCGCGGTCGAGGCCGCCCCGGCGGCCGAGGCGCCCTGGGTGGGAGGTTTCGAGCGAGGGTGCACCCTGCCCCTCCTCCCCTCATCCCCGTTGGTTCAAATGAGGGAAACAGGTACCGATACCGCTACCCTTCTCTCGGTTTCCCTGTTCGGGCCTCCCAGGACCTCCTCGTTGCCACGGCCAGATTCGCCTTGCAACTTTAGTCATAATGCATCCCAGGGAGAGGTCCGGGGAGCAGCGGTGTCGGTACCTTTCGGTTTCCCCAGAGATGTTCGAGCATGGAACCCTTTGTTGACCGCAGCTGTCCCGCTATCTCGCCGTAAAGACCGCATGAATCCGCCAGAACCGACGAGGGCGGCCGAATACCGTCAAGAAGGGCCGCCGCAAACCGCCGAATGTCGCCGAAGGCCGCCCAGGGCTGGTGCGCAACAGGGGGTCCGTCGTCGAATGCGCGACCCTCTCTAGTCTCAAGTCGGGCATGTCCCTCTGCAGGAGGAATATTCGAAAGTAGTAAACGAATCGTAGGTTTGAGTAAAACCGTGGGTTTAAATTCCGCGAGGCACGTCTGGAGCGTTGCTCCCAGCCTGGTCCCCTCCTCGGTGCCCGTCCCCTTCCCCCTGTCTCTGCAATTCTTTTGGGTCGAGGCGCATTGCCTGGCCCGGGCGGCACAGCGTGGCCCAACCGCGCGCAGGGGCGCGGGCACGGGCCGCGGTGGAGGCTGCAGTCGCAGGGCCCCGCGGCCCTGGCCCGGGCTGCTGCGGGCGCGGGCGCGGGGGCGCCCCGACGGCTCGCAGAGGCACGGGCCCGCCGCGGCGAGCAGCGGAGCCTGGAGGAGACAGGCGCGATTGCCCCCCCCCCCCTCACACCACACCACACCCGCAGCGGCGGGACAGGGGTGCGCTCTGGAGGTTTGGATGCCGGCAGGGGTCACGGCGTGGCTCATGATCAGCGCCTCGCTGATGGCCGCGACGGGCATCGGCTGGTGGAGCGACGCCGGCGCCAGGCCCAGCAAGCAGCGCCCAGGACACCGCGGAGGAGCTGCCGTCCCTCCCCACGACCGGGCGCGGGTGGGCAGGCGGCGTTGGCGGCCAGTGCGCAGCGCCCGAGCTGCCGGGCCCCACGGCCGCCTCCCTTGCTGGCGCCGACCCCCGAGCCCGCCGAGCCCGAGAGCCGGGCGCGCCAGTGCGGCTGGGCGGCGGGGGGGGGCCCGGCAGGCGGGGAGGGCCCTCTTCGGCTACGCGCTGTACCTGCTGGACTTGAGTGGCGAGATGGTGCTCGGAGACGGCTGGCGGTCAGTCAAAGGGGTGGCAACCGCGATCGTCAGCTTCCTGGGCTTCGCCGTGCTGTTCTGGACGCTGGACTGGATCCTGTGGCCGCTCTGCTGGGCCATGTCCGTGGTGAGCCGCTGTCGCCGACGGTGCCGCCGAGCCACAGGGAAGGAACTGGTCCGCCCCCGCGAGCTGGAGTGGCGAGGGCCGAGCGTGGCTCGAGAGGTGGACCCCGAGTTCCTTCGGCTTCGGACTCGAGGTTGGAACGCAGCCAGGCAACCCAACCACATCGTTGTGGCGTTCGACGAGGGCACGGCGCGCCTGGAGGGGGGTCGGCAAGTGCAAGGCGGCGAGCCAGCACGGGGCCTGCTACCAGTACGGCTCCGTCGTCAGCGCCAGCAGCGGGATGCTTCGGCGGCGGCTTGAGGACGGCGACGCCGCGACCAGAGCCGTCCAATCTGCCGCGTCCAGTCTTGCGTGGACGTCGCGCTGGACATCCAGGACGACGCGTGGAGGTCGCCCCTCTGGCACACCTGCGCCCTGGTCGCGGGAGCCGCGTGGGCCGCCCAAAGGCTGTCCCTGGTCGGGCTGAGGAGGGCTTGCTGCCGCTGCCGGTGGCGGCGTCGCCGCCGCAGCCGGCAAGCTCAGGCCGCCACGTGCGCCCGCGAACCCCTCGGAGAGCGAGGCGGAGGCGGCGCCGTGCTGGGCCGACGGCGTGGCATGGGCGGGGCCGCAGAGCCACCCCGCGCCCCTCAGTGCGAGCATGCTCGGAACCCGCGGCGGTGCAGCAACTGCTGGTCGCGGAGTGTGGGGCGATGGCGGCTTCGCTCTGCCGGTGCCACAGCCTCCAGTACACGGGGGCCCGCCACGCGCTCGGGTGCGCCCGGGGCGGATGCTGGAGGACGAGCGCAACCGTCGGCACGGGGGGCCAGCAGGTTTGCGCGGAACACGGCGACAGAGCAGCAGAGGCGCCCGCCCGCGCGCCAGGGGCCGGTCCCGCGGGGCGGAGCTGCGCGGTGATCCGGGCGCCCGCCGCGCCCCAGCGTCACGCGTGTCGGGGGCCCAGCAGAGCGTCTCCCCTGCCCGCCTTGCCCCCGACGGAGGGGCGCCGCCCGCCAGGTGGTGCCAGGCCGTGCATCGCGTCGATCCCAGAGTGCGCGGGCTCCCGCCCGCCCGCGCTGAGCCAGCCCAGCCCGCGCCATGGCTGGGCAGCCGCGCCGCCGCCGCCGGCCCCCGCGGCCGCGGTGCCCGACCGCCCGTTCGTGCTGGGCAGCCTGGCGCCTCCTCGGGTCGCTGGACCTCCCAGGCCCGGCCCCGTCGCGGGGCCCGCGCCAGCACGGGCGCCTCGCCTCAGACCCAGCGCGGGGGCAGCAGCCCGGCACCAGACGCCCCCCTGGGGGGTCGGGATGGGAGGCTTCGCCGGGCTGGTCAGCCAGCCCCGCCCACCCTGGGCCGACCGCGCTGGGGTGGGCGAGTCGGAGCTCGCAGACGCTGTGGGGGCCGCGCTGAGTGCGCAGCTGGAGCCCGCCATCCGAGGCGGCCTCGCCCCCCCCAGCAGCGTGCTGGAGAGCATCCGCGGTCCTGCGGAACGAGGGCGACATGCGGCTGGCTGAGGGGTCGTTCGGGCACCTGCGCGGACGCGCTCGCTGGTGGGTCTTCCTCGCCTTAGGGTGCGACCAGCTCGCGGTGGGGGTGTGCGAGGGCCTGCTCGGGCGGGACCTCTACCGCGGACTTCGTCGGGTGGGGGGTGGCGCTCGGGCGTTGCTGGCGCTCTCGAAGTGGCCTGCGCCCATCAGCGCGCGGATCGCCTACGGGTTCGCGGCGGTCTTGCAGGGGGCCCGCGGCCTCAGATGAGCGCCCGAGTGGGCCCTCGCGGCAGCGGACTTCCGGCCCGTCACCCAGGAGGCGCCCAATGACTTCGCTCCCAACAGCGGGCACCAGCGGGAGAAGAAGCCCATGGCGCCGCGGACGATGGCCCAGTGGGTTCGCTGCGCCGACAACCTCTCGCGGGCCGTCGCGCTAGTCTACGGGCCGGAGCATGCGGCCGAGCGGTTCGAGGTCCGGAGGGCACTCGAGAAGGTGCATGAGGACAACCACCGCGAGTGGCCTCGCGAGGAGGCGTGGGCCTGGGAGGGGCTCAGCTGGCGGTGGAGGGAGGAGCCGAAGCAGAACCGCCGCTCTGCTGCGGGCCATGGGCGCGGACAACCCCTCCAAGCAGACCCTGGATTGGTTTGCCGTCGCCCGCGGCCCGGGCGGCCGAGTGTCTTCCGCGCGCCCGCGACCAGGGGCCTCGAGCTGCTGGGCGGGTACTTCCAGATGGTGGCCCCCCCAGGAAGCAGAGGGAGTTTGCGAGGGGCATGCGGGGATTGGTCCGCGAGCAGCCGCGCGCCGCCAAGGCCGGCGACGCGGCGGAGGGGGCGCAGCGGCTCGGAGGAGGGGCATGGCGGAGGGCGAGGCGTCGATGCGGGCGCCAGGCCAGCGGCCCCCCCCGCGGCCGAGGCCAGGCCCAAGGGGCCCCCGTCCGCCAACCCCAGCCTGGCGGGCAAGCGCCTTGCGGCTTGGGGGGCGCCGGGCGCCATGACATCTCCACGCGCCAGGGGTGCGAGAAGAGTGCGAAGGACTGCCCCCGGAGCCGCCGCCAGATCACCGGCGCGGCGGGACTGGCGTACGTGGGAGTGCTTGGCCCGGCTGATCCGCCGGGGTGGCTCGCGCAACGGCCCCCCCGCCCCTTCTGGAGAGGTGGGCGCGAGGGTGGAGCGGCTTCGAGCGCAAGGCAAGGCGGAGAAGACCGCCGAGAGGGCGGGTTGGGGCAGCCAGCGCCCAAGGACGAGGCGGCGCACTGGCTCCAGGGGAGTGCCTCTGGTTCGACGCGCAGGGGCGCGAGGAGACCGTCCAGGACTACAGGTCGGGGCCCGACTACGCGTGGCTGGGGGGCCATCGCCCAGCGCGGCGGCCCACGCCCGTGGCCCCTGTGGCCCCCCTCCTGGCGGCCATCGGGCTCGCCGCGCGGATTGAGGCTTCCCCGCTGGACTCCCAGCCGGCGCGGGTCGCGGCAGTGGCGGCGTCGGTCCCGTCCTCTTGGTTCGCCGCGGTTCACGGGCGCCTCGGCGACCTCGCGCCTCCCGCGTATCCGATGTGAACCGAGCGCGACCATGGCCTCATCCCAGGGACCTGGGCGACGTTCGAGCGTGGCGCCCCCTTCCTCCGGGGGGTGGCCGCCTCGCCCTGGGGCAGAGTGGCCAAGCTCAACCCAGACAGGGCGATCAGCCCAGACGGCCGCTTCGTGCATGATCAACGGACGGCCAACCTGACCGGCAGCAAGTGCGATCACCCGCCTGCGCTGCAACCTCGGCACGCGCGACATCTCGGACGCCTTCAAGTGGATGTGGGTCCGGGACGAGGATGTGGGTCTCCTCGTGGGCGAGCTGGCAGGCCACTCGGTGGGCCTCCGAGGCTCGGTGGTGGCCACGTCCCTGGTCCTAGCGTTCGGGTGGATCGGCTCCCGGGGGATGCATGGTGCACGGCTGGGGCATTGGGGAGCTCTTCGAGGCGTGCGGGCCCCAGGGCCCTCAGTGGAACGACGCGCCGGCGTTCCATTCCTCGTGGACGACGACATCCTGGTGGAGCCGCTGATCGGCTTCCGACCCTGGCAATCCGCATCGACGTTGGAGTTGCGCGCGGAAGCTCCTCGGGCACGGCGCGATCAACGAGGCCAAGAAGATGCAGGAGGGGGCCTTCGGGCCCGTTTAAAAATGATCTAGGGCTTGTACATCGACGCCGAGCGGGAAGTCGTCGGGCTGCCAGAGGTGAAAGTGGCGAAGGTCCGAGGCCTGATCGTCGACCCAGTCTTTGACCCGCGCAAGCGGTGTGTGTGTGTGACCATCCACAGCCTGCTGGTCCTGCGCGGTCTCCTTCAGTTTTTCTGTATCGCATGCAGCGCGCTGCGCCCAGCGCTGGGAGCCATCTCCCGCCTGCTAGCCACCGGCGACCCAGACAGGAGGATGGCGGACCCGGAGAGCAGCGAGCTGGAGGGGAGGCTGACGTGGGCCGAGTTCGACGCGGCGCTGGAGACGGTGAGGGTGTACACGGAGGCTCCGGAGACCTCGGGGTCGCACTTCGCGTCGGGCTCGATGGACCTCTCGACCCCGCGCGAGAGGCCGGCCCTGCCCGGCGACCTGGAGCGCCTCGTCTGGACGGGGGGGGGGGGGCAGCGCCCTTCATGCCCTCGGCTGCGTCGACTGGCGCGCGAAGGGGTGCGGCGTGGTGCCAGTCGCCGAGATGGCGGGCGCCCTGCAGGCCTGCGCGGGCGAGGAGCAGCAGGAATTGATCGGGAGCTTCAGCGCCTTTTCCTGTTGCCGGCATCCCTGATGGAGGCGTGGGGCGGCCGCCTGGTGCTCTGCGTCGCCGACGACGAGGACGCGGGGATCTGTCTCGCCAAGCGGCGCGCTGGCAACAGGCTTGCCGGGCACGCGTTGCGGGTGCTTCAGCTGTCTGAGACGCGGGGCAACTTCCAGATCGTCGCAGCGGGCATCTGGACGAAGCGCAACTTTTCGAGGGACTTGACCACGCGCGCCACGCAGCAGGTCGTGCATCGATGGCTGCCAGGGGCTTCAGGAGATCCCCCTCCTGGAGCAGTGGATGCGCGCTGTTCGCCGAGCTGGAGCAAGGGGGCCCGCTCGTGCCAGCGGGCCAGCCCTGTCTGGAGAGCCTGCTAGACGCCCCCCCCCCCTGGAGGCCTTCGAGAGGTGGACGAGCCCGCTGGGGCTCTCGCCCCGGGAGGGGCCCTCTGCGCGGCCCTCGCAGCAGACGCGGGAGGCGAGGAGATCCACCGCCTGGCCCTCGTGGCTCAGTGGACCGCCCCTGCCCTCGCGGTGGCAGACGCGACCCGCGAGCAGCCCTGGGCGAAGGCGCTGGCCCCCTCGAGGCGCGCGGGTGCGCGGTCGCCCGCCGCCCCATCTTCGCCGCCGGTCTCCGGGAGGCCCGCGCTGGAGTCGGCCTCGACGCGGTGGGGGACTTCGTGCGGGAGGCGCTGGCGGCGTGGCTTCGGGCCGGCCTCGGGCCAGGGCCCAGTGCGCCTTCCAACCGTGGCCGGGGCCCTGGGGGAAGCATCGCCGTGGTACCCGTGGGCCCGCCGAGTGCCGCGGGCCTTCGGGCTGCTGACGGTGTGAGGCTGGGAGAGCGCGCCATTGTTGGAGGGGCGATGCGGGCAGGGCTGCAGGTGACAGGAAGGGCGGCGTGTTGGCCCGGGCATGGTGGGGGGCAGCTCGAGGAGCACCCCGCAACCCTGCCCCCGAGCCAGGGGCATCCGCGAGGAGGTGGAGCCAGGAGTGGGCCGCGGAGGCGGAGGTGCTGCCTGCGCGGGACAGGAAGGCCGCAGCGGGCAAGCAGACCGCCCTCGCGCGTATGCGGGACTGGCAGTGGGTCATCAAGCCAGGCGGCCGTGCGGAATCGCGGTGATGAGCCATATCAGGATGAGCAGGCCGAGGGCGCCCGCGAGACTCCCCGCGCCGCGCGCGGGCGCGGGGGCGCCGGGCGCTCCCCGCGTGTGGCGCCAGGGGTGCGAGGCGCCCGCGGCCGACGGGCGCGAGGCTTGCCCGCGCGGGGGGGGCCCGGGCCGAGCGGTCGCAGGGGAGGGGGGGCGTGAAAGGCGCGGAGGCGTTCGTGAAGGCGCGTTCGTTCTGCGACCCGTTGGAGATCGGCCGGGCGGGCCCAGGGGGGCCTCCCCAGGGGCCCGGCGTGGGGGGGGGCGCTGCGGCGAGGGCCGCGAGAGTGCCAAACTGGAGTTCCCGATGGCGAAGCTGTCGACCGGCGCGAGGGTGGGCCACGACAGCGCCTGGAGGTAGTGGGCATTCTTCTGCAGGGCGCGGGGGCGGGGCGCTTGCCTGCTAGGTGGCGACGCCCGCGCCCAACGTTGAGATGAGGGGCTGATCCTAGACTTCGTCGTCCATACGGTGCAGAACTTCCACCGCGCGGAAGGGGCCGTGAAGGCCAAGCTGTTTGGCGTGCGCATCCACCGCCTGGCGGTTGGCCTGGGGGGCTCGCTGCTTCTGGCTGGCGTGCGCGGGGTCAAGCGCCTCCAGGGCGGCGCGGCTCGCGAGTTCCCGGTGACGCTGGACGCGCCCCAGTGGCTCTGCGAGCGCCTGCAGGAGGACCTGGGCGACAACGCCACGGAGTGGGCGGCGCTGGCGGTGGCGTTATTCTTCCTCCTCGGGGCCAGGGGGCACGTGGCGGTGGGCGGGCCCCCCCGGCATGTGGGCCGAGCGCTGCGTGGCGCAGACGTCCGGCCAGGAGGAACGGTGTAGCCCAGGACAGGTTCGAGGGAGCCGACGTGGTAATCGCCCACGTGCGAGGCTCGAAGACGGACCAGTACAACCAGGGCACGCTGCGCAACGTGTACTCCACCAGCCAGCGGATCGACCACGTGGCGGCGCTGGCTGGGCTGCAGCGCCTGCGCCCCGCGCCCCGAGCGCTGGCAGCAGGAGAAGGAGCAGCCCCTCGCCCGCCTGGCCTCTGGCCGCATGCTGAGGAGGTCGAGGGCCCAGGAGCCCCTCTCGCTGGCGGCGAGCGCCTGCGGGATCGACCCGACGAAGACGGGCAGCCGCAGTCTTCCGCATAGGAGGGTCAACGGCGCTCTACTACAAGACGGGGGTGGACATCGAGACCATCAGGAGTATCTGCCGCCGGTCCAACAGCGTGGTGCGCGCCTACCTGTGGGGCGCGCGTTGGCGGTAGAAGGGCGTGGCCGCCAGAGTGCTGCAGCCCGACGGGATGCTGGTCGGTGCAGGCACGGCACCAAAGGGGTATTGCGAGGGCCCCAAGGGAGCCCGCGCCAGCATGGCGCGGGGGAGGCTGGCTGGCGCGAAGCCATGGGCGTGCCATGAGGATGAGGAGGTGGAGGTGCCCGAGGGTGTGCCGCGCCCCCCGCCCTCGGAAGGCCCGGGGAAGTTCTGCCAGCGCGGGCCCCGGGCAGCACGGGGCGCGGCGGCCCAGAAGAGAGAGAGGGAGTCCAGTGCCAGAGCACTGGCAGGTGGTGTGAGCGGAGGTGCTGCTTTGCCCGTCGAGTGGCGCGCGGATCGTGAATGTAGTTTTGTGTGGCGGCGGGTCAGGACTGATGCAGCGTCGGAGCCGGCACCAGTCGAGGCGCAATCCCGCCCTCCACACCCGCGCCTCGTTCGAGCTTAGGCTGGTTCGCCCGCGGCGGCGGGACAGGCCTGACACAGCGTCGGAGCCGGCACCAGTGCCAGAAAACATCGGAGAT
This sequence comes from Prorocentrum cordatum, assembly GCA_963575745.1. Classification (NCBI taxonomy): domain Eukaryota; class Dinophyceae; order Prorocentrales; family Prorocentraceae; genus Prorocentrum; species Prorocentrum cordatum. Next base: position 161,219 of record CAUYUJ010019956.1, read on the forward strand.
TTACATGGAGCGCTCCGCGCCCTAGCACGTTCCAGCCTGGCGCGTAGTGCTCCCCAGTCTGTATACAGTTGAGTTAGCTGATGAGGCATTCAAGTCGTCAGTTTTTTTGGAGATATATATATGGTAAAAATATTCATAATACACATAATCATATATATGTATATATGTATACATATGCAAATATGTATGCATGTATGTATGTATGTATGTATGTATGTATGTATGTATGTATGTATGTATGTATGTATGTATGTATATGTATGTATGTATGTATCTATGTATATATGTATGTATGTATATAGCTATATATGTATATATGTATATATATATGTATATATATATACATATCTGTTTTTGCTGATTGGTCTGATCTTCCAACATCCGCCTGTAGGAGGAAATGCCCGACGCAACCCTAGTCGGAGGGAATGATGGGGATGCTCGAAGAAGGAGCAATGGCACAGGTGCAGACTTTTGGGGCTTCGCGCGGGTTTGTCGGATCCGCGCTGGTGCCCCCCCTGGCTGGGCCTGCGGCGCCGCCCCTCGCGCGCTCCGCGCGCCAGGGAGGCGGGGTCAGCGCAGATCCAAGAAATCCGCGCGGACATCAGAAAGTTTAAGTTTCCGATGTTTCTTCTCATCCCAGTCAGACGAGCCGAAGAGGTCATGATACTGACTCGTTACCAGGGCTCCAAGATTTTCAGTATCTGCAGGACCACCTGCTGTTCCACGCGGGCTGCAGAACCGAGGGCCGCTAGAGATACTCCAGAATACTTGGAACGTGTCCTGAGCCAATCGTATCCTGAGTGGGCCCCGGCGAAGCGAACCCATGCGAAGCGAACCACGGGTGAAGCGAGCCACGGGCGAAGCGAACCCCGGTGAAGGGGACCCCCAGCAAAGCTCACCCAGGCGAAGCGAATCCCAGCGAAGGGAACCACTGGCGATGCGAACCTCCAGCGAAGCGAATCCCGGCGAAACGAATTTCGGCGAAGCGAAACGAGCGCAGCGAAACGGGCGAAACGATGCCCGGGCGAAGCGGACTCGCGCCGTCCGTCCTATCCAGGGGTCCCCTTTTCCTTGCCCTGTGAAGCAGAAGCATGACGACGGATCTCTGGTCATTCGAAGCCCCAAGGGGCCCACGCCGTGCCATGCACCCCCCTGGAAGAGTGATGCAAGTTTTTGTAGGTCGCGTCGAAGAATTTCGGCCACGCGCAGGTGTGGGTAGGGGGAGGGGGGAAGGCTTCTTGGAAGCAACCCTGCTTCTCAGAAGGCGCGGGCCTTCTCTATAGATGTAAGTCCGTCGCCTTCTAAGAAGCAGCCTCTTTCTAAGAAGCCTTCCCCCCTGCCCCTACCCCCTTGTGCGCGCGGCCAAGAATCGTTTGGGGGGCACCCCTGGAAGTAGTTTTTCACTCCGGGTCCGTTTCTGACGGTCCCGGGGCCTGTAAAGGGCCCCCTTGGGCCAGAAACGGCGAAAAACCGAAGGCGACGAAAACAAATCAGCCTGGCGAAGGACCCAACCATGTGCATTTGTGAGTACCGCAATGCAGGTGGGCCGAAGGAGGGGGAGCCTTCTATGGGACCACGATCGAATGGGCGATCGAAATGGGCGAGGTCAGGCATACGAACTTTTTCATGTCGGCCGAACTCCCTGTGGGTCCTGAAAAACGTGTCAGGGGCCTGCGAAATGAGCGTGATCAGGGCGAGCGAAATGACGAACACAGCCCACGACTGCATGCTGACTAGTTCATTTTTGCTTCTTTGGAGCCCCGATGGGGCTTGAAAAGCGTGGCCTGAGGGAGCGAATTGAGCCCACGACTGCATGCGAACTTCTTCATTTCGGCCTGATGGAGCTCCAAAGGGGCTTGAAAAGCCCGGGAGGGGCGAGCGAAATGAGCCCGCGACTGCATGCGAACTTTTTCATTTCGGCCGTCGGTGGAGCTCCTGTGGGGCTTGGCAAGTCCGGTAGGGGCGAGCGCAATGAGCCCGCGGCTGCACGTGAACTTTTTCATTTCGGCCTTCAGTGGAGCTCCTATGGGGCTTGAGAGGCGCGGCAGGGGTGTGCCAGGGCAGAGGCAGCAGGAGGGAGGAGGGGGAGGAGGACCAGGACACGGGGCGCTGCTGATTCACAGCGAGGACCCGACACCACAGGATGCTTGGGAACAAACCGACGATAAAGCTGCATTGCCTTTCCAGGGCAGTGCGGGACCGTCAGAAAACGAACGACCCAGGGAGAGAGGCCAGCCCCTGGGAAGTGGCCCAGCCCCCCAGGGGGCAGACGTTGTGGAACATCACGGCGTCGGAGTTCTCGGGGGGGGGGCGGAATGGCGGGGGGATTGGCCCGAGGCAGGCAACATCGACCCCCGAGATCTCCCATTCCTCGCCGAGCGGGGCGTTGGCCCCTGCTTTGCCAGGGAAAGTCGTCCAGTCTTGCTCTATCGGGGGCCTGACGCCGTGCCTCGGCGGCGCATCGCTGGTTCCAGATCGATTGCCAGTCCCCCCGAAGCCAGTACCCTCCCGTCGCCCCCTCCGCTCCCAGGAGGTCTCCAGATGTCTCATGGGAGGTTCCCAGAAGCATCGAGAGGTTCCCAGAGGCCTCTGGAGGCCTTCGGGGGGCCTCCAAAAACCCGGTCTTCGGTGCTTGGATCTCGATCTTCGAAGCTCCCTCTTGCTTGCAGCCGGCCCCTGTCCCTGTCGTCGTCGTCATCGTCGTCGTTCGTTGTCGTCGTCCGTCGTCCGTCGTCCGTCGTCTGTTGTCCGTCGTTCATCGTCCGTCGCCCGTCGTCTGTCGTCCGTCGTCTCTCCCTTGTCCGTCGTTCTTCGTCCGCCGTCCGTCGTCGTCCGTCGTCCGTCGCCCGTCGCCCGTCGCCCGTCGTCCGCCGCCCGTCGTCCGTCGTTGTGCTCGTCGTCGTCGTCGTCGTCGTCGTCGTCGTCGTCCTCGTCTTCCTAGACCTCTCGACCCGTGGACCTCTCAACACCTTCCCCAGGGCACGTTTTTTCTTCTGAGGGTCGTGGGGTTCGGTAAGGGCCTTTGCATGCTGAATATGCCGGAGGTTGATGGAGCTCCCACCCTGTCAAGTCGACTAACCAATTGCCGTTTTTCGGTTCTCGAGAGGGCGTTGCGTCGGCGATTTTTGCGGGCCTGCGCCTGCTGGATCTGGTTCCGGCTCGTCTTCACTAAAGAGCCTTTTGCTGAAGGGGGCTTTGTCCAACCCTGAGAATGGGCCAAAACGGCCACCATACGGGGTCAAACGTCAAATCCCTGAATCATTCTGGGATGCGTTCTGGCCAGAGTCTCGGGGCGGAGCAGCCGCAGTGGCGAGGAGCCACGCCACGTGGAGTGCCAGAATGGGCCAGAGACGCGGCAAATCCGTGGAACATCCATCTTCGAGTCTGGATCCTCGATCCTGCCCCCCTTGCGCCCCCACCCCCACCCCACATGCTCGCGTGGGCGAAGTAACAACAAGGAGGAGGAGGAGGAGGAGGAGGAGGAGGAGGAGGAGGAGAGGAGGGGAGGAGGAGGAGGAGGAGGAAGGAAGAGGAATGAGGAGGAGGCAGGAGAGCAGGAGCAAGGAGCAGGAGCAGGAGGATCGACGTGGATACTGCAGGCAGGAGGAGGAGGAGGGAGGAGGAAGGGGAGGAGGAGGAGGAGGAGGAGGAGCAGAGGAGGAGGATGAGGAAGTGGAGAGGAGGAGGAAGAGGATGAGGATGAGGATGAGGATGAGGATGAGGAGGAGGAGGAGGAGGAGGAGGAGGAGAAGGAGGAGGAGGAGGAGGAGCAGGAGGAGAAGTGAGGAGGAGGAGGAGGGGAGGAGGAGAGAGGATGAGGAGGGAGGAGGAGGGGAGGAGGCGGAGGAGGAGTAGGAGGAGGAGGAAAAGGAGGAGGAGGAGGGAGGAGGAGGAGGAAGAGGAGGAGGGGAGGGAGGAGGAGGATGAGGAGGAGGAGGAGGAGGAGGAGAAGGAGGAGGAGGAGAGGAAGGAGGAGGAGGAGGACCAGTGTAAACCTAGGAGTCATCAACGAGGTTAGAATTCACCGTCCCTCCAAGCTCCCTCTTCATAGTCCCCTACACAGCCTTGTTGGAAGACAACCGTTTGAAGATCTTGAAGCAGCCAAGACATTGTCCTCGGGGTTTCAACGCCACGTATCAACCTGACTGCTGCGTTTTGGCGATCCAGAATCGTGCCATAATGCTATTTTTTGGATTTCAACACCGCGAATCAACATAACTGTTGCACTGGCATAACCTGGAATCCTTCCAAAACACCGCTTTTGGTACGTTGATCCTGGGAATCCGTGAATTTCTTGCAACTGTTTAAACAACGCATGTGCGCGGCGCTAAGGCGAGAGCCACATTTTGAAAACGAACCGCCCCCAACCCGTGAAACTCATGCAACTGTTTACCAAGAATTTGCGCGGCGCTAAGGCGAGAGTTACATTCGGAAACGACCTGCCCTCAATCCTTGAAACTGTTGTCAATTCGTTTCAACGAATTTTCGCCGCGCTACGGCGAGAGCCACATTTTTTGAACACGATCCGCCCTCACTCCGTGAAGCTCTTGCAACTTTCAAAAGGAATGTGCGCGGCGCTAAGGCGAGAGCCACATTTTGAACACCGACCGCCCTCAACCCGTGAAGCTGTTGTCATTTTTAACAAAGAATTTGCGCGGCGCTAAGGCGAGAGCTACATCTTGAAAACGACCCGCCCTCAACCCGTGAAACTCTTTGCAACTATTTAAATCGAATGTGCGCGGCGCTAAGGCGAGAGCCACATTTTGAAATCCACCCGCCTTCAATCCGTGAAACTGTTGCCATTGGTTGTGCAAAGAATTTGCGCGGCGCTAAGGCGAGAGCCACAATTTGGCTTCAGAGTCATAATGGTGAGGCAGTCTCAGGCGAAGCGCACGGTCCGCCCTGAGAACTGGCGTCTGGGTGCGACAGGACGGAACTATCTATAAGGAGAAGGAATGGTGGCGGAGGAGGAGGTGGAGGAGGAGGACGAGGAGTAGTAGTATTAGTTCGGGGATGGGGAGGTTGGATGATGTGGATGGGGGAGGAGGAGGAGCAGGAGGAGCAGGAAGGCGCAGGAGGAGCAGGAGGAGCAGGAGGAGGAGGATGAGGAGGAGGAGGAGGCGGAGGAGGATGAGGAGGAGGAGAGGAGGAGGAGGAGGAGGAGGATGAGGAGGAGGAGGAGGAGGAGGCGGAGGGGGCGAGGGGGAGGGGAGGTGAGGGGGAGGGGGAGGGGGAGGAGAGGAGGAGGAGGAGGACGGAGGAGGAGGAGGAGGAGGAGGAGGAGGGGAGGTGGAGGATAGTGGGGAGGAGGAGGAGGAGGAGGAGGAGGAGGAGGAGGAGGAGGGGGAGGAGGAGGAGCTGGAGGAGGAGGAGAAGAGCGGAGAAGCCCATTTGGCCTCTGGGGGTCGGCGCCCGATCATCGGCTCGCGATCGGGGTCAGCTCGGCGCCTGCCGCCCGACCTGATCCCCGCTGACCGATCTGGGACGACCCGCGCGCGGCCAGGGCCCACGCGCGTCGCGGGGCGCGCCATAGCGTGCAGCGACCGCGCCCGTGCGGTGCGGAAGCGGCGGCCAGGCGGGGAGCCCGCTTGGCACCGCCGCCTCCGAGCGAAGAGAGGCCTAGCCAGGGTCCTCCTTCGTTTGTCCGACGCCAGAGACCTGCTCTCAGCTCATCACAGCAGTGGCAGCATGGGAAAAGGCGGCAAGGACAAGTCTAGCAAGAAAGGCAAGGGCCAGGAGAAGCTCAAGTCTCCCGCAGCCCATTCTTGGAGTTGTAAAGCATGCAAGGCCCAAGTTTCTCTGAACCTCGAGTGGTGCTGGCAATGCGGCGGCCACTGGCAGACCACCCCGCCCAGCACCTGCGCCCAGCCCGAAGCGCCACGTCCATGGGCATGTGACAAGGCGACTGGCAGCGCAGGCAGTTCGCCCAAGAAGCAGGAGGGCGCCGCGGCTGGACCCCAGCTAGGCCCCACCATCCAGACGCTCCAGGCGGCAGTGGATCAGGTTGGACGGCTCGACCTCCCAGCTGATGCCCAGAAGCAGCTCCTCGACCCCCTCTGCGGTGTGTTGAACGATGTGCGGGCTAAGCGGGATGCACA